>JAQNCB010000012.1:49352880-49365606 GCA_030068295.1 Euristhmus nudiceps
GTGTGTGTGTGTGTGTGTGTGTGTGTGTGTGTGTGTGTGTGTGTGTGTGTGTGTGTGTGTGTGTGCTGTTTTAGAGAAATATGACAGGTTTTTGCAGTATAAAGTTCAGATAATGCTCACTCTGATTCATAAGGAGGCTCATAATGAAGGAACCTTCTGCTCAAAGGTCTTCCACACATCTGATATCGTAAAAGGTCCCCTTGTCGAGTTCTTCAGTTTGTGTGGGTTTCACTACTATGGCTATCAGCCTTCATTTCTTCCTCTATTAACAAACTGAATATTTTAAATAATAAATTCATCTGACTTTAAAATCATCTCTTCCACTTCTCCTCATCCTTGTCTCTTTGTCTCTCCCTCTTTCTCTCATTTCTTCCTCTCGTTCTCCAATTTTTCTTTCTCGCTCTCTTTTCTTCCTTCTGTCTTTCTTTCTCTCTCTCTCACTCTCTTTATCCCTGTCGTGTCGTTCTCTTTATTTTACTTACACTCTCTCTCTCTCTCTCTCTCTCTCTCTCTCTCTCTCTCTCTCTCCCTCCTTCTTCTTTTTCTTTCTCTTCACATTTTTCACTTTTTTGTTGTTGTTTATTCATTATAAGACTGAACTCTTAACTTCATCCTGACTGGTTTTAACAGTATCTGCTCCTACGGTGCTCTATTCTTTTTCTTTTGTAATCCCTCAATCAGGATTGGGGTCAATTATGTAATTGATAATTAATTACAGTTACAGTGAATTGTAATTCCATTTTTAATTGAATTGAGTGAGAATGTAATTGGATTCTTCAGTGCTGATATGATTGTAATTGGAAGGAAAACAATGATTATTTTACAATCACATTTGAATTACAGTTGAATTGTATCTTTAAGTGTCAAGTAGTCTCGTTTGCTTTGATGCATTTTAATCACCAATCACGTCATCACTACATAAGTATGTTATTTTAAATTAATATATATTTTAAGAATACTGTTTGTAATTAAGACATGGTTCTGCCAGTCGTGAAGTCATGTAGAGAGTGACTGAACAGTATTCAGGCCAGACAGCTGTCTGCTATCGGATGCCAGGTTCGAGGATCTGATGTTCGTGAGGTGCAGTGCACACTATAATGAATAAATTCTGAATCAGAATACTTCATTTATCCTGACGAAATTGTATAATTTGTGGGACTTAATGTTATGACACGCACTGTATTCAGTTTTATATTGGCAGAAGTAATTTTATTTTATTAATTATACTTGTATCGCCCCAGATACTGTAGCCATATAAATATAATCATATAGTTCAGTGTAGGCGCCTTTCACCAAGTCTGGAGTCTGGCAGCCACCCATCCCGGCCTTCATGGATGACCTTATGGTGATTGCTACATCTCTCCCAGGCTGCAAGCAGGTAATGGTGGGCACAGGGGAGGGCAGGCTTAGGTAGTGGCAGAACACCTCGCTATGACAAGGCACAGGGGAAAGAGATGAAGGCACTGATTCTTGAGGAGGAGCGAGCAGGAATATAGGAGAAGCGGCACAGTCAGATGGTGGAAATGTGGCAGCAAGGAGCCTGGACGAGATGAGAGCAAACTATGGAGCGCAAATTCAAATGGGTTGCGCTGTTGAAGGATGAATCACACGGGATAAAGTTCTTGATTCAGGCGGTCTATGACGTGCTGCCGATCACATCTAACCTCTTCACCTGGGGTAAGGTGGAGACATCAGCATGCCCCCTCTGCCTGAAGAAAGGAACCATGGAGCATATCATCAGTTGCTGCCCAAAAGCCCTGGGTGAAAGCTGCTACCGGGGGTGGCACGATCAAGTCCAGAAGGATATTGCAGGGCCATTTGGGATGGGTTCAGCCAGAGCCTTCGCCCTGCAAGGAACAGCAACGCCTTCATCAAAGCCGGTGAGAAGGTTGCAGTAACCTCCCAAAAGACCTCCTTTGGCCTGTTGGTGACAGCACGGGATTGGGAACTGAAAGTTGACCTGGGGAAGCAAATGAAGTTCCCAGAAGCGGTTCCCAAGACCAGATTAAAGGCAGATATTGTCTTCGTTTCAGCAACTTCCAAGCAGGTGATTCTCTTGGAGCTTACAGTGCCTTGGGAGGACCGATTGGAGGAGGCCCATGAGAGGAAGAGGGCAAAGTACTCCGAGCTTGTGGCGGAGTGTCAGAGCAACAGTTGGCAAGTAAGATGCTACCCTATTGAAGTGGGGTGGCGAGGGTTTGTGAGCCAATCCCTCTGCACAGTCTGCAAGATGCTGGAAATCACAGGTTCCAGCCAGTGAAGGGCCAACAAGTTGGCCACCGATGTGGCAGAAGGCACGTCTAGTTGGCTGCGGATCAGGAGGGGTGCGGTGTGGCTTGTAGGATAGCGCTACCTAGACACAAGCCGGGGCCTGATCAACCCCGGCTGGGTCGCTTGGAGGAGGGGTCTGACTGTTGAAAGACCCAAAAACCCCCCATGATACCAGGTTACAATACTGATGATGTGTCCAGGTGCACCATAAGGTGTATCTAAGAACTGTAAATTAACCTTTTGGTATATGGATTATGTGGTATGCAGTGTATCTGTGATCATGGACCTCAACAAAAATATGTAAATAGAGTTAGAAAAAGAACCATTGCTGACGTTCGTAAAGAAGGCTGCATAGCTGTCAGCGTGTTTCTGCCCTGCGATGGCCTGGCGAGCTGTCCAGGGTGTACTCTGCCCTTGCTCAGAGTCACCTGAGTGGGCACCAGCCTCCCCGCGACCCTAATTAGGATTAAGCAGTTCAAAAAATGAATTAATGAAAATGACAAATAATTTGTCTCTGTAATTTTAATGAAATCGATATCTCATGATCGAGTCAGTGGATGGATTGAAATGTTGTAATTGACCCCAACCCTGCCCTGCATCACTGTCCCCCTCTCATTCCTATCATCTTCCTCTCTATCATAATTCCTCCTTCTTTCTGTCATCTTTTCACCTTCTTTCTCTCTCTCTCTCTCTCTCTCTCTCTCTCTCTGTATTGTTATTTTTGTACTATGACAATAAAATAAATACAGTCATCTCTCACTATATCGCGCTTCAGGTTCTGCGGCTTCAGTGCATTGCTGATTTTTTTAAAGATTCATCAAAAAATAAAAATAAGGAAAGATGAGGGAAAAGTTCAGGAAAATGCCACGAAGGGTCACTACTGACTCGGATTCGGATCCCAGCCTCTTCTTCTTCTTCTGCTGGGAAATTTGTATCGACCAATCAGCTTGCGAGATTTCAGAGCCACGTCCCAAACCGGAGTCGGTCTTGACCTTTCCCTTAACTTTTTCACTATTAAATAGGGAAAGGCTGCAAGGTCACTACCAACTCTGGTTTGGGACTCGGTTTGGGACTCGGCTCTGAAATTTTGCAAGCTGATTGGTCGAGCCGAATTTCACAGCATTCGTGTGACAGAAAAGGTAGAAGCCAAGGCATTTCTTACACTTTATTTACATCTATGTACAGTTACACGTATGTATTTTATATTATTTATATTTTATTTATATTTTATTCCCAACTTATGCATTGTTTTTGAATGTTTAATTGCTATTATAAACATTTACAGTGTTGAATATGTATTTATTAATATTATATACGCATATACATGTACGTATACGTCAGTCAGGGGGGTCGATCCTACTTCGCGGAAATTCAGTGTTTGCGTCGGGTCTCGACCCCCCATTAACCGCGAAAAGTGAGGGATCCCTGAGTGTAAAGCACTTCTGTAAGTCGTTCTAGATAAGAGCATATGCTTTAAATGTAAATGTATTACAAGGACATACACACTGTATAGCTTAAGACCAAAACATGACACCATATCTTATGAGGACATTGAGGTCTCAAGGTTAAGTAACACTGGTTTATTTATATTCATCCTAGAAACTTTGTTATTTTCAGTTTTATCATTATTTGGGCTGTCTGTGATGAAAAAAACTTTATTTTGATTCCTTTGACTTCTCCAATTACTCAGTCGCTAAATCCAATCATCAAATTTAGTAGTAGTTGTAGTACTACTAGCAGTTGTTGTGTGATTAAATTCACTGCGCATGCGCGACTGTGTGTTTGCCACGTACAGCCGAGTCACTTCCGGATGTGGAGCGCTGTCGGAGCTAGTCCAGTGGAGACTGGTCCTACCAAAACACGATACCGCGGAGGGCTCAACACCTTAAACTCCAGGTAAAATAATGCCTTTATACTGAGAGAAGACCGTATGTTTGTGTCCCACATTATCTTTAGTGTGAAACGTGTGTGAGACTCCCGGTACCGTTAAGTGGTACAGCTGACTCTTACTAGCTAAGTGAGTGTTAGCATCAGTTTAGCTTCTGAAAAGTAGGGCAGACAAAAAAAAGAGTTTGGGACAGTGTTCAAGTATGTTATTGTTATAGAATTGCGTAATAGTCTTGTAATCTGTGTATAATTTCTCGTTTTCTTTTTGTTTGTTCTTTAGAAAGTAGTATTTAAAACCCTTCGCACTTCACTTTGACGCCGGTTGAGATGGGTTGAGCAAAAGAGTGTATTTCTGGCAGGAAGTTGCTACAACAGCTGCTGATGTGTTAGTTTTTACGCCTGTTTTCCTCGAGTACTCCTATGTTCTGATTGGTTAGCAATTGCACGTGTGTTTCAAAGTACAGCACTGATTGGACAGCCGAGAAGAAATGACCCCAGTACGGGTGTGAAGAGGAACATAACGTTTTTGAAGTGTGGATCACTATTTGGCAGAGGTAAAACGTCCTGCCAGCAACGCAGCAAAATTGGCCTGGGGATTGTGTTACCATTCCTAGCACACAGTTTATTGACTTTCTCGTAGTGACTATACAGATAAACAAGCACCATAGATATTTCTAGTTTAGTTTATTTTCAGTTTGTGTTTTGGCTGTCGAATGAAGATGTAACATTACACTGCTGTATCACTTCTCTATCGATGTAGAGCTACGTTAGCTGTTTTGCTAATGAGTACAGTCAGCCTCGCCCATGTCATTGTCAAAGTCTGGGAGAGAAACTATGATGAAGAATGATATTTTTGTTTACCTGGATAAACGCTAGTAAACAGCACGGTAAATCGTTTTAACTCGATAACACCTGAGTCATGTGAGGTTGTGAATATCTACTGCGGTGTTGAACACTGCATCCAGATTTAAAGCGGAATCTAATTTAATTCAATCAGTGGTCAGATACAGCCTGATCGAAGACATTCATGAGGTGTTCTGTGAAACATACCAGCTAGAACTCTGATCTCTTTTGATTGTGGAATACAGCTGTGTTTTATTCTTCAAATAAAAATGCACCCCTTTTCCACCAGTGAGTGAGTTTTTTTTTTTTTTTTTTTTTTTTTTTTTTTAAATAGTTGTCTTCCCATCACTCCCATGGATCCTTCATTCCCAGGCTTGATTTCCCTTTCGTAGTTTACACCAGAGGTGATGTAACTGGCCAAAGTCTGTAGGAAAAGCCAATTCATTCTCCCTGTTCTGACCCTTAGACTCTGATGTGACATTTCAGGGTTGTTAGCGTTGCTGCTCTAGCCAGGCCAGACCTGACTCGGGTTACTATGGTCCTAATTAAAGGTTTTATTTTCCTTTCTACTGTTTCACCGGACGCTTGTGCATATCATATTCCTTTTAATTAGGGTGGCCGGGCAACTTGCCACGGCCATCAGAGAAAAAGCGTATCAGTAGGTTCAGGATTAACCATTAGAAGGCCTTTGAGTTGGGAGGTTGTTTGTGTTGTGTGTTTATGCTCGGCAGCCCGTTGGCTGTTTTGTTAGTTTGTTTGACTGAACAGCTGCTGCAAATCAAAACTGAACCCTTCTGCAAGGCTGACACTTGCAGGAGTTTTTGCCATGATTTTGTTGTGGCTAAGTCATACCATTTTGGGGCACGGACTGGGAGGCTCCCGCACTGTTCGCTACTACTTCGCGCGTAGTTTGCTCGCTTCCCGCATTGGCACGACGAGTTTGCGCAATTAGGACGGTGTCGACTTGGGCACACCATATAAAGAGGGGGTATTATTCGATTTCATTTCTCCCTTTCTTTTTATTTTTTTCCTTTTCTTTCATGTTTCTTTTTTCGTTAATTTTTTTGTTTTGTTTTTGTTTTTCTTTAATTTTTTATTTTAAGGCTAAAAAGAAAAACAAGTGTTTTGAAATAAGAATTTATTAACATGAAAACAGTAAACAACAAATATATACAAGTATCACAGTCCAACTATTTACAAATATTTAAGTCTCTCAATGGCTCTGACTGGCGAGCAGTGTCCAGGAAGCCATTTATATACCCCCGCACTGACGCAAGCACCACTGTCGCGAACTGCTCGTGAACTGTTTGTGAACTGCTCGTGAACTGTTTGTGAACTGCTCGTGCCATGCTCAAACTGTTCATGAAGTGCGTAAACTAGTATTGAACTACTCGTGCTATCAATGCGTGAAGTACACGTGACCGTGTCAGTGGCAAGGCACGACCGTGCTGCGACGCGCACCAATTCGTGAATATGTCGTGCTGCTCATGAACTATTCGTGGCAGTTCGCGACAGTTGTCATAGCATGCACTGCCATGCATCGTCCTGACGAGTTCACGAACAGTTTGCGCATAGTTCACGACCCCGTCACGAAATTTTGTCGTGACCAAAATTTTTAACTTTTCAAAATTCTCATCCCGACATGGCACACAGTCATGACAGGTTTACGAACACTTCACGCCAGTTTGAGACTAGTTTGGTCATTGGTAGGACTCGAGTCGTGCAACTGCGTGCCACAGAATCGTGCAAGTGTCAGCCTTGCATTAAAGGTAATCGGTCATGAAATAATAAAAAAAATGCTGTTGATTCAGTTGATTTATTGGATGGAAAGTATTTTTTTAAGACTTCTTTTCCCTATCACAGCCACGGCAATAATACTGTTAGTTAAGTGTTTCCCTAGAATGTAAAACCAAAAGATGCACAATGGAGTCCTTTATCATACATGGAAGGTGCATGACCTCAGGTGGGTGGGTAGCGTTACATGGAGCGCTATGCACGTGCAGTGTGTGATTTTTGTGAGACCTAGAGAAGTGCATGTAGGTACTTTGCTCTGATAAGTGCATGCTGTGGTTAACAGTGTCTTTCTTCAGTGCTCATGCAAGCTCAAGGTGACCAGATTATTTTAAGACGTATACAATACATCAGGGACTGAGGGCTATAACACTAAATTTAAAGGTGATTGAGGGAAGTCGGTATGGCAGAATGATTGGCTTAGATATGTGTCCTCTTTTTTTCCGTTATTAATTTGAATTTTATGACAACGCTTATAGGGACAAGATAGCGCCTGTGATGGGCTCCTGCCTCCTGACGACCCTGATTGGGATTAAACAGCTCAGAAAACGAATGAATGAGGCTGCTGCTGCCTATTGGAAGGATGATGAATTAGGTTTTGTGGTAATGGTTGATGTAAAGAGTGTATGATAATCATGTTCTTTAAAAGCTCTTGTGGGCCACGTTAAATAAGGTGGTGTATCGGACTCGGCCCGTGGGCCTTTAGTTTGACCCCTGTGCAATGTGTGATGTATATAATTTCTGTGCTCCATCACAGTGGATTTGAAATTTGTGGAATCAAGATGGGATTGCGGTTTAGACTTTCATCTTTAATTGAAGGTGTTTAACAAAAATGTTTTATCCACCATTTAGGATGGCAACCATATTTATTTATTTTTTACACTCGTCTTCCATTTCATTTTCACAGGTACAGAGTACTTTGGCAGTTGGATCATGAGTAGTTTCATGACTTCTTTCATGTTACTTTTTTCAAATTTGGGGAAAAGGCCTGGAGTTGGTTTGAGTTGTTGAATTTCTATTTGTCAGCATTTCTGAAATTTCTTGGTGTGTAGACTAAACAGGTGTCAATAAGAGTGAAGGAGGTAAACATTAGGCGAGGCAGTGTGTGTTTGTGTGTGCGTGTGCGCGCGTGCAATGGCCCTATCAGAGGGATAATAAGTGGGGGTGGAGCCAAATCAAGAACTTGGCGTGTCTTTTGAGGAAGTATCCATCACTTGTATTAAAATTCAGTGTGAAAATATTTACATAATTTAAATAATTAACAAAAAAAAAAACCACACAAGCTGTTTTCCCAGGGTTTTTTTGTTGTGTTGGTATTTTATTCCCTGGAATTTTTTATTTTTTATTTTATTTTTCGCTGTTAAACATGCAAACATGGTGTCAAAGAAAAGTTTGCTGTTAATTGCTTCTCATTTGTATCGGTAAAAGTGATTTTATTGTATAAAAGTGCACCATGTTGCTGATCATCTCCTGTGATGAAATACGTTAATCGTCACATGTCGTGCAACAGTCAGTTCTATTAAAATTTCTGTGGTAATCGAGAAGGAAAGGTGACTAGATTAGCTCAGGTGACTGTTTTATGGCCGAGGATTAAAGGTGCCATCAGTTTGATGGCTGTTTAAAGATAACAGGTCACCTGTGTTTTAAAGTGGATTTCTCGGGTGATTAAACGTGCAGTCATGGTGTGTGTTTTGTTTCAGCAGGATGAATGGCCAGCTGGACCTGAGTGGGAAGCTGATCATCAAGGCTCAGCTGGGTGATGACATCCGCCGCATCCCCATCCACAATGAAGATATTACCTATGATGAGCTCCTGCTCATGATGCAGCGCGTTTTCCGCGGCCAGCTCCAGAGCAGCGACGAGGTCACCATCAAATACAAGGATGAAGGTGCTTTGAGTGTTCGGCTGTATTTCTTACATCAGAAACTCCATCGCTCTTGCAATAATGCTTGGAAGTGCGATCATTCCTGATGTTCTTGTTACAAGCTTAGCACCGAGAAACAAAGCCAGCTGCAGTGAATACACGATATCTCACCCAGGTTTCTTGAACAGTAATAAACCATCCAAATAAACGGATGATACAATGTGTATCTGGTTTGTTCATAAGAACTTCCTAAAAGTTGATGGATTGGTTTCCTGTTTTTGTGCGAGTTCATCCCCTGTGCCATGTGCTCTTTTCTTCTTCCTGTAGATGATGACCTGATCACCATCTTTGACAGCTCTGATCTGTCCTTTGCCATCCAGTGCAGCAGAATATTAAAGCTTACTCTGTTTGGTGAGTTATTTATTACCAGTGAGCTCTGTTTTGTGTCACATGACCTTGACGGTGTTTAGTGATGCATACGGGATACCTTTCCCAGCTGCTCTTATTTCCACAGCATCCTGGTTTTATGTTTATATAATGCCAATAGAATAACAGCACATTTTGGGTTGTGAGAAACAGAAGCAGATGTGATGAATATAGCTGAACTGTAGGCAGATTTCTGATCCTGACTGTCTGTACAGACAACACTTGCCACATGCTGTATTAAGATTTAACGGCTTGAATACGCCAGTCTTGTAGAAGCAGATAATCCCTCTCCAGCTGTGATGAATAACTGACCTCACAGTAATCCCTTTTTAAAGTCCTGGCTTTGTATTTTTACGAGGAAATGATCAGAGGCCTGTATATAAATGACTATGTCAAGAAAATCCTTGATATCAGTCATAAAGAGCTGTGAATGTGCATATTTATTATTTTGAACTTGCACAATGGCGTGTTATAATTGTTGCCTTCATCCTGGAGGGAAGTTCAGATTGGTCATGTGTGGCTTATGTGTGATTGTGACCACGATAACTCGAAAACTAATAGATAGCTTTCCAAGAAATTTTAACCAAATACATTTCTAGGCCCAGCGAAGAACTGATTAAGTTTTGGGCCAGATGTAGGATTGTTTGGAAGGAGTTTTCAACAATGCGTGATGGGGCAAGGAGGCTGAAATCACCCATAATGCGTCGTGAAAAAAAATTTGCAGCTCAAAATAATTGCCGAACTGGCCACTAGGGGCACCATAATTCTACATGGTCTGACACTAGTCATAGTTTCGCAGTGACATCTTGGCGAGGCTCTGACACCTAGCGAGTGAGGTAATTAAAATTCAAACCGATCAGCACTGTTTTACGTGTACTTCACTGCTTCGTTTTAGACTTTTTTTTTTTTTTTGGTAAGAAGCACCTTAGTTTAACTGGTTGATGGTGACAACCAGTTGTTAAAATGTCTTTCCATAACACGGGTGATCTGGATGCTGCTTCCAAAAGACATTATGATGCGAAATTGGTGCTCGTTTGTTTGGACCACTGTCCTTACAGATGGCTCGCAGATGCTTGGAGGAACAGTTTAAAAGAAAAAAAAAAGTGACCTGAAATGCAATATCCAGACCTGTGTGATTATTTAATCGCTATATCAGGTACTGTTTTTCTGTATTTGAAGGAGACAGCAGTTAGCTGTAAGAAGATAGATCCCAACATGATATTTATATAGAGAATAATAATCATGCTGATGTGTACTGAAAGAATAGCCAGAGTTGTGTTTTTAGGCAAGTCATTTGTAATCAGTGTTTACCAATGAGAAGCTCTAATGTGGTTGCTCTCATAAATATTTAATTAATATAATAATATTGTTTAAAAGTGTATTGAACAATGTCTTAAACCATTTTAAGGGATAGAGTGTTCTATGTATCCCCATACTATCAGGTTGTGAGATATTGTTCTTGGGCATAGTGTCGAGGATAAGTGTAATAGCACTGAATTAAAGTGAGTACAGTAGCTTTGACATATTGCTGCAGTTCACACCTGAACAAAAGCGAGAGGAAAGTCAGCACGGTGATTTGCACCACAACACTGATGTGTGGTGGGTTTAATAAAGTTACAATAAACAAGAATGCTTCTAGGGTGTAATTAATAATCCACTGGAGACATGCACGGCATGTGGGTACGCTGTGGGTTTTGTTTTATGTTCCAGCGATGCGATCAGGCAGGGAAATGCACACGATGTTCACATCAGCTGTGCTTTTTATCCTTAGTGATGGTTGACATGTTGGAATAGCTAATGTGAAGATGAGATTGCGCCACCTCTGAGTGCATTTTTAGTTCAGTTGGTTTGGCAGAAAGTCTCGCCACTCAGGGTCAACAGTGAGCTTAACATCTCTGGGCCGTTGTTTCAGGAGAACAGGACAAGAGATGCAAGCAAAAGAATGGGGAGGGAATAATAACTGCACTTTCAGTGGTCACTGATAAAATAAAATGGACAAATAAAACCCCTCAAAAAAGTGCAGTGACTGCTGTAAACATAGTCTTAACGCGTTCATACCCTGCATGCAACACTACAGTTAGTGTTCCATGGCTGAGCTGATAATTTATGTACGTATTTGTTTGTTTAGGGACCGGGTGCAGAATGTGTGCACATGGCCATACAGCCTCCATTTTTATTTGTGTAGACTTCCGATCCATGAGTGGATTCTGCCGCAGTGGATGCAGGTATGAGTGATTGCTGGGTTGTCTCCAGGCGTGCGCGCCTTCCGTCTGACTCTCTTGTCTTCAGCCAGGTTCTGAATCCTCTCTTCACCCATCTTCAGCTCTTTCTTCAGCATACTTCCTCTCCCAACTGCTGCGGTCAGCTGCTGTGGTCTCCCAGCTCTCAGTGCCGATGTCCAGAGCTTTCATGTGTTGCTTGCAGACATTTTTGTGAGGGGTGTTGTACATTCTGAATGTTGAATCGTTTGCTTTGCATTTCAGAACCGCACTGAAATGTGCAGTACCTCTTTAATTAGGCTACTCGCATTGAAAATGAGTCTGTGGATGCTGTAATATGTTTATGTGGATGAAGCCACTCATTCTGAGTTTTGATGAAAGATCCATCCTTAACCTGGAGTCCAAACATCTCCTGGTAGCGCATGACCTTAAGAGAATATTCTAATATCACTGTCGGTTCTTTATATTGCTGAACAGTGATAACCTTGGTTTCTTTTGTGGGTAATGTCTTTTCCTAAACCCACAAAAGAACCCAGTTCCCTTTAATGCTCCTGTAAGGAACACCACACACTTGAATTTGTGCTGAGATGAAACGAAAGGCTTTCTCTGAACATGCTTTCCAAATAGTTTTTTGGCAGAAAGATGGTGTCTACTTGTAAATCTGGAGGGTTGGTGGCCTCACAGCTCTGCCGTCGTCCGTAAATCTCTGCGCCAAACCTCTGTCATTAGATAAATCTTTTTTTATTTTTTTGTCTAACCATAATCATAAGGCGAACATTCACAGAGCACTTTTTATTAGGAACAATATGCTAATTTTGGATTGGGTCTCATTTACCTTCAAAACAGCTTAATTTCTTCACAGCATGGACGAGATGATCCTTTGAGATTCTTCCCGATGTTGATGTGACTGCATTGTCCAATTTCTTCAGGAGCACTTTTCTGTTGTGAATTTCACCTTGGGTCACATCCCAGTTGTGTTCCACTTGGTTCAGAGCCAGTGGCCAGGAAGGCAAATGAAGGCCAATGAACTCAGTGTCATGTTCGTGAAACCAGTTTGAGAGGAGTTGTGATTTGTGACATGGGGCATTATCGTGCCGGAGTAACCACTAGTGGAAAGGTAACCCCTGGCCATAAAAGGAGGCAACACTCAAATTAACTGTCATTCAAGTAATGATTGTTAACCAGCACATGGAGTGCCTCCACCAGCCTGGATTGCTGACACAAGGTGGACTTTGATATGTTTGTCTCTCAAAAGAAATAAAGATCGATCAGACCAGGCTATTTTATTTTTGGCTAGTTTTGGCACTGCAGTTCAATGCTCAGCTTTCCAGCTGCTCCACAACATGCCATCAACATTGAAGGTGCAAAATATTTGTTTTTGTTTTTGTGATGTTAAAAAAAACATTATGTGCATAATCCAACCCC
>JAQNCB010000012.1:49368407-49378673 GCA_030068295.1 Euristhmus nudiceps
AAAAAAAAAAAAAAAATCTAGCAATTACAGCTGCAAATCTTAAGCTTGGGACACTTAGCCAGTAGGATTTTTTTCCCCATTCTTCAAAGCAAAACTTCACCTCCTTCAAGAAATTCCCTGCATTTATCACCATCTCTCATTCTCTCAATTCTGACCACCTCACCAATCCCTATTGATTAAAAAAAAAAAAAAAAATCCCCACATCATGATGCTTCCACCACCATGCTTTACTGTGGGGATGGAGTTCTTGGGGTAATGAGAGGTATCGAATTTCCTCTGTACAGACCTGAGGACCTTCATCCATATGGTTCGGGAGCCTCTCGCACGTTTTTGGCAAACTTTAAAGGGGCTTGTTTTTTTTTTTTTTCTCCCCAGCAATAACGTTCGTCGAGCCCAGCTCTATGAAACGTGGACAGATATGCTAGGGTCAGCTATGGAACTTTCCGGTGATATCTCTGCCCAAGGTCTTGAGTACATACCGAGCTGAAGACGAGGTCTGTGCTGAAAGACCCAGGGCTGAGATTTCTCTGTACAGACCTTTGTGCTCAGGTGCCAAGTAGATTGTGTGTACGCCCTTTTTTTTTTTAATTTTTTTTATTTTTTTTTATTTTTTTTTTAATAAATTGTCTGAGGTGCTCTCTCCAGATTACCCAGTTCTAAACAAGATGTCATCATCCATGTTTGTAAGGATTTGGTAGCTTTTGGTTCGTTCCTGCCCTGTGATGAATGAGAACTTTCCAACAGGCTGAGAATAATTTGTGGTGCATCGTAAACTCTTTATCCAGGAGGATCCCTAATCATGTCAAGAAAACGATGAATGGAAGCTGCTAACGATCAAAGTGCACAGTGAAGCTAGCTATTGGCTGAGTTGCAGGTTGGGTACATGATTTATTGACAGCATCTCAACCAGTCAGATTGTGCATACTGTCATTGCGAAAAAATATTTTTAAAAAAGGACTATTGGAGTAATTTACGGACCAATTTAGGACACTATCTGATTGAGGAGAATAATCAATAGTGATGTGGTGCAATGCAGATTATTGTATGAGCTGCTGCTGCAGAAACCACAGTGTATTAGACCTACTCTTTAAACCTGTGACCTGAATCACAGTTGGCTCTCCTGTCAGGGCTTGTGCATGGATGGTTCACTTTTTCCTACTGAAAGCATTTGAAATCGTGGTTGTTTGGAAAGTGTAATAAAAACAGTTCATAACCTTGACAGTACATCTGAGGCGCATTTCATGTCCGAGAGAGAAAGAGAACAACAGGGCTTTGTTTGACTGTAAAATAGCCACCAGGGGGAGCCACACCACACATCATACAGAGGTGCATGTTGGGGATTGGGAGCTTATGATTAATTTGTGTGGTAATATCTTGAACTGTTGGCTTGCAAAAATAGGTCGGCGTCACCAAATGCTTTAGTGTATGAGTGTGAAATGCTCTTTGCAGTCAGTTGCATGTATTACTCTGGTTTGCATCTGCTTGTGTGTGTATGTATGCGTGCGTATGTTTCCGTGTGTGAGGGCATACCGCGTAGCCATTGTCCAGAGATATTTTTTCCAGCCAGATGATGTGATTTCCTGTTTGATGTTTTGGTTGCAGCTCTGCCTCTTTCTGCAAAAAAGGTCATAAAGTGAGGGGGCAGAGAACATTGGGAGGGGAGGAAAAGATATGGAGCGAGGTGTTGTGTGGGTTTTTTTTTTCCCCTCTCTTTCTCTCTTCAGGCCAAGCCTGTAGAGGTCAATTGTTGGTCTGTGGCTTCTGGACCTCACGTGCTTGTCTTTATCCCAAACGTGTGACTTAAATTAAAGACTGGGGCTGTTTCTGCAGTGAGTGGGTGTGCCATAGTGCCTGAAACAGTTCAAACAGCCAGCATTGTAACACTCATTTGCTAACAGGGCAGTCTGCTTTCTTCATTGTGCTCCACATATTTGCACCTTTTTCCCACTGAGACATGATTGACTGTGTTTCCACAGTGAACGGGCAGCCACGGCCGCTGGAATCGTCTCAGGTTAAACACCTGCGCAAGGAGCTGATCCAGCTGAGGAACAGAATCAACAGCCTGCTGGACAGTCTAGAGCCGCCCTCCGAGCCCGCACTGGAGAGCAACAACCCTGAAACGGGTATACCGCCACAAATCACACAAACCGGAAAGCTGTGTCTCTAAACGCACTTTGAGTAAATAAATGAAAACAGAAGTTATCCTGTTTTATAAAGGTCGGTACCCTTAATGTAAATCCACATAAAAATAAAAAAGGACTTAAAAAAAAAAAAAAGCGGACACAAACAATAACAGCTTGTTTAAGTTGCTCAGGATGAGGAACAGCCGTACTAATGTGCACGCATCCGAGCCGAGATCTGGTTAAAACTAGCTAAACCTCCCGGATCCATGTAGTGTGTCATTATACCCACTGAATAACAAAAAGCACTCACAGTGAAGCTAACCAGATGTTTTACTGGAAGCTGAGGGAGTGAGAGGTTTTGGCCAATAGTCTGTCATAATGTTTTGAAGTGAATGCATTAAGCTGCTTTGAGTAAACAGTGTACTGTAATTCCCTATGTAAGGATTCTTTTGACAGTAATAAAGCTTGTTGTCAGTGTGTGGTTTCGCACATTATATTTCAACCGTGTTTTGTCTCTGACGTTAATAGTCGAAACGAAACCCGAAGCCTTATTGTTGTGTGCGTCGCACAGAATGCGTGGAAGCCGTAGACGGTGCAGTGAAGCCGAATCCTCCGGTCAGCGCTGCCAGCATGTCCGCATTTGATCCCCTGAAGAACCAAGAAGAGGTCAACAAGAACGTCATCTCTGCGTTCGGCCTGTCTGAAGAGCCTGCTCCAGGTACACACACTTGTCAGGGTTTAATGGAGGAGATATTAAAGAGAGTAGGTAACTGTGCTTTCCCATGATCCATGTAATAATCTACAGCCATTTAGTGATGTCATTAATTTTCTGAACCGTTTAATCCCAATTAGAGTCAGGGGGAGGCTGGCGCCCATCTTGGCCAGCTTTGGGTGAGGGCAGGGTACACCCTGGACATCTCGCAGGGCAAAAACATGCTGACAGCACTCCGTTGGCCTTTTTCACGCCTCTCGCTACAGACGGTGGGAAGCACAGCTGTCCTTTGATAACCCAGTTAGCTGCACTGGGGGATACCAAGTCGATTCTTAATTAACTGGGAGTTCTATGTCGGGTTTAACGTAATGGTGTCCGGTGTGCATATTGTAGACGCCATGTATTGAGATATTCCGCCGCACGGTACCACTTGTGCCATACAGTCATCAAGACAAGATGGATGTTCTGATTGTGTGGAGAATAAAGAAGTAGCTCCCTGTACTTTCTGTTTTAGGGTTTGGCGACTTGTTTTTCAACAAGCAATGTCGGTTCATAATCGTACAAGACAGGCAACAGCAAAACAAAAATGTGAATCTGAGTTAATGTCTGGATCTGTAAAGAGGAATCTGATCTGATAGCTTATCATTTGGGAAATAATTTAGAGTATCAGTATTAGTGATCCTGACAGCATAACCTGTGTCCACGGAATATGTTTAAGCGATACAGACACCTATTTTAATGTAAATGACCATGAAAGGCACGAAACTGGTATTTTTATCCCATGGAATACTCATGGGGACTGAACAGTCGACAGTCTTTCCATCAAAGTGACGTCAACATGCTGGGCGTGTAGTGACTCAGGACGAAAAAAGATGCTGTCAGAGATGTGTGTGACGGTAGGTAGATTATGACGCTAACGTTTCGCCAACTCGGCTTTCCTGTCGTCAGCTGGTTTGGGAACAAAAATAAATATATTCCGTGATTTGTACACATGTTGTTTGTGCAACTCGGCACAACTAGCCCATAATGTGTTCTTCTGCATGGGTCAGTGATGCAGCCCAGCCAATCCAGCACACCGATGCCACTAACAGGCTGAAACAGCAAATCAGAAAGGCCACATGTCTCTGAGCATGCCTCGAGTTGGAACACTCGCACGCACTTTAAAAATGGGCATGGACTGATGTTGCCAGAAGGAACTGCTGATGTTATACATGTTTTTTTTTAAAGAGCGAATAACACTAATTCACCACAGGTACCCTTTAAAGAAATCAATGTGAAATGCTAGATTTTATTGACGAAGTTCCTGGTTTTGTCAACGAAAATACCTTTTGGACATGTCACTATTCACTGACGTCTCTCTCCCTCTCGCACAGTCCCAGCCGTAGCTCCTGTGGAAGAGCGCTCTGGAACTCCTGACAGTATTAACTCCTCCTCCTCTGTACCTCACCCTCCTGCTGGAGCAGCTCAGGGTGCCCCACCTTATTCAGGGGTACAGCAGTCTCCTGCCACCACAATGGATGGTAACTACACACATGCAGCTCAGAATAAAGACTCTGGTGGTGTTTTCCATCATTTTCCAAACCTAAATTATATTTATGTTCAAGTCGGCTTTAAACTGAGATGCTTTTTGTCAGGATCAGTGATGAGGGCAAGTGAATTTAAATAAACACTAAAAGCAAAGTAAATAATATGCCATGTTTCCACAAAAGCACAAACCTTTCTCCATCTGAAATAAGGTTTTTTTTTTTTTGGGCTGGGGTTCTTTTGGCAAAGAGATGTTGTTTCACTGTGACTCTGGTGAAGTAAATGTAAAACTCTTATATAAAATTCCCCAATTCCTCTGTGGTTTGGAATAAATTTATGCGTTTAGATACAAACTGGCAGCAATAATGGATCCCAGCCCAACCCTGAGTATGGACCTGCAGCACTCTGGCAAGTGTGAATAGTTCTGAAAGGAATGCGAGGGAAAGGGCAGAGAAAGGAAATCTGGGGCGAATCGTGTGTTTAATATGACCCAACGCTCTGTATATTTTCGTTAGTGATCTCCTGATGTTTGGAAGCATGATATCACACCTGCACGAATGTATGCACATGTAAGCATGTCTGTGTCTGCTGTTCGGTGCAGAGAATGGAAGGGACGGTGGGTAGAAACACTGCAGTAGTGCTAAAGGAAATCCCTGGTGTGTGTATAGGATCACACTGGAAATTGCATTCTTTTATAGTTATTTAATTTCTCTGGAAAGAGAGGTCACAGGCATCCAGATTAAAAAAAATGGGTCAAATGAGTAAGATCTGGTGAGGAGTGTCAAGTTTTCCTCCGTCCTGTTGGCTTTGGTTCTGCTTTGTATCCACAGAGCTCTCATGTGCGCTTCATCCAAGTGAGGAAACTGTTGTGTTACTCATAGTTTCACTTAGAGTTATAACTCTTGGACCTTTTTTGACACTTTTTTTTTTTTTTAACTATTTTATTAATATCAGTCCAGGAGCTGCCACAGTTTGAAAACGCTCACACATTTCCCATTTGTTACTTAGCACAGTACACACAAACACACCGTGAACCCTCAGTGACTTCTCTTTAAAAGTTGTTTTGCAGTATATGGTCAGTTTCTTGTGTGTGGGTGGATCCGTGGACACGGTTCTGTGTCCTTTTTTTTAAACATGTCCTCTCCTCGCATGTGTTTTAATGAAGATTGAGACGTTTGTTTGGTTGAAGGGCAGTGATTTCTCTCCTGTGGGTTGAGCATCCGGTCAGCACTGCAGGCGACACACCCACACACTGCTGCACGTCTGTTTGATATTGTGTTAGTGTAGCTCCTGAGGAAGCCGTGTGTGTGTGTAGTGGTTTTCTATTTCAATCCCAAGTTTAGTTTGAAGTGGCGACTGTGTAATGATTGCATGTTACCTTCAAGTTGTTTAATGCTGGATGGAAGGCTCTTACTGTCCTGATGAGTCTGAGCCTCTTTTGGAATGTCTGTTTCTCAGGTCAGATGTATCAGCAGTATCAAGCTCCAGGGGGATATCCTCCACAGCAGCCAGCCGCTCCTCAGCAGCAGTATGGCATGCAGTACCCTGGTAAATCTCCTCCTCTCTGCACTGACATGATGATTCACGGTATGAAGACTGTAGACGAGCCCTGTGTTCGAAGTCACTCACTCATTCACTACCCCGGCACACTTTTGTAGAGAATTACATGCAGATGACTTTATATCGTTATATATAGCTCAGCGTTGGGGTTAAAAACGCTTTTGGACACTTGGTTCTGTAATGCTGTCGCACTGTTTAAAACGTGACCAGTCTGCATCAGCTGAGCTGGTGGATTGTCCATAAGAAGCACTGCTGTTGCCCGTCATTAAAATAATTCCATCATGGTATCAGTGGATCATTTTATATCACTGCATTGTAACTAATTTTCATACATTTTATCTTGATCAATGTTGGCTTCTTTTAATTTCTGTTGTCTCTTTAATAATGATGCTTTGCCCTTTACCTCGATGATGTACTTTTTTTCCATTGTGAATTTATTTATTTTAATTTGTTAATTAATTTAATTAATTTTAACATCCTGCCTTAATTTTACACTCTGCCTTTAACCCATTTAAAGCAAGTGCTCGTTCCTTAATACTGAGCACTTGTACGAAGTGTAGTTAGGGCATGAAGCACATTTTGTTGTGGAGGATGGCGAGAGGGCGCCGGTCGCTCCACCAAGCTCAGTGTTTCACTCCCACACATTGGTTTTGCTGATTGTTTTCAAATATTTTCAGATTGCTGATATTGAATTTGGCAATACTGGTGCCGCCCCTCAAAGCTGTTGTATTGCGTAACACACACACACACACACACACACACACACACACACACACTGCTGTTTTAGTAGTGTAGGTATTGTGTTAACTGTTCTGAGCAGAAGGTGGAATCGGAAGTTGTTCCTCGTGGCAGTAAACAGGAGCTGGTTAGAGCAGCACGTTTTCCAGGATTGAAACGGCACCTTAATTTGTGTCAAAACACTTTGGATCATGTGGTACCGACTGGGACATTCTGTAGTGAGTGACTTTGGACACAGAGTAGGAATATGTTCTATATGCCCACCTGTTTACATCTGTATATATTCATTCATTCATGTTTTTTTTTTTTTTTATCACAGTCATATTTATATTATATTCTATTCACACTCATATTTTTATCTTATTCTACTTTTATTCTATTTTTATTATATTATTCTATTTAGTTTGATTGCAACTGTTGTGTTTCTTGCACTGTTGGGAACTTGAGATTTAAGAATTTCACTGCCAGTAATTGCTTTACGTAATTCTTGTTTGTGACAATAAAACTCTTGAATCTTGAATATGTTCATTTTCATTCGACCTCTGGGTGGGAAAGCATCTGAGATTTTATCTCTCTGAATAATGAGTTGTGTTTTCATTTTTTCATTTAAATAACGTGCATGTTGTAAGTTTTGTGTTTGTCATCCTCAGCTGGTTATACTACTCAACCCGGTGGCCCTCAAGGCCCTCCACCTCAGCAGCAGTTCCAGAATTACCCGGCCCCTACATCTCAGGCTGCTGCTCCTGGCTCCGCCCCTGGATTTAGTACCCAGCCACAGGCTCCGCCTCCTCCCCAGCCTCAGGGTACAGGCCAGTACGCACCACCTCAGTTTCCTACTCAGACCTACACCTCCCAGGCCTCCCAGCAGCCGGCCAACTACAGCCTGCCGCCCAGCTCCCAGCCTGCCCCGGGGTATCAGTCTCGCCCTGTATACACCCCACCTCCAGGTGTGACCCCACCCCCAGGGGGATCCAATCCCTATGCCCGTAACCGTCCCCCTTATGGTCAGGGCTATACCCAGCCTGGCCCCGGCTACCGGTAAAAATCAGCTGCAGCACTGGAGTACAACGGATCAAACCCAACCTCCCCCCAGGTGGTGTGTGTGTGTGTGTGTGTGTGTGTGAGAGATATGTGAATGTCAGGAAATGAATTTGTGTATGGTTGCACAGATGAGACCAAACGGTGTCAGAGTTGTGTGTGTGTGTGTGTGTGTGTGTGTGTGTGTGTGTGTGTGTGAGTGAGTGAGTGACATTGAGGTGAGAACACCCTGTGCATGTGTTTTTGGTGTGTTTTGGCGTGAGTATGAGTTTTATTTTAACCCTTGTCTACTTGGTGTTATCGTGTGTTAAATCTTGCGTCTGCTTTCTTTCGAAACACTAGATATAATCACACCTGACAGAAATTAGGTTGTTTAATTCCCCCCCCCTCATTCTTGCCTTTTCATCATTCCCCCTCTCCTTATTTTTACTAATCCCTGACTGGCCCTGTGCAGTGGCCTCAGTCATTCTGTATAAACTGTAACATTTTGTTTTCTGAAGCTGAATAAAAACGAAAGGTGAAATGTCTTGCTTGTTTGGTGAGTGGCTGAAATAGCGATGGACATGTTCTCCATGTTTTCTGCATCATTTTCTGGTACTGTATGCATAAACCATAATGTTATGTAACAGTGTACTTCACCATTTGTAGTGATGTGGTTGAAAGAGCCAGGGGGGAAAATATTTATTTCCTTTTGCACCTTCACAAAGAAACAAAATATTCTGCAGTAAAAGTAATACATTTTGCAGCATTCACAAAAAAAATCCTGTTTGTTTCAAAACACTTTTACTAGTGTTTACATGTAATAAACTCTGATTATAAAATCAATTAATTATCCATAACACTCTGTAATAATTGATCTCAAAAGCTACAAAACAAGAATGAAGATTTTAATTTCACTGTATCCACATATACACATGTATATCTGTCACATGATCTACACTTGCTGTGTCAAAACATGCACAAAAACTCCTTAAAAACTGTTTTGTTTTCTTGATTCTGGTGAAATGCATGTGTATTTAAACCGAATGCCGAGAATTGTGTCGCAGGAGATTGTGGTGTATTTTGCCGATCGTCAGGAGAAATCCTGTACATTATCCCCAGCCTCTTGATAAATAATATACATGTTTTAAACCTTCAGGGAGCCTGCTACCCCGTACTTTCATAAACTCTGCTATCTCACTAAATGTCTGATAAATTTTTTTGTATTTAAATAGTAGGAAGCATTATAGGTGCTATTCAATACTGCAGATAACTGTCAACAGCTCCCCCCCTTTCTGTACATCTTTATACATTGTCAGCTTTGTCATTTGAGACACAGTATACATTCTAATCAATCATATGCTTGGAAAGCTTCAGGGGTCCTACCATGACCCGGGAATGGGGACTCCACACTCATACCAGGCTACATAGTTGATCTGGGTGCGACCACCTATTTTTCCAAACTTCACAGGCTCTTGGCGCATGGACCGGAAATAACCTGAAAGAGTAGCATTGAAACATTTGTGTACTGTTGTAATAATAATAAAGAAACAAAAATAACTTCCATTTTTTTCTAGCACTATACAAAGCATTGAAACTAATATCTGCCAGATTGCTTTGGTTCAAGTATGTGAGAGAATGCAGCACCTTGTTTAAGTGGTAAATGGTTTTCTGGCAGCAGGCCTCCGGTCCGTCCATCCAAGAAGGAATCAACAAACTGACAATGATCCTCTCCATATCCAGTCTCATCCCCAATGTTATAAAACTTCCCTACAGATACACAGGTAACACCCATATTAACTCTCACCTGTTAGATGCTCTTGATAGTTAATAGTCTCCACTGAAAACATCCTTTCATAGCTTTTCTTTCGCTTTTCTACTTGTGGTGGAAGGTCGAAAAAATTCAGCTCAGACATCCCACATATTCTAGTTCCTCCTGGGGAATCCCCACATGCTGAGAATTAAACTTTCCAGTTGCTCTTAGGTTTGGCATTGGTTCTTTGTTTAGTGCAATATTGGAGTTCGAGGAGCCAAAACAAGTGGCGTCTTCAGAAGGTGCCAAAAAAAAAACCCTTGCTGCTCCAGTTGTGTGTGTATGTAGCATTTGGATTGTATGGTGAGCTTTTCAGGGTGTACACTACCTTTGGCCACTCTTACTGAAGACAAGGCTCCAGCCTCCTCACAACCATAATAGGATTAAACGGTTCGGTGAATGAGTGACAGAGTAGATCCTTTTGGCATAGCAACATCCATTCATTCATTTGTATGAAGGGGCAGATAACGCCTTCCCTCTGAGTGTTTGCCCCCAAATACACAGGCAAAAGGTCATCCATAACTGAAATAAAAAGCCGCAGGGGAAAAATTGTACACCTCGGATGTAATTATCTCCATTTTTACCTCCGCCAGGAGGTTATGTTATCATCAGAGTTTGTTTGGCTGTCTGTTTGTTAACAGCATAACTCAAAAAGTTATGGACAGATTTTCACCAAATTTTTACCGAATGTCCGGAAGAACAAAAGTAACAATCGATTAGATTTTGAAGGTGATCCGGATCACCGTCTGGATCCAGGATTTTTTTTTTGAAGGATTCTT
>JAQNCB010000012.1:49727709-49738950 GCA_030068295.1 Euristhmus nudiceps
ACTCCTGTTTGCTGTCTTATCCAAGTGTTCTGTTTTTATCTTTCAGTGTGATGTTGAGTATGATGCGTTCCATCTTTTGCTGGGTTACCGCTAGCATTTCTCTCATGGTGTTGTTGAGAACCCAAGTTTCGCTACCATAGGTCATGACGATGTATTTTCCTCTTGATCTTCATGCTGATCTTCCTGTTTCTCACGATGGGATTGAACTTGCTGAATGCTTCCCAACTCAGGGTTATTCTTCGCTTGATTTTGGGTAAGAGGTTTCCATCTTGTGCGATGGTCTTTCCTAGGTAGATATAGCTGTCTACTGCTTCGATGGTAATGCCATCTACATTGACTCTTGTTGGGGTGACATGCTTATTGTACATCACCTTTGTTTTACCGAGGTGCATATTGAGCCCGACTGATTTGCTGGTGTTATGGATGTCAGCCAGCATCTGCTCAATTTCTTGTGTTGAGTATGCTACTAGAATTATATCGTCTGCAAATTCCAAGTGGGCAAGGTGTTACGTGGGCGACCCAAAGCAAGATGGCGCGACGACCTACCTCATAGCAGAGGGACAACATGGACAACCCTTACAAAGGACAGAGTCGGCTGGATGAAGTCCAGGGAGGGATTCCTCTCTCATGAGTGAATTCACCCTAGATACAGATACAGATACAGATACAGAAGTAATCGCTGATTAATTATAAACCAAATCCACATGACCTTTCTGTCATGTCCACTAGATGGCGCCAAAGACTTGAGGAATGTTTATAGGACCCCTAAAAAGGACTGAACAAGTGGTAAATTTGCAGATATTTACTGCACTGCTACCAGTTCACCAGCGTGAGCAAATATTTTTAAGTTGTGGGATGAGGAATAAGTAGGTAAGTGTTTTAACATGTTTTACTCCTGTGTCTGAATACCATACAAAACCTTTCTAACTGGAAAGAAGCGTTTTGGGTCTACAGAGAAATGTGTCATCACACTCATGCAGTCATCCAATAGCCAAAGACATTCATATTTTCTTCTAGGCTTGGGTGCCTTTGAATTCTGTGTGAACCCCTTGATCTGGAATAATAGTAGTGGTATTCAGGTCAGTGTATGGTCTGATGATCAAAGCATGAAGAGGTTCATACTCTCCACATGAACGAGAGACCATCATAAAACAACAAAGCTGCAAAAACCTAATAAATGGCAACACATGCCATGTTTTATTTCATGTGACTAAGGGAAAAATCAGTCAAAGAGAAATAGGTATTTAGCAGTATATGCAGGTAATGTTGCATAGTTGTACGAGTCCTCATGCATTCATTCATTCATCTTCAGTAACACCATAAAATTTAAATGGAAGAGTGATATAATGTCTCCTTTTATTTACTGATGCAAATAAATGTGCTGACTGAAAACTAAAAGATGTATTAACAGAACAGCAGAGCTTAAGTGTGATGTCATCATATATATATATGAACTATGAAAGCTTGGGATTTTACAGAAACCTTGGCACACCACAGGAATGGTAAAATTTCTTCAATCATCAGAGAGGAATTCCCACAGCTGGGATATGACAATCCCAGGCATACACACACACACACACACACACACACACACACACACACACAGCATACAAAACGCTGCACGTAACGGAGGTTCTGTGAACTGCCAGGAATGGTGAAAATCATGTGTATTTTCTTCACAAATACATGCATGCTGTGACCGACAAGAGAGATACAAATAAACCACGTGTTCAGTTTCACCCCTTAACTACCAGGTGTGGTGAGAATCACATAGATAACGTACACCATGATGTCATCAAGTAGCATCTCACAAAGGGGTCTAGTCTGTCTGTGGACTCACTGCCCAATGCGCTGGTCTGTTTCACCAGGGATGTTCCTTGTGTCTCCCTTTCATTGCACACGAACAGTTGACCTGGCGGAAACCTGGGGTTCAATCTCAAGGGAATGATGTCAAAAACAAACTGTGAAGAAGTAAAAAGAGATGATGGACAGAGAAGCTGCAGCTCCAACTCGAGTCACAGGCTTTTAGTTGGACATAGTGGTAAAAGAAAAGAATCATCCCCTTCAAAATATTCACTTTTTGTTGCTTTGTAACGCCCCTGCTCTGACTAGGCAATGCAGGATGTTCACTTTTTTCCCCCCTTTCAGCCACTATAATTAATTTTTCTGTGGGCTTTGGGTCATTGTCATGTTGGAAGGTGAACGTTCTCCTACTGACAACTTTCTGGCAGATAGTAGCAGGTTTTCCCTCAATAATTTGATGATTTTTTCCCCCATCAATTTTCCCTATACACCTTGATAAGTGCCCAAGTACCTGCTGCAGAGAGATACCCTCACTTGTGCTACCACCCTCATGCTTTACTGTAAGTATGGTGTCCTTTGGATGGTAGGCTGTATTTACTTTCCACCAGATATAAAATTTGGTGTTAAGGCCATGTATTCATTCATTTTTTAAACTGATTAATCCTAATTAGGGTCTCTGGGATGCTGGTGCCCATCTCAGCCAACTCTTGGCGAGGGCAGGGCACACCCTGGACAGCTTGCCAGGCCATCGCAGGACTGACACTCAAACAACCATTCACACACCCACTCACACCTAAGGGAGATTTGGAATAGCCAGTTAACCTACTGTGCATGTTTTTGGACAGTGGGAGGAAACCGGAGTACCTGGAGGAAACCCAGGCATGGGAAGAACATGCACGCTCCACACAGAAACATCCAGGCTGGGAATCGAACCCAGGCCTTCTTGCTGTGAGGCAAACGTGCTAACCATTACACCACCGTTCTGCCCTAAGGTTCAAAGATATTTCCTTTCGCCCTCAGATTCTTTATGGTGTGTTTTGGCAAAGCTCAATGAAGACGTGGTGTGACCTTTATTGAAAAGTGTCTTTTTTGCCTTGCCGCCTTCCCCTACAAGACACGTATGGTAAAGGTTTGTGGGCTTTTACACCCGAGCCTAGTGGCTCATCAGAGCCGAGCCTAGTGCCTAGTGGCTCATCAGAGCCGAGCCTAGTGGCTCATCAGAGCCGGTGCTTATCCCCAGTTTCTGTAGTGTGAAGCGACTAGGAGTTCAGCTCCTTCTGGATGGGACGCTAGTCCATCGCAAGTTATATTCCCAATATTTTTTTTACTGGGTGGACAGAGGCACCCTTGCCCAAGGGTCCTAGCACGGTGGGAGTCTTGCTGAGATTCAAACCCACGACCTCCTGATTATGAACCCAGCACTCTAACCACTACACCACCGGCCCCAAGACACATGTGGAGCATTTGTGATTTTGTTGTTGCTGCTTCAAAGTTCCCATGGACCTCTTGAAAACCTCTCTGACCAGTTTCCTCCTGGCTCCTCCATCCAGTTTGGAGTGATTGTCTGATCGAGGAAGGGTTGTAGTAGTAACAACCTATTTCTATTTCTGGATTATGGTCTTTACTGTGTTTCTAAAGACTGATGAAACCTTTGCTAGTTTTTGTAGCAATCGTCTGACTTGTGTCTGTCCAACACTGCTTTATCTCTGATTTTTTTTGCCAGTGCTTTGCGTCCCATAGTTGATTGTTTGCTTCAGCTTTACTTCCAAACACTGGAGTGTAATAGTAGCAGCTGTTTTTATGCTGAACTTGTCAGAATAATTGCAGTCGATCACAGGTGGAAGCCTGATGTGCAAAGGAGAAGATGATTAATTACACATGATTGACTGTACTTTTACGTATTTTTAAGGGGGGGGCGACCCTTTATTTATTTATGTGTTTGTTTGTTTGTTTGTTTTTGTTAATTAGTTAATATGGCGGCATGGTGGTTAGCACATTCGCCTCACAGCAAGAAGGCCTGGGTTCGATTCCCAGCCTGGGTGTTTCTGTGTGGCGTTTGCATGTTCTCCATGTGCTTGTGTGGGTTTCCTCCGTGTACTCCGGTTTCCTCCCACTGTCCAAAAACATGCATATTAGGCTAATTGGCTGTTCCAAATCTCCCCTAGGTGTGAGGGTGAATGGTTGTGTGAGTGTCGGCCCTGAGATTGCCTGGCGAGCTGTTCAGGGTGTACCTTGCCCAGAGTCAGCTGAGCCTCTCTGCGACCCTAGTTAGGATTTAGCGGTTCAGAAAATGAATGATGAATTAGTTAATACAGCAAAAAAAACCCAAAAAATGTGACTATGCTGAAGGGGTGGTTCTTTTCTCGACACACTGCAAGATGCACATGAAGTTTGTTATATGTGAGGCAGACAGTGCATCATTTTCTTCATTATGTGACCTCTCTCAAAAACATGATATTAATTATAATAATCACAATAATAATCTGGGTGGAACGGCGTAGTGGTTAGGACGTCTGCCTCACAGCAAAAAGGCCTGGGTTCGATTCCCTGCCTTGGCGTTTCTGTGTGGAGTTTGCATGTTCTCCCTGTGCTTGCATGAGTTTCCTTCAGGTACTCCGGTTTCCTTCCACTGTCCAAAAACATGCTATTCCAAACCGCCCCTAGGTATGTGTGTGTGAGTGTGAATGGTTGTGTGAGTGTTTGCCCTGCGGTAGCTTGGTGAGCTGCCCAGGATGTATCCCGCCTTGCCCAGAGTCGGATAACATGGGCGCCAGCCTCCCTGAGACCCTAACTAGGACTAAGCAGTACAGAAAATGAATGAATGAACAATAATAATTGAAGATGTCCAAAGTCACCTTGATAGTGACCAATAAAGTAATGTATGCGCACATACAACTTTTTCACTGATAATCTTGAGATGCTTTATAACGTCAGTACATTTGTTATCATGCACCAGTGGGATATCAGATTGTCTGATATGTTTTCATAGTGTATGTATGCTATATTGGTAGAAGGATGCTGAGGCTGGAACTGCCAGGCAAGAGGCCTAGAGGAACCAAAGAGAAGGTACATGGATGCACTGAGAGAGGATATGAAGTTAGTTGGTGTGAGACAAGAGGATGCGGAGGACAGGGGTGGATGGAAACAGATGATTCGCTGTGGCGACCCCTGAGGGGAGAAGCCGATATAAAAGTGGTAGTAGTAGTAATAGTAGTGTTTGTATGCTATAAACATGTATGACATGTTTATAGCGTGACAGGATGTGTCACAATTTATTGTGCAATAGTGATGAAAATGTACTTTTTCTCATTTCATGTGCACCACAGTGTCACCCTGTTCTCATTTTTTTAAAATTTCACTCCCTGTTTGAGTGCCTAGGCATGAAAGACGACATGGTGGCCAAAGACAAATAATTTTTAAGATGAAGGGGGGACAGTAGTGTGTGTGTGTGTGTGTGTGTGTGTGAGAGAGAGAGAGAGAGAGAGAGAGAGAGAGAGAGAGAGAGAGAGAGAGAGAGAGAGAGAGTTGGTGGAGTTGTTCTGATGTCATTCCTGATGATATCATGATCTGGCCCATGGCCAGGGGACATTAACAAGATGACTTTTCTTCAGTGTACTAACTCTGTTTTTATTTTCTCAAAGATGTTCAGATCAGACAGGCGAAGGCACTCTGTGTTTGTGTGGCAGTGGTTAGACTAAAACCGCACATACTCTAGCACATCATCCTGATCCCTATCATTATCAGTAACAACAGCAGGAACACCACCAACCATCCGCAGGTGTCAACATCATCGCTATAATCACACATCATGCTACTTAAAGGAATGAATGATATTTAAAAGCTGTAGAGAACAAAGTGGTGATTCTTATTTTGCACCAGAGCCACACTTCCACCCACACACCTGTAAAATTAGGCAAACACACGCATACTGAACAACATGCACCACCCTGAGACAAAGCACTCGACAATGAAAACTCATGAGACAATAACGAGCTTCCAATTACTCACCGAACGGATTTTTTGCAATAACATTTTGTTACAGTATCTATAATGATAGACTCGTGATCAGCCATATTTGGAATGATGTTTAAAACTTTTTGCAATAATTCTAGTGCGTTTCCTCTTTTAGAAGACAGAAAAAGAAAACAAAGTTTCCAAAAAAAAAAAATCTGTTTCATAAGCACTGATAAAGAAAATACAGGCAGAGACAGCTTTCCTTTCTGCTTCATGTGCTGGCTGGAAAGCGACTGTGTAACTCAGTGCGGATTTGTGCTGGATGATGTAGGAACACTGTGACACTTTAATCAGGTGTTAGCTTTGTTTCTGGGGCTGCTCTCTAAATTAAAAGCATGACCAATTAGGCATTTATTTTGCAATTGTATGAGTTTAATAAGTTTTACTCATTCGATTAAAGTGTGGTTTTCCAAACCTAACTTTAATTTACACTGTAAAAGTGCTTCATTGTTTCAAATAAGTTTATTTCCCATTCATCTTATTACTTTCATCTTATTACGTTCATCTTATTACTTTCATCTTATTACTTTCATCTTATTGCTGGTTATTCTTGCTACTGGTTAGACAGACATGATAAATATTTTTGGAACTTTGTTAAATCTTTTATCGAGAAAATGTGATATGTTAGAGATAAACAGGATGTGTTTAATCGGTAAACTGCTCACAGAGCTATAAAAACTTTTACATTTCGTTAAAACGGGCTTGAAAGAAACTCTATTCCCGAACAGTTTTAAAGTAATAATGATCATAGAATCTATATTACAGGCAATCAAATTACATAAGTTGTATTTCCAACTTGTTGTGGAGTAGTGTATTTCATTCATTCTTTCTTTCTTTTTAAAAGTCCATCATCAGTGCATGTCCTATATAACAGAAAATATATATATATTTTTTGTAAATAGAAGTAATAAGCTATATCCTGTGCACATAATCGGCTTTTGAGCACTTAAAGGCAAACATAGGAAGCGTCTGTGGAAAATGCCGAGACCATCACCTCAGCTGTGTCAACAATTTCGTGCCCCCGCTTTGTGTTTCCTCTGTATAAATAGCCCAACGAACCCAAGCTCCAGTGCCCACCAAACTAAAACACAATCTAATGATGTAGTGCATGTTTTTTTTAGATTTCAATCAGACTATTTTCAGCATTCCCTCAACCTATATAACCCAACAACTTCGAAAAATACACCACAAAGTCAAAACTTTGTGCAGTGTACATGCAGAAGCATGCTTTAAACCCAAACTTTCATCCTGGAGTTTGTAATAGGATATCTACTTTACATGATCGTGATCTTAAAAATAAACATGCAATTTACACGTCAGAATTGGGGAGTATAGATAACTATAGCTTAGTCCAAATCAGCCAGCACCTACACTGGCATTATACCTACACTTCACTAACTTTTCTTTTACTCTTCATTGCTCTTTACTCATTATCGTTATACTCTCCCCACGACTACTATGTTCGTTAAGACAAGTATATACACTCTAATAATTTGAATTTCTTATGTAGATTTTACCATTACAGTAAGATAGGCCTATGTCAGGTTATTCCAGGGCAACGTGAACCAATTCCAGTACAAAATAAGGCTTGGAAAAGCTAACTGGCTCTATTTGAGGGGAAAACTCTGCCTATTAAACTGGAAAAAAATATATTAGACTATTATATTGAAAAAAAATATTTGGGTATCCTGACTTCTGACTTCTGTTACTAATAATGTCAATAATATAGTCATCGCATTAAAAGGTACACATGGCATCCAGAATATGAATAGGCCAATAAACATTCTAAGCAATAAAAAAATGATTTAATATGCTAAGGGATAAAAAGCCTATCAAGTCACAAAATTTCAAGACATGCAGTGATGCAACTCTATAGCAACACTTGAGGTGATCGAAAGAAAGCTGCGGTCGACGGACAGAAGAACGTGTATCACCCGTAACTATGGTGCTGCTTAACTTAAATCTGTCGGAGCATTTGACGTTCTCTTCACCAAGGATAGGCCAATGCAACGTATAAAAGTAATGTACTGCGTAGCGTATATGATTTGGTAGAAGACTCAAGTGTTGTATTTTAATATATGATTTGGTCCAGTAGCAGCCTATATTTGGGATGCACTGCTGTGTTGTCAGGTAAACGTAAAGCTCGGGTGACCACAGAAAAGATGCGATGCGCCTCGAGCCTGCAGACGCTGCTGCAGGTGAGAGACTATTGCACTGCTTTGGGTCGAAATGGTGCAAGGGCTTTATGAGTGTCTATAAGTCGGGTGCGCTCGAGCTCTTTTTCCGTGCTTCCTTTCGCTCAGCGCCGCTCCGCCTCCTGAGCGTGCAACTTTGACGCTGAGTATAAATACTGGAACAAAAGAACTTCCTCAATGCCCGGTGAAACGGCAATAAATAAACTCACAGTTAGCTCTCACCAGCTGGAATTATTACTGTTATCATTATTTTTTTTAGCTAATTGTGCACGGTGACTTCATTTGCATACTTTTTATTCCAAACCAAGGAATACTTTGCACATCCGCGTTTCTCTTCAAAGGGTAAGATGTCTATTCTAAGCCTGTAAACTTTTTTTTAAAGCTTTTTTAAAGATGATGGGTTTATTTAGAAATATGAATACGAATGACTTAAGGTAATTTAATACAGTTGTTCATGCCTTTCCAGTAAGATCTGTTGGAAGTGGAGCAGGTTGAGAGTTAAAGGCGGAAAAACTCCCATGTGGACTTCCTGAGATAGAAAGCGCTTTGATAAACCATTAGTTGTTTGCATGCAGCCTTCAAGTCTATCAATCAATGTTTAGAGCAGAATGCATATCTAAAACCTGTGGTGATTAAGAAAGATGCTTAAACCTGTCTAAATTAAGAGTCTCACTAGTCATCAAGAAGGCTATGGTGGGTCAATATTTCCAAATGATATGAAATCTAAAATAAATTGAAATTAAAACTAAACTGATTAAAGCCATCATGTATTCCAATGAGGAAAACAAAATATCTAAGACAGCAGATTGCCGGTTGTTTACCAAAAGCGTGGTGTTGCTTTCTTTTTAAAGATATCAATCAAATCTGATTTTGCACTTATATAAATTGACAATTTTGCAATGAAATACCAATATTCAAACTATAATATGTCGCAGTGTTTTGTTGATCCTTGGGGCGCTTAAACAAAGATCCAAGATGGGTCAGACTGTGTGCTGGAGCGCCTGTTAGGCACCCTGTTGACAATAACAGCGACTTCGTCTTATCACGTGATTGACAATGGAGGCGCACCAATAAAGGCGTGGGCTCTGGATGGTGGGCGGGGTCTGTGGCGCCAGCAACGCGCTATATTTGGAAGGGCTGACGTCATCGCCAGTCTGCCTGTCAGAGGCGGGACATCCGTGATGCGCGCTTGTCTGGGCATGTCTGTGGCTCGCTTTGTCAGCCACTGTTTACTTATTTCACCGGCGACCTGCAATGAAATCGAGATTAATGTGGATATGAAATATCTTCATTCTGGGTTCTTGATTTTTAAACCATGAAGCTTTTTTTCTCATAACTATCCGAAAAGCTTACCTCTGTGTGTGCTGGGGTGCTTTTACCATCTTTGTGGTCATCAAAGATCCTTACATAGATAGGAATATCTGACAGTTAAGACCTTTTGTTGGCATCTGGATTTAAAAAAATGTACAAAAGCACATATTTTAATTAAAACAAACAAACAAAAATATAAGCCATGTGCAATGGGAGAATACTGAGGTCAAGTTGTTTATAATTTATTGTGCTACATAATCTACAGCCTTAGCCTTTGGCAGACACCCTTATCCAGAGCAATGTACATTTTTATGTCAATCATACAATTGAGGTTGAAGGGCCTTGCTCAAGGACCCAACAGTGATAACTTGGTGGTACTGGGGCTTAAACCACCAACTTTCTGATCAGTAGCACAGAGCTTTAACCACTGAGCCACCAATGCCCATATTAGCACCTGTACACCTACATATTGATGCACTTATATAATCAACCAATCTAGAAACAGTGATACAACCATATAATATTCATGTTAACCGTCAAGATGGGGAGAAATGTGATCTCAGTGATTTTGGCTGTTGCCCGATTGTTGGTGCCAGACAGGCTGGTTTGAGTATTTCTATAACTGTGGCTCTAAATGCGTTGCAGATCAGAGACATCAACAGACAATGGCCAGAGTGGTTTGAGCTGACAGACGGGGCTCGGTAACTCTGAAAATTTCTGTGTAGAATTGTGATCAAACAGCATTGAGGCGGCATGATGGTGTAGTGGTTAGCATGTCCACCTCACAGCAAGACGGTCCTGGGTTTGAGTCCTGAGCTCAGGTATTTCTGTGTGGTGTCTGCATGTTCTCCTTGTCCTTCTGTGGGTTTACTCCAGCTTCATCCCACAGTCCAAACAAATGCACATTAGGGTAATTGGCCTTTTCAAATTGCACCTCCAGGTGTGAGTGTAAAGTGTGTGTCGGCCGTCTGATGGTCTGGCAAGCTGTTTTGGGTGTACCCTATTTTCACCCGGTGTCAGCTGAGATAGGCTCCAGCCTAACAGGATTAAGCGGTTCACCAAATGAGTGAGATGAGCGTGAAAAGCATCTTCATCTGCACAACATGTTAACATTCAGGTAAAATGGCCTATAACAGCAGAAGATCATATCAGGTTTCAATTCTGTTGGTCCATAACTACAGTGGCTACAGTGGGCACGGTATCACCAATGTAGCCTGCTCTGATGAATGTCGATTTCTGCTGAAGCACACAGATAGTAGCATCAGAATTTGCTGCCAACTGCAGGAATCCATGGACCCATCCTACCTTGCGTCAACAGTCTGGGCTTGTGGAGGTGGTATAAGGGTGTGGGAAATGTTTTATGTTGACCATGTGTATCTCTTCATGGCCACAATTTAGCAATTTTTTAATGGCTACTTCTAGCATGAGAGTACACCATGTCAAAACAAAAGTTACTGCACAGAATTACTTTTAGAGTCGGGTAGTATGGGACATTTAGAGTATGAAACTGCATTTGAAAAATGTGTAGGAATTGCATGATGCAATTCATGTCAACATGGACCAGTATCTTGTGGAATCTATGCCATGAATAACTTAGTCTGTTTATTTTTAGCTTGCTTATGTAACTTAGTCACTATACTATTATAATGTTCCTAATAAAGTGCTCTTTGAGGGTATATACAAAGAAGAGTTTTTTTCCACAATGAAATGCAGTTATGCCCAGGAATAGCTTTTGACTACAGTAAAAATACCGTGCAAAACACCGTGGGACGTCTCGGCTTTAAACTTTGATGCTTTTAACTACCCATTCGAGTACTTACAGTGTAGGTATAACACAAACGTTACACAACTTGATTAAGTTCTCTCTATGTATATGATGTTGTTTTAATTTTATATATATATATATATATATATATAT
>JAQNCB010000012.1:50165181-50175902 GCA_030068295.1 Euristhmus nudiceps
TATACACACATACATACATACATACATACATACATACATACATACACATATATATATATATATATATATATATAAATAAAATTGTAATTCGCTCTTGATAAGAGCGTCTTTCAAATGCTGCAAATGTAAATTTAACTTTTTGGCAGCAAGAGCAAGTTAATATATAATGATATGCACTCACTTACTAAAACACTTATCCCTTCTAAGGTCACTGGAGTGCATCTCTGCCAGCTTTGGGCAAAGGCAGGGTACACCCTGGACAGCTCGTCAGTCCATCGCAGGACCAACATTCACTCAACCACTCACTCTGACAAAAAAGGGTCAATTTGGAACAGCCAATCAGAAAGTCTCTGAGACTGTGGAAGGAGACTGGAGCACCCAAAGGAAACCAACACAAGCATGGGGAAAAACGTTCAAACTCCACACAGACACAACCTTTCTGAGACTCGGACCTGAACCCAGGATCTTGTTGCTGTGGGGCGGATGTGCTATCCACTACGTCAACAGGTGCAACAGTGCAAGCTGGTGCTATTTGGACGATGACCAATGACAGCCTTGCTGTTTTTGCAATTTGCATACTGCAACCCAATTGGCTGTCCTATTTTATTACTTCCTTTTCAGTCAAATCTTTAATTTAAATATTCCAATAAACACCAAGTTCACATGATCAGTGTAACCTCTGTAATTAAGAGGATTGATGATAGGTTGTACTGCCTCCTCTATTATCTCTCACCTGTCATTGGGTCAAACAGCTGATTGGCCTCCAGGTCAGTGAAGGTGCTGCGACAGTTGGGACAGTGGAACGACGCCCTGTTGGTGGAGTCCCGCTCGTCCGTTTCGATGCGCCGCCGCATGTGGTCCAGCTTGTACTTAACCACATTGACGAGCAGCCTGTAATTGATGAAGTAGTAATTGTGGCGTGTGGTCTTGCCATCTGGTGCCGTTTCCACACGCATACGGCACTTGACGAACTTGTCGGCTTTCAGAGTGTTAAGCACGGAGCGAAGCTGCTTGCGGTCAAACTTCAGCAACTCCAGCATGTCCTCCTCACGCACACAGGCATTTCGGATCAGCACGTCCAGGGCCAGAGCATGCTCGATGCCATAGAATCCACGTACCACCTGCTTGGCTAGGCGCTTCAGCGCCGCCGGGACTTCGGTCAGCACCTCCGGCTCAGTCATCACACATGCAGCTGGAAGCTGAAGGGAGGGTGAGGATCAAAAAAAAAAAAAAAAAAGAAAAGAAAAAAAAAAGTCATGTGACAGCTTTGGATTCTTGGAGCTGATCAGTTGAGGTTGAGACAAATTAAGGTTTAACTGCAATCTTCCCCACATACACATTTAGATTTACTGCTTGATATTTCCTGTTACAGGCACAATGAGCTCAGCTAAAGATCATAACTTGTGCATTATGGACAGAACTGTTTAGTGAAACGACAATGTGGACGAGTGCAGATGCCCCCAACTCAGCCATTTATCAGACACTTTATCTATATAGAAGTTAAGGGAGTCAGTGAGTGAGTTGTATCATAGATACCCTCACACATGCAGGGACATCTTTCCCTGTCCCAATAGCAGAAAGTAAGAAGTTGTAGAGCACCAGGGTCAGACAGAAGACTATCCTGGGGTATTTGTAGGTTTTTTGCGCGAGAGAGAGAGAGAGAGAGCGAGAGAGAGAGAGAGAGAGAGAGAGGACAATACAAAGGAAGAACGGCATGAAGAGAAAACAAGAATGAGAAAGGGATAACATGATGCAAAAAGACACAAAAGGTGAGGAAGCACAAGAGAGACAGGGAACGAGAGAGAAAAGTAGAGAGATGAGAGTGGAGAAGAAAGAAATAAACAGAGAAGGAATGGACATGCAAGAGAGTGGGGAAGAGAGAAAGATAGAGAGGAGACAGAAAAGCAGCAAGAAAAAGAAAGGATGTGCATGCGAGAGGGAAATATAGAATGTGTGTGAGAATGTCTGGATAAGAGCATCTTCCAAATGATGTAAATGTGAGAGAGAGGGAAAATAACAGCATGCACGTGAGAGAGAGAGAGAGAGAGAGAGAGAGAGAATGTGTGTTAGAATGTGTTTGTGTGAGATATACCTCAAGTGAGAGAGAGAGTGTGTGTGTGAGAGAGAGAGAGAGAGAGAATAACAGAATGTGTGTGTGTGTGTGTGTGAGAGAGAGAGAGAGAGAGAGAGAGAGAGAGAGAGAGAAACTGTTCAGCACTCACGTGACATTAAGTTTTACCTGAAAGTGAACTTTAACCCGATATTAAGTAACATATATTATAATATAATTGTATAAACGAGACTTTAGCTATTGAATTTCATCGATACAATGTTAAACTAACCGGTTAATCAGACAAACTTCACTACAGCACATCAATGTGTACAAAGCTACAGAGCTAACAGTGACCGGTGATCTCTCTATAAACAACTTCCTCACAGTTAGTATCATAAACAATTACCTTTTCTGAAACAGCAATAAACATTAATGAGTCATATTATCAAAAATATAAAACACAATATACTGACAAGGCTGTAAGATTCTCCAGGTAGAGATGCTTGAATGTGTTGAAACAGTGTGGGGCTAAAAGCAGACTCCTCGCATCGGCATTCCGGAAATGATGTACCGGATGTTGACCAGACACGTCAAGAATTTAAAAGTAAATAATATATATATTTTTATTATTTTGAATATTAATTTAATACACGTTCGTGTATATTAAAATAATAATATTTGCGTACATTTTAAGTACCAGCCTTTTTGTTTTGTTAATTTTTATTACCGCCCATATTTCGGCAAACCCCGCCTTCTCATGCTTCCACTCACAATCTAATTGGTAAATATTCTTGAGTAAGAACTACACCAGCTAATCAGCACAAGGAGGCGGGTGTTGGACAGGAAGACGGATGTCCAGTTTAGCCAAACGTGATTGTAGGAAGTTCTTACCCGGCTATCCTTCTGCAGTAGTAATAAATAAACACATTTTTTCAGCAGGTTATGTTCCCAATCCTTCATCTTGTGTGCAGGTTTGGATTTGATCGCGGTATAAGTGGGTAGTGAGCTGACATGCCAGGGATCAACAGCAAGAAGAAGAAGAAGCAGGGTGAGGATGCAGCGGTATGTATGATCATGTCCACGCTGTGTCCCTTATGTCTGATCCAAAACGTTCGTAAGCATGGGTTATCAGGTCAGGGGAGTTAAATTCCATTTCCGAATGGATTAATCAGTTGTAGTCCCGATCTTAGGAGTTCTGATCAGTTAAATGAATGAAAGACAGAGACTTAATATACATCTGAGGACACCTCAAGGTCTACTGGGTTCCTCAAAATGCTCCTTTCATCACTCCTACAGTTGGTGCATGGTCTTGTCTCTACTCTTCCTTCCTGATTGATTTCAGAAGGTTCTGGTCACATATTGTATTGCACACCCCTTGTTCCACAGCCATTTCTCAACTCCTCCAAATTTTGTTGTGTATTGCAAAGTCGAATGCATTTCCACTGTGTTGGACTCCACCAGGTCCTGCTCCCCATGTCACCGATCATGTTAACGGTTTTCATGGTCAGGCTCTTAAGGCGTGGTCACGGAGAGGAAGATGCTCTGTTTGGGAACCTCAGGATTGAATCTCTGCTTTGTGCAGATGATCTGGTTCTGTTGGCTTCTTCAGAACGTGGCCTTCAGCATGCACTGGAGTGCTTTGCAACTGAGTGTGAAGCGGCTGGGGTGAGAGTCAGCTCCTTCAAACCTGTCGCCATGATTCTCAACCAGAAAAGGGTGGATTGCTCGCGCCAAGTTGAGAAAGAGTCTTTGCTTCAAACAGAGAGATTCAGGTGTTTTGCGATCTTGTTCACGAGCAGTGAGAGAATGGACCAGAAGATGGACAAACAAATCGGTGCTGCACTGGTCCGTTTTGGTGAAGAGGGAGCTGAGCTGAAAGGCAAAGTTTTCCATTTACGAGTCCAAAGTCTAGTTTCCAATCATAGTCCTAAAAATTGGGTAGTGACCAAATGAACAAGATTGTGGATTCATGTGGCCAAAATCAGTTTCTCTTGGAGGGTGTCTGGACTCAGTCTTAGAGATAAGGTGAAAATGACATCCGGAGTAGAACCACAGAGAACTCAGGGTAGAGCCACTGCTATTCCACATCAAAAGGAGGGGGTTCAGGTATCTGATTAGAATGCTTCTTGGTCGCCTCACTTTAGAGGTGTTCGAGGCACGTCCAACTGCGAGAAGGATCCGGGGTAGACACAGAACTTGCTGGAGGAATTGTATGTCCCATCTAGCGTAGGAATGACTCCCGTTCTCCTAAGGAGTTGGAGAGTGTCGCTGGAGAGAGGGATGCCTCGATTTCCCTCCTAGACCTGTTGAATCTGTAATCCAACCTTTGGTAAGTAGAAGAAGATGGATAAATGGATGGATGAATTTCCGAGAAGGAAAAAAGGCAGGACAGTTTTTATCCATGCCACATGACAGGTTTACCCACCAGTCAGTAGCAATGTACATTTTGTTATCTTTTCTTTTGATTATTACTGTTTCTAATCAGAAATAATCCAAACTCCCAGAACTTGGTATTAAATTCAAATGGTTTAAAATGTCCTCAGTGCTGTTACTCCATATAGACAGTCTTGACTTACATGATAACTGCCATTTTTGGAGATGAATAGACCGAGTTGGTTAGCCATCACAGTATGGTCCTTGTAAAAATCCATCAGATCTTTACACCTGTTAATTTGTTCTGCTTCCTGCTTTTTTTTAAGAGAAAAAAACTGCTTTATTAACCGTGTGCTCGGTCTGCTCAGAGAAATCTCAGCCTGAAGTGTTTAGTACAGACCAGGCTGAAGGAAACATCTGTGCAAAAGGACCAGCAACAGCTGAAAATTTTCTGTATAGACCGTGTGAGCAAGGTTGAAAAATAGTAAACTTTGTGCTGATCGGAGAGGTCAAATCAGCATGAACTCGAGTTGAGCTGAAGTTCAGCCATTCGGTTCAAGGTGGTAAATGTTCGTTATTATAGGGTTCTACTTGCTACATTCAGTCAAGATACTTAGTGTTAAAAATGTATAAACATGGGGAAGCAAGCAATTACTTATGATGTCACAATGCGAAACAGTACTAATTTCTATGACATAGGAAACGTACTATGAAATAACAAAAGTGAGGCTCTAATGTATAATGAAGTCACAATGTTTTAGGATCATAATAAACTCACCATTTCTTTGTTACAATGTCCTGTCGGTGTTTTAAGATGTATGACCAGATGGTATTTTCAAGAGGTTTATAAGTAATTCAATATGTGTAATTTTAAAATTGTTGCCTGGAGGAAATCCATGGAAGCACAGGAACTCATAGGAACGCCCAAGCTTGGGACTTGAACCCAGCACGTTCTTGCTGTGAGGCGCTTGTGCTGACTACTTTAGCAGTGTGCCACTTAAGATTTTTTATCGTTTATTTAAATATTTATTTTTAAGTTGTAACATATGTAAATTAGCTGCCAGCACACTCAGGTTTAGAGACTAAGAGCTGTGTAATGGCAGCTTTACAGAATTAAAGCCTTTCCAGGTTTGTGAAGGTAGTGTGCCCAAAGAAACATGGAAACACAAATTAAAATAAGATTACTAAAAATGTTATATATTATAGAAAACACAATAAAACTAACTAAAATGAGATTTCTAGAGTTTATATTTACATAATTTAATCATGAAATGGAGGCAGGTGAGGTGAACTCGGTGCTTTGAGTCGCATAAAAGCTCCATGTTTTTCCTGTTCAGCCTCGCGGGGAAGCTGGAACCAATCCCAGCTGACTCTGGGCGAAAGCCGAGTTCATACTGAACCGCTAGGCTAATGCCTGTTGTGCTAACTGTTTATTTTGTAGAACAAACGTAGAGTGACGAAATTTAATGTAAACTAAACTGGGGGCTCCTGAGTGGCACATAGACAAGGACCATCAACCCGGAGATCACAAGTTCAAATCAAGGGTGAGCTTACGGCCATCCGTGACTGGGAGTCGATGAGAGCTAATTGGCCGAGCGCTCACGGGGGCGGGATGGAATATGACCACTTCCTTGTCACTCACAGCGATCGACAGCCAATCATGGGCAGCTGTGAGCTCATACTAATGAGTGATTTCCCTCTGAGTGTGATGCACTGACCCCAAATAAGCATGCGCAGTGTGGGTGTGTATGCATGTTCATGTCCCTTCCTGGTTGGTGGTGGTCGTGTGATAGGGAAGGCAATACCTGATGGGTGGGAATTGGACACGACAAAATTAGAGAGAAAAATGAGGGGAAATCCAAAAAAAAAAAGTAAATAAACTACTCCGTAAAGGTGCTTCAGCACACACTACCTGCAAAACAAGAAAACAAACAAAAACGAGATTCTTATGCTTATAAATTTTGACCAGGACACAAAGATAGTTCGGTTTCAGTTTCAGCCAGCAAAACAGCTGATGGCGTCCGTTCTGTTCAACCCTACTCCTTCAGGAACTTTGCGAGTGTATCGATTCAAGCATTACCCACATCGAATAATGATTTATGACCCTGAGATAGCGGACCAATCAGAACATGCCATTCATTTGTAGTTTATATATTTATATTTGCGGCATTTGGCAGACACCCCTTATCCAGAGCGTTGCTCAAGAGCCCAACAGTGGTAGCTTGGTGATATTAGGGTTTGAACCCTCTACTTTCTGATCAGTAACCTGGTGCCTTCACCACTGTCCCACCACTGTTTATATGAATTAATGTTATTCACCTCACCTGTCAGTGGCCATAATGTTTTGATTTATTTATGATTATGAGTATAGGTTATTATATTGAATTATTATATTAAAAACATAAATGCAAGAGTAGTTCATCTTTACATGTACAACTTGACATGATGTTAAAAAAACATGGCTGGCTAATTTGATATTTGAACTAATATGATGATTTTTCATTAAGAGTAGGCTGCATAGCCGTCAGCATGTTTCTGAGCTGAAGTGGCCTGGCGAGCTGTCCAGGGTGTATTCTGCCCTCGCCCAGAGTTGGCTGAAATGGGTGCCAGCCTCCCCGTGACCCGAATTAGGATTAAGCGCTTCAGAAGTTGAATGAATAAATGAATGAATGAATTAACTAATATGGCTGCTTGTTTTTCTCCTAATTATGGATTACTCACAACATATTGGCTTCATCCAACCACACAGTCTGTTAGTAATGTTTGGGGATATTCTTCTAACATGGCATACTGTACCTGGTTTTGTTTCAGGACTTTTCTCTTAACGTGAGGAAACTAATTTTTTCTGTGGTTGTTCTTTAATGTTAACATGCTAGTTTTGCCTGTGGATATGTTCGATGTTAGCCAGTTAGTTTTGATTCTCATAACATATTTTGTTGTTGTTGTTATTGTTATTTGAGGACTGGTTTTATAGTGTTAGGTAGCTAATTTTAGTTGTGGATGTTACCCATCTATTTTTGTTTGTGGTAACTCTCAAGTGCCATGTAGAGGAATGTCTCCCAAATTTGTTCTACTATTGTAAAGTTGCTTTGTGACAATGTCAAATCAAAAATATGCTATAAAAATAAAACTGAATGGGATTAAACCTACCCTGTGAGAAAAAATTAAAGTCCCACCCCATCCCTATGGGAAACGTGAAAAATTATATTTCATTAAAGCATCATTTTAAAGTGAAATATTCGCGTTATTACTTTAAATCGGTTAATTAGACTCTGTCACCACCTCGTGTTCACATCCTTCCAGGAACACTCTAAGCGATTTTCGGGGAAGGTAGGTAAAGGGTAAAATTGTAGCTGTGTTATGTTACAAAGCAACTGCGGTAATTTTATTGGTGGACATTTTCAATGTTGGCTGTCTAATTTTGATTGGGGAGATTCTTAAATGTTAGTTTGCTAACTTTACTGTGCGTGTTGTCTAATCTTAACCTGCTAGTTTTGTTTGTGGGCGGCACGGTGGCATAGTGTTTAGCTCATCCACCTCATAGCAAGAGGTACCGGGCTTAGGTGTTTCTCTGTAGAATTTTCATGTTCCTTCTGCGCTTACGTGAGTTTCCTTTGTGTACTCCGGTTTCCTCCCACAGTTCAACAACATGCTAGGCTAACTCGCTGTTCCAAATTGCCACTAGGTGTGAGTGTGAGTGGTTTTTTGTGGTTTGGCCCTTCATATGGTGTTGGTTGAGGTCCCCATGACCCTAGTAAGAGTAAACAGTTCAGCAAATGAGTGAGTAAGAGTGAGGATTTCTGTTTGTGGATATTCAGTAATGTCAGCTAACAAGGCTTTTTTTTTTGGTCGTTTTTATTTGTGGTGATTCTTGAATGCCGGCCAGCTGGTTTTGTTTGGTGATGTCCTCAGATGTGAACCATTTTTACAGAATAGAGCTGTATCACCCGTTTTGTTTCCTCTTGACCAGTTCTATGATCAGAATGTCCTTTTGTTTCAGGTGCAGGGTACTAATGACAGTAGTGTGGTCAGTAAAGTGTCAGCAGCCGCTCAGGGCTACTTCCATGACGATTTCCTCAGACATTTTGTCGTCAAGGTGTCACGTAGAGCTCCTCTCATCAACAGGTTAATCCTTCAGTTTTGCACTATGGAATGATTTTAAACCCAAGTCTTCATTCTGGTGTGCGGCTGTAATTTATTCATTTATTTATTTATTTTTAACAGAGGTTACTATGTTCGCTGGAAAGCTGTTGATCACTGTGTGAAGAAGTTTCTCTGTGCTACTGATGGCTGTGATGGTAGACAGGTAGGACAGAATCCACTCGGATTGTGTAGAAATCATACACTCTGTTACTAATCTTTCACTCAATCTGTGTATAGATCCTGTCTTTGGGTGCAGGTTTCGACTCCCTTTACTTCCGGCTTCATGCTGAAGGAGTGTTGGAGCGGGTAGTCATATTTGAGGTTGACTTCCCTGATGTTGCCAGACGCAAGGCAGCCTTAATTAGCACCAATCATATCCTGAAAGATGCTCTACCAGATTATGGAATTTTAGCTGGTAGGAACTTTTTTTTTTTTTTTTCAATGAGTATGTTTTGGATGGTATCAATTATTTACTATATTCAACAGAAGATCTATCAGTATATTTTCATTACAATTGTTCCAGTGTTATGGTGATGACCAGGTGTTGGTGTGTTGCACTGTGATATATGTTTCTACATTACCCATGAAGCACTTAACTTTTTATTAGGTTTTTCAGGTTTTATTGTCATATACAGGTAACACCGGAACATCATTACTGGCAATGATATTCTTGGAGTGCGTTGCATGTTGCTTAAAAAGCTGTAAACTAGCGCTAGAAAACTCAAGAAAAAAAAGCAAAATTTAGGAGGACGCCGAGTGATGGCAACCATAATAAAGTGATGGCCGACACCATGTTGACTTTTCGTTATTATTTTGTGTCTTGGACTTAGACATGGTTAGTTGCAGCCCTACTTGAGATACACCGTGGGGCCGGTGTCGTAGCGGTTAGAATGCTGGGCTCGTGGTCAGGAGGTCATGGGTTCGAATCTCGGTGAGACACCCACCGTGCTTGGACCGCTGGGCAAGGTCTTAACCACAAGTGTGCCTCTGTCCCCCCCAGCAGTATAAATTGGTACCAGTAAAAATACTGGGAAGGTAACCTGCAATGGACTAGCGTCCCATCCAGGAGGAGTTGAACTCCTAGTCACTTCACGCTACAGAAACCGGGGATAAGCACCGGCACTGATGTACTCGTGTGTAAAAGCCCACAGAACTTACCTTGAAATTCAATGCATACAGCTTCTGTATATCATGAAGGGGTTTAATGGATTTTAAGCTTGTCTATCAAATGATTATTTAATTTTAAAAACCGTTGCAGGAAGCATGACATGTGTAACATGAAATACACTCGAATGAACACAAAATGGGTAGACTTGAAAATATTGTCCTTTTTTTTAAATTCTTTATTATTTAAAAAAAAAATCTGTAGTGAATTTCAGTCCAACCCATAAGTTCTTCCGTTTTGGACCTGTGTTCAGGCCCTGTGTACGTGAACAGCGCTCGGTATAAGCTGCTTGGTGTGGATGTGAGGAATGAGAGCGAGGTGGAGGAGGTTCTCAGGGCTGCTGGACTGCACTGGAATTCCCCTACGCTGATTCTCTCCGAGGTGGTGCTCACTTATATGGAGACATGTTGGTATGAATAAGACCACTGGATTCTGAATATTTGCCTTCATTTACTTTACACTTAATGGTGGTGATTCTTCAGCTCTGCTACGTTGACCCAGGTCAGATGCTGTGATTGGCTGGGCAGCGAGGCTCTTCCCCGAGGCTTTGTTTGTGATGTATGAACAGATCCGCCCAGAGGATCCTTTTGGTACAGTCATGCAGAACCACTTCCTGAAGCTCAACTCCAGAATCCATGCCCTGTGCCAGTACCCAGACAAGGCAGCACAGACTGAGAGGTTGATACAAAAGGTATTTTTACTCATTGGCCTCTATTCTATACAAGCCCTTAATACTCAGTATGACTAGGTGGGACTGTAGTTTTAATATACCGTATTTTCCGGATTATAAGTCGCAGTTTTTTTTCATAATTTGTCCAGGGGTGCGACTTGTATGTTAAATTTTCTAATTTTTTTTTAACCATCCCGGCCGGACTATTTACCTAACAAAGTTACTAGCCAATCAGAAAAGCAACGAGCCAAAGCGTGTCTGATCTCAGTGAGTTCAACCCTTGGTAAAAATGACACAGAAGATTATATATTATACAA
>JAQNCB010000012.1:50291174-50307959 GCA_030068295.1 Euristhmus nudiceps
CCTACGTCATGTTCTCGTGAACGCCGCCAGATTTTAAACGCTGATGGCGGCGCCCTCTACTGAAAAAAAAGTGAACTTAAAGGATTTTATTTCTACACAGAACATTCATACTCCTAAAGTACATGTGACTTTATTATGTTAATTCTTTCAATTGGGAAAGTTTGAAAATGGGGTTATGTTTGGCTTTTAATGTTTTTGAGGTAACCAGATCCAGGTGTTTCTCTGTTATAAGAAACTTGTAATAATTATGATCATGCCATTAGTAAAAGTACAAAAGCATTTTTAGGTGAATGATTGCCCTGTATGGTTACAGTGTATAGTTGTTTTGCAGTTGTGAGTTTTGTTAACCCAACACTGGACCATTTTAGTTTCATTTATGGCATTTGGGAGATGCCTTTATCCAGGGCAACTTGCATTTACTTGCTCTCATGGATACAACTGAGCAGTCGGGGGTTAAAGGTCTTGCTCAAGGGCCCAACAGTAGTTTGGTGGAACTGGGGCTTAAACCCATGCTTTTGTTCCGTCAGCCAGAACGTTAATTGGAGCAAAACTAATGGGGGGGAAATAAGACCCAGGATACCAAAATTCCAAATTTTTCCTTTATAAAATGAGATTCGCAAAATCTGCTACCTTTTGCTTTTCTTCATTCTTCGCAAGGCCATTAATAGGTAATACAGATGCATTGAATTAACACACAACCTTCAATTCTTATAAAACACATTTTATTATTCAGGTCAGGATCTGTTAAAGTTCATTGCAGTTAACAAAATACATTTATGCTTCTGGACCTCCAGCCAGTTTTCCCCTACACACTTCCCATGTTTAATAATGCAGGCACATTCCTCATGCAAAAAGATGAGACATGCAGGAACCCCCACCCCTCCCAAACCCAAAGTCTTAGCGCCCTGCCATTCAGAAACATCTTTTCCCCACATTCCGGCCCCCTTACACAGTTCCTAGGTAAAGAAAATAGAATCAAGATCGACGTTTCCCTACTTAAGCAAGATGACAGACATGAAGCCCGTGTTTCGTGTTTGGACTCCTGTACATTAAGACATTGTGATGGTGTTTTTACTCAAACTTCAGAACCTTGGTTGATTTCCGCTGCGGAAATGTAGCTGCTTGTCACCATCACTGAATGTAACGAGTTGAGTTGACGATAAACTTGCTTTTTATAGGTGCTGTCAAATGGAACCATGTGTAGAAATATTCACCTGAGCACTTTCTCCATATAAGACCTCACTCTCATTCTATGTGATGGGTAAATAAATAAATAGATAAATAAATAGTTTAATAAATAATTACGAGGTGATAAAAGTGCAGTGCTCATTAACATATGGCATGACTGAAACGTTTTGTAAGGATGAAGAGAAAACATAGCGGGAGATGTCCTGGAGATCTTGGGTGGTTATAGGAAAGGCACACGTGGCTGGATGGCTAAAGCTGCGTGTGTTTGTTGTTTAATTCAAGTTTACACCTGGGGATTTATTCCTATCTCTCCTATGAATGTGTGCTATATACAGTCTGTTGGCTGTTTGGTCTTGACTTTGGCTTTCCACCACGTTACTGGGCTTTTTATTTCTTCTTTTTTTTTTTTTTAACTCAAGTCCCAAGTGGACATTAATTGGCACACTATCTTGCATAACCTTACTCAGTCTTCCCACTATTTGGCATGCCAACCTCGGGCAGTGTGATCTGTAGCTGGCGTATACAGTATTTCTATCTGGGTCCGTATTAGTGGTTTGTTTTGATTGTCTTTTGTGGTCACAGTTAAAGAATGGAGTTCCTCAGAGAACCATGCTAGGCAATAGGCCAGTTCTCCATGCAACAACCACATGCCATATGGTAGTATGTAATGTATGTGTACAGTAAGTAAACCAAAAAGGAAGGCTACCCTTTTCATCGCATTGTGAATCATACTTTTTGTTCAGTAGCCTGACATGTAATCCTCGTGTTCATAGGAACCATGAGCTAAGTCGTCCTGTTACAATATACTGGTAAACTTCTGTAAAGAAGTGGGTAAAATACGGCATGATGAATAAACATGTGCCATGAGAAGTTGGGGTAAGCTCTACATTTCCAGTCTAAATAAATAAGCAGTGTATGGGTCTGCACATAGATGATTATGCTATCTTCCGAAACACATTCATTCATCTACATAATCACTGTGAAAAAAAAAAAAATCAGAGCAAGTAGATGCATTTGTGATCTATGGTTGGTTTTACATAAAGCACAGATGCTTTGGCAGTATAGAAGAGTAACATGACATTGCAAACATGTGCCATTTCCAAGATTCTGGCCTACAAGGTCAAAATGTACACATGCAGAATAACCAACAGAAACTCTTCATAGGTCAAGTACTGATTAGAAAGTTTGCTGGGTTTGATTGGTTCCTTCAGAATTTTGGTTGCCATGCACGATACCAATTTGAACTTTTGTATGCATCTTGTAATGCCACCGGAAAAGAACTCTTGGCGTCCAGAAAAGCACTGGTTGTGCTGATATGGTTGGGATTGGCTGGTGTCAGGTTTTTGGTGTGTTGAGATGGTGCAGAGATGCCATCAAGACCAGTTATTAAAGCTGCATCCTTGAAGAAAAGCAGCACGCTTTGTCCATTTGTATGGTGGATGGACCCTGGTTTACTTTTTTTGGATAATACTCAAAATACTCACATTATCCTTTCACCCTATTTTGATGTATTGATGTCCTGCAGTCCAGCTCCTGGTTGTGCTACTGCTCTCCTCCCATCTCTTCTCATGGCATTCACAGTGGTGGTCCTTCCTCAAAGCCAGTGTGCTCTGTTGAGCTCTTCCCTCCTGTATCCCACTCCTGCATTTCCAGTTCCAGCTGAGGTTGCTCGCCGCCAGCTGCTGCCTGGGCAGAGCTGGAGGTCTGCTGGTGCCATGAAAAGCCCATTGACCCCTGGCTATCTCTCAGGGAACAGAGCAAGAGAGGAGACGGGTGTGGACAGGATGCTGAGGAACAGGGTAGGGTCTGAAGTAGGGGTGTGGAGGCAGATGAGGCTGGAGAGGGATTACCCTTCAGTCTATGGTCACCTGGCGAGTTGCTTAACGAAGCAGGTGCTGAGCAATGGGAGTGGGATGGGGGTGGGTTGTCCTGTGAAGAGGGTGGGATATCTTGCAACAATGGGGGAAATAACAGGCCCTGTGTACAGGTGGTGGGGCAGGAGGGATGTGGTCCTTGACAAGGTGTCAAGGAAGGTGACTGGGAGCGGGATGAGGGTATGGACAGGGAGAATGAAAGAGAGGGAGAAGTGGCGCGAGAGGCAAGCCTGTCTGGAGCTGCCTGTCCATAGCCATTCGTAGGGCCAAGAGGAATGTCGTGCTTCCCTACCCCTGTGCCATCTTTTTGAATAGTCTCTAAATGGGGCAGGCTGGTGTGAGGGGAGCCATTTGAACAAACCACCTGGGAGTGTGGTCTTTGTGGTGGGCTGGTGGGTATTAGGCAGCTGGGAAGACCTACCACCCCCACAGGGTCTGTGATGTCCAGTAGAGAGCAGGGTGGAACCGGTGGATGTGGGGCTGCAGGTGAGTTCATTGCTGGACCACTTCCAGGTATAGTCATTGGTGGAGGGGGAGTTGAGAAGAGAGGCTGAGCAGCAGTGACAAACAAGGGGCGCAGGAGGCGGGTCATCTCCTGCAATTCCTGACTGAGCTGGGAGACCTGTTTTGACAAGCTGTTCATCTGCAGGCAAAAACAAATCAAATGATATTAAATGAAATTTCATCGATTTGCTGAATCACTTTATCTTACTATAGTTGCATGAAGGTGGGATCCTGTCTGAGCCAATGCTAGGTGAAGGCAGGGTACATGATGAGCAGTTCACCAGTCCATCGCTGAGCCAACACACCACCATTCCTACTCACACCTCAGGGCAATTTGGAAGTGCCAGTTAGCTTGATGTACATGCCTTTTGGCTGTGGGAGCAAACTGGCCTAGACATGCAAGCAGGAGGAGACCAACACCACAAACTCCCTTGCAAAGCCTGGGACTGAAACCCAGGACCTTCTTGTTGTGAACAGATGCGCTAATCACTATACCCTCATACAACCCAACTGAATAAAATGGAATTAATTATTAGATTTAACAGAGTATTAATTTTGATTTTATACTTCAATATCATTGCCCTCTCTAGCATATCCTTGTCACTGCTGTACTCAAATTATCTGTTCAACAGTGGTTCAGTGGGCCAATGGTTCCACTTCGTTAGCGTCAGTAATTTTCTTCAGGGGACTGGTAGTATCTTGTAGTGAAATGGCGATATCCATAGCTACAAAGTGCAGTTGATAACTAGTGGTATATTTCCCAGTATCTTTGTGTAGTATGGTGTTTTATGTACATATACCCCCTTTTATTTATTTATACATTCTTACTGGTGACTTTATTTGGAGTACAGACACTCCCCAACTTATGAACGTATTACGTTCCGAATGGCTGTTAATTAGGTGAATTTGTTGGTACGTGTATCAGTAACCTGTGTAAGTAACGTGTAAGTAAGTGACCATTTTCTCGCCAGCATCAAGTTTCTTTATAATCGCCACCTTCGTTTCAAATGACTTTCGTTTTTCACCAACCATATTGGATTAGGGATATATGAACAAAGGAACGATAAAGCACAAGACTTCATTAACGACGTTTGAACACTCGGGTAGCACACGACGAAATGGGCAGAGGAGAGTGATGCTGGGTGGAAGGTTTGTTTGAGCGCAGCGCCAGGCATTGGTATCAGTGGCAGAAAGACGTACTACACAGAAAAGGTGCTAAACACAAAATCTGACTTACCGGCAACTCTCTTCGTACCTCCCAAAGTTCATAAAACGGAAGTTCGTATGTAGAGGAGCGTCTGTACTTTATTTTATACCAACACGGGGCAGGATCCCCGTTTGCGCTTAAAGAAGGCTCATTTTTTGGCGCCATGGGTTCCACAGATGTTGGAGACATTGTGGGGACAAGATGTTTGAAACACTCCTGTGAGATATTGGTTTATCTTGGCAAGATATAATTGCTCCAGATATTCATACATTGAATCCAGTTTTAAACTTTGTGCTTTGTCATCTCATTTCATGGCAATTTCTGGGCAGCATTATTCCTAATTAAGGTCATGAAGCTGGAGTCCATTCAAGAACCCTTATAGGTGACACAGGGTAAAGGCAGTGTACACCCTGTGCAGTTTGCCAGACCACTGCAGGATAACAGACACAACAATTCACACTCATGTTCACACCTGGGGTAGTCGAGAATATCCAGTTAGTCAAAAAGGCATGTCTTTGGACTGTAGGAGGAAACAGGACTCATCTGAGGAAAGCCACACAAACACCTCCAGGACATGCAGTAAGGTAAGGTCTGTGGGCTTTTACACCCGAGCCCAGTGGCTCATCATAGGCTTTTACCCCCAAGCCCAGTGGCTCATCAGGACATGCAATATCCACACAGAAATGCTCTTGCCAGACATGGGGCTCTCAATCCCAGAACCTTGTTGCTGTGATGCAGAAGTGCTAACCACCATGCCATTGTGCTGCTCTTGTGCTTTGTAACCTGGCATATTAAGATGCTGGAAGTACCTTTTATAGGATGGTAAACTGCACCCATAATGGATGCATACATTCAGAGAGTACTCCCCACATCATCACACTACCACCACCAGCCAGAACTGTTAACATAAGGTAAATTGGGTCCACTGATTGGTATTAGTGAAACATTCATTCATTCATTTTCTGAACCTCTTAATCCTAATTAGGGTCACGGGGAGACTGGCGCCCATCTCGGCCAACTCTGAGCGAGGGCAGGGTACACCCTGGACAGCTCGCCAGGCCATCGCAGGGCAGAAACACGCTGGCGGCTATGCAGCTACTCTTGACGAAAGTCAGCAATGGTTCTTTTACATCCCTCTCACCACAGACAGTGAGAGACACGGCTGGCCTTTGATAACCCAGTTAGCTGCACTGGGGGTATTGGTGAAACAAGGCAACCGTTATCCACTTTTCATCTGCCCAGTTGACTCTGTGCCCACTGTAACCTTGTCTTCCTATTTTTGGCTGACACAAGTTGAACTTCATGTAGCCTTCCTATGCTTGTAAAGAGATTACGAGGGTTACTCCAGCCTTCCCGTTGGCTGACTATTCTCCTCTGACCATGGCGTTCATTATTTGTTGCCTCTAATTGTATAATGCCTGATTTGCTAAGAACAATTTATACATCAGAACTGTGCTGATAAAGCTTTCTCATATATTGCTCATCCAAGTAAATCTGATTCACACCTGAACATTGACAGGTTTTCCACGCGAGTTGGTTGATGGTGTTCATGGCACATTAGAGCTTTAGTGTTTGTTTCACTCACCTCTTCGCTCAGTTTGCTGATATTCTTTCTGATTTCCACCTGCTCTTGACTTACTACACGTACACAGAATGAAAAGGTTGTGTGGGTAACAGAGTTAGTCTGTTCTGTCCCAAATATGTAATTAATGAAAGGAATTGTAGACTTAAGACAGACAATATAGTTTACCTGTGTTGGAGGATAGAGGGCCACAATGAGGTAGGTTAGAGCTGAACTCAAACCTTTGTGCTGAACCAGCATTGCTCTCTGTCTCAATGCCATCCACAAACCTATGGTGCAAAAATGATCACAGGCAAAAAGAAGATGCTCAAGTAAATGATCAGCTCTTCTACCCACTTAGAAACCAGATATCGTCATAATTTACATACAAATACTTGTGTGCAATGTAAATTTGCGAATGGATGTTGAATCCTAATACAACACCTTCACAAGTGACTGTCTGCATCTCACTAAACAAACCTGTTTCATCCTAGTGTGAAATCAAGGGCTGTTACTGGCTGGTTGTCATGGCAGCTGGACACTTGCACTAAATTATGGATTGTACCAATTACAGTTGTTTTGCTGAATGGTGGTGGTGGAGTGTTCAAAAATTATGAATCATTTATTCAAGGCAGTGGTAGCCCAGTGGTAGGGTGCCGACTTACTGATCCGAAGATCAGGGCTCTACGAGCCCCACTATCACCAAGATTGTCACTGCTGTCCCCCAAGTGCAGCTAACTGGGTTATCTAAGCCCGGCCATGTCCCTCACTGTCTGTGATGTGGGTGTTTCTGCCCTGCGATGCCCTGAAGTGTACCCAGAGTTAACTGAGATGGACGCTATCCTCCCAGTGACCCTAATTAGGATTAAATGGTTAAGAAAATGAACGAATTAATTAATTTGCCGAACCACTTAATTGTACTGGGGGGCGCAGGGAGACAGGAGTTGCATCTCAGCTGTCTTGCTCATTTTTTAAATATCGAAAAAAGGCACCTTTGTATCCCAGGCACACTAGTATTATAAGTCTTTGTATGGGTAACAGTGTTAGCAATATTCACCTTTATAAAGAGGTTTTCTCTTTGATGGCATTCCAACAAAGCCAATAAAAAAATGAAGCCGTGTGTCTAACTGGTTCTCCTACCTGGGGCTGAGCTCTGGAGGGGCGCTGCTGAAACTGACCACAGGTATCTGCAGTGTGGCTGGGCGGCTTTGATCAGAGGGGGGACGAAAGGGCCTGGGGGGCAGGAGAGGTGAGCGCAGGGGTGAGTTGAGCCCCCTTGTGAGACGCAGGGGTGAGCGAGGTGGCCGTGACACGGTGTGCTGCTCTTCATCGGTTTCCTCGTCCTCGCGAATGGAGGGCAGTTTTTTGACCAGGCCACCATTGCTCTCCCAGTCCACCTTGAAAAAAAAATAAATAAATGCAAGAAAAATGTAAATGTTTGTTTTGTGAACAAAATAGATGCGATTGTGAATGGGAGACAGTAGGGGGTGATGTAACACAACCTGTCTTCTGCTCTTGAACTTTACAGCATGTCTTTATTTCCTCCTTTCTCATCTGCAATTCGAGTATTTATTAAATCTCTTCATCATTCCTTCAAGAGCCCTGCAGATTCACTATTCGTTCTTTTCTCCCATAAGGAGCACTGATTTCAGCCATTTGCTTGAGACACTACTGTGTTTTTTTTTTTTTACTGCCGTGATAATGACACACACACCCACACACACAAAACGAGATGCAAAAACCACTTTAATAACAGCTCTTATTGACAGCTGTGATCTCCATAAGTCTGTGGTGTTTGCGATTTATATTTACATTTGTTCTCACAGATGACTGAGCCTGTCCTTATCACACACGACACCCACCATCACTTTCTAAAAAGCCTTCATCAGGCCAGTGTGTAATCTCTTTCTCATATCCCAGTTAAGGAAGCAATGAATAAATTCCTTTATTCTCCGTTTTTATCGTTCCTCCCTATCATCAGCATCTCCATCTTGTTCCTGCAACACAGCCCCTCCCCTTCTCCAGCTCTGCTTTTGTCACTCTTCTGATTTTCTTACTCCCTTTTTAGTCTTTCTTTCTGCAGTCCCCAAGTGAAGGTGTATTTTTACCTCGTCTTGTCATTCTTAGAAACGAGGGTCCCGCTGGAACGTAAAGAGCTGTCTCATGCTCAGAGATTACATGTTTACCAGAGTCAGATGGGTTGGATGGAGACAAACTGTAGGTTTTAAACATAATCCATGCACCCATCCATCCATCCATCCATCTTGGGAACTGATATGCAAGTGCATCCTGTTGTCGCTTCATGTGTAAATGAAAGGTCTTCTACCAATGATGCAAATCGGCTGTCCCGTCAATTTCAATGAATCAACATGCATCTTAAAGCCTGTTCCATTTTCTGAATAACAGTGTAGAGCAGGGGTGCTCAATCCTGCTCCTGGAGAGCTACCTTCCTGAATATGTTCACTCCAACCCTAATCATGCCCACCTGACCATCCAGAAGTCTCCATTTCAAAGTCTGAAGCCTTGATTAGACGACTGGATGGTCAGGGGGGCATAATGCACCTGGCAGAAATTAGTAGCAGAAAAAAGAAATTAGTGGCAGAAAATAGTTTCTAACTAGAAAATAGAAAATAGAAAACAGGGCTTGAAATTCTTCGACAAAGAAAAAACAGCCTGCACATGACAAGCTGCCAGCAAAAGTTATTTGCATCAAAACAAAATACAGTGGTCCCCGAGATATGAAATTAATTCGTTCCGGAGTGGCTTTCGTATCATGATTTTTTCGTATAATGAATCGCGTTTTACCTGTAAATCGCCTAATTCGTTCCAAGCTAAAAAAAAAACCATCACATTACCTGTAAATGAAGTAGATAATATGACATAATGAAAAAACAAAAAAAAGGAAAACTTTATCTTTTGAGTGAGGCGATGTCCGAAAGCAAAAGTGGCCAGGAGGAGGGCAAAGGAAATGATAAAAACGGCAGAAAATAAATAGCAGGAAACCTTAAACTCAAGCTTCTAACTTCCATCTGATTCTTCTTCTTTTCCTCTTTTTTGGCAGTTGATAAACAGACTTAAGGTGTATTACCGCCACCGCCTGGAGGGGAGAGTGGATTTTGACTAATGCATGATGGGAAATTGAGTTCAGTTTCTTTTATATGCTGAATACTTTTTCATAAAATGAAGCGAAAAACCTTTGCATATCATTGTGTAAAATGAATTTTTTCGTGTACTGAAGCTTTCATATCTCGAGGTTCCACTGTAGCTTGTACCTTACGTTGTTACATCCTTGCTAATATTCAGCTTCTTGATCAGTAAACAAGTTGAAACAGTCAGTAAAAGTCTAGTCCCAGTAACAGTACATGATCACAAAGCAGAACCCGAAATGAGGGTCTTCAAATTTGGAATTGGAAGTTAACCATATCCTGGCTGATTTTGGCACCTGCATCAAGCCTAGTCTCAAGTTAATTTTGACTTGCGTTTGGAGAATTTTACTTGCATTGGCAATCGTTTATGAAGTAATTTTAAGCCCGCTGATGGGCTGATGAGTGATGCACAATTTCAGTAGTATGCTCCTTCCAATATTTCCATCATGCGTTCAAACTGGATTTCCTTCTTTATTTTGATATGTTTAGGTCACACCCAGTGTCCAGGTTACCCTACAGAGTTAGTGATTGCTATGGACACCTCCTCTGATGTAACTTCAAAGGTGTTTGATAAGATTCGCTCTACAGCCGTGTCACTGATAAATGACATCACGATCGCGGAGACGAACTGTCCAGTAGGAGCTCGAGTTTCTGTTGTGTCCTACAACAGTCAAACCAGCTATCTGATGCGCTTCTCTGACCACCAACGAAAGAATCAGCTACTTGAGGCGGTCAAGGGAGTCTCCCTGCAGAAGAGCAGGAACCGGCGCAACATTGGTCAGGCTTTCCGCTTCGTTGCTGAGAATGTCTTCAAACGTGTCCGAAACGGTAAACTGGTGAGAAAACTAGCTGTCTTCCTCACATATGGGAAATCAGACGATATCTCGGCAATCAACACGGGCATCATGAAGCTCAAGGCTTCTGGTATCAATCTTGGAGTCATCACCTTCTCTGACGCTCCAAATATCCGTCGTGCCATCGAGGTAAGAAACACGAAAATGAAAGGCCAGGCTTTTAAATATATTTCTTCAGAAGGATTCTTTTCTAAAAATACCTCATACACTATAGGGTTGATATATTGTGCACCCCTGACTTTTAGATTGGCTTACGAAACACCACATCCCCAACTTAGTCCTAGTACCCTGTTAGAATTACCCCCACTGTCCTGAGAAGGATGGATTTTGGGATCTGTAGTTATTAAAAAATATACTACACCAAGTTATTTTATTTTACACATGCAGTGGTTCAATACAATATAAATTTACATTAAAGTAAAAGGAAAGTCTTCCAAATTCTCCTGTTACGCTAAAAATATGTACATTATTAAAAGTGGTTTTTACTTAAAATTTGGAGGTTGCATTCAGCCAACAGTTTGCATCATCCAGTTTGAAAAAGCCTCCGCTTGTAACTCGTTTCACTTTTGCAATTGCACCAAATCACGAGAATACGACGTGAACACATAAGTTCATACAAGACAAGATTATGGCAAAAATAATAGTATCCAGATATTAAACGAACAAATCAGATATAAAATAATACATTTCTATATAAACTAAAAGTACATCTGCGCATAATACTACATTACATTTACATACAGACAAGTATCTGCTTGTGTACAGGAACGAATGGTATATAAATCAATATACAGTTGAACCTCGCTCGTACGGACTAAAACGGGGGGTGGGGGGTTCTATACTCTATACTGAATACTGTACAAGTAAAATCACCTCAAGGTTCTGTAAAATCACAATAGTACTGAACATTTAACACCCAAACAAAAATTTATATTATACCTTATTATACCTTTCGAGTGAGGCGATGTCCGAAAGCAAAGGTGGCCAGGAGGAGGGCAAAGGAAATAATAAAAACGGCAGAAAATAAATAGCAGGAAACCTTAAACTCAAGCTTCTAATTTCCATCTGATTCTTCTTCTTTTCCTCTTTTTTGGCAGTTGACAAACAGACTTAAGGTGTATTACCGCCACTGCCTGGACTGGAGTGTGGATTTTGACTAATGCATGATGGGAAATTGAGTTCAGTTTCTTTCATATGCTGAATAATTTTTCATAAAATGAAGCGAAAAACCTTTGCATATCGTTTCGTAAAATGAATTTTTCATACACCTGTACAGTAAATACATGTAATACATATTGTAATACATTATACAGTAATTCATTTAACATAGTGCTAGAGCAGCTAGTGCGGAGTGCTCGTGAAGTATCCTTAAAAAAAAAAAATTTAATCGGGTTGCCTGTACGACCCGAAATCCGGTCCATCGGGGTCTGGTCGAGCGAGATTCAACTGTATGTGGAAATAAAAATCTAATGTAAACACTTCTTTGTGTACAGCTTCTTCCACATCTGTCATGTCTTACTTCACTTTTTGCTGTACAGCGGCAAGATTTATGATTCGTTTATATTTTTTCATCAAAACTTTATAAAGCATTATGTTTGATATAATCAGCCAAACTATGTGTGCAGCTTTTGAGTTTGGGTTTATTACCCTTTAAATATTAGCATAGCTGAATAGAGTACATGTACTTGTACATGTACTTGTACGTGTACATGTATTAATGATTTTTCCATTTTAATGGTTCTCAGGCTGATGAAACAATGAGTTTTAAGGTTGCCAGTGATGGGGAAGTCGGATGGTTTAAGGATTGTGTCATCTGTTTCGGTAAACTGTTCTCTACTCTATATTATTATCTTGACGCACAGTACTTGAGACCATGTTATAACACACATGTAATGAGTATTTATGAACATTAGTTGTTACACAAATGATAACCATATCCAGCTCATCAGAGTCCAAATTCCTATTACTATAAAAATGAAAAAATAAATGTATAATTCACCAATTCTCTTTCTCTGTAGATCCCTGTAACCCAGACCTGAAGTGTGGCATCAACCCAAACCCGAAGCCCGAGGAGCTTGACGTGGACATTGCTGTAATGATGGACTCCTCTCATGGCCTTCAGTCTGACCAATACGCTGGCATGAAGGAGCTGCTGGTTTCTGTGCTGAATGTCATAGATGTGAGCGACAAACCTACCCAAGAGGATGGAAAGGCCAGGATTGGCATCTACCAGCAAAGTTCCTCTTACCTAAACTTCTATGCTGAGGAAGTGCTTGGACTCGGCACAATGGGAGACCATACCATGATAGAGAGACACATTTCCAGAGACATGCAGCAAGCTGGTGGTTCACCACACCTCGCTTCATCTCTGGACTGGATGATTACCAACGTTCTCCTGAAAGCACAAGCACCGAGAAAGAAACGAATGGTCCTGAACATTCTCAGTGAAAAATCTGGGAATCTTGTGGACAAGGATGAGATGAAATACATCTCCCTGCTCTCTCAGTGTAACGATATTGTCATGTTCACACTGATGGTGGGAGAAAAATTCAACTGGACTCAGGTAGAAAGTCTCACCTCATTGCCAATGGAGCAGCATTATATACCCCTGGGGCAGCTGGAGCCAAGGGATCAGAAGTATGCGCAGAAATTTTTACGGGCGTTTTTACGCTTGCTTACCAGTAAGAAACATTTCCACAACTGGTTATCACTGGGTTGAATCTCAAGCCATTAACTTGTGTTTTAATCAAAGATTTTGTGCAAAATAATGTGGAATTAACCAAAACTAGTGCTTTGGAGTTGAATTACAACTGTACACCAAATTTTTTGATTTGATTCAAACAGAAGTTCAGGGAAGTGGTGGCCCAATGGTAGGGTGCTGGATTACTGAGCCCAAAGGTCGAGGGGTTCAAGCCCCACTATCTATGGTTGTCACTGCTGTCCCCAGTGCAGTTAACTGGGTTATCAAAAGCCGGCCATGTCTCTCACTGTCTGGGGTGAGAGGGATGTAAAAGAACCATTGCTGACTTTTGTCAAGAGTAGCTGCATAGCCGGTAGCATGTTTCTGCCCTGCAATGGCCTGGCGAGCTGTCCGGAGCGTAGTCTGCCCTCGCCGAGAGTCAGCCGGGAGGGAGCCAGCCTCCTTGTGACTCTATTTAGAATGAACCGGTTTAGAAAATGAATGAATGAATGAAAACAGAAGTTCCAGACTTTTTTTTCTATTATTGTTCACAGGAGATTTCTTCCCGAAACCATCTTCTCTAAATAACAAGTGCAGGACATTTGTTCCAAGGAAGATTAAACATTTGCCTGTTGTTCGTCCAGCAGAAAGGTAAGATGTAGCTTATGCTCCTCCATGTTCCTTTTCCACGCATTCCATTTCAAAGAACACGGACACATCACTGGTCACATACGGGCACACTTGCAAGGGTACTTCAGAAAATCCACAGATAAGGGGCAGAACTCTCATTTTGGGGCAAAAATCCATCCTGTAAAGCCTCATATGACTCTCCACAAAGTCTCAAATGTTTAAAGGAACCAGAAAGAAACTCTTCGGTCTGGTGAACTGATGCTGCAGAACAAAGCAGTCATCCACACAGTCCAGGTAGCAGGGCAGAAGCAGACAAACATGACTTTAACCGACCTCACTCACCCGTCCTGAACAGTCTAACATCTGTTTAGCAATGTGAAATCCCTCTAGTGTTGTTTCCATTTTTATGATGATCAAGTCATCCATGCTGTTCAGGTTTATCTTAAGGTTCAGTACATGACCTTCTTCCATAAAGGGAAACAGAAGCTTAAACATTGATGGACAAGTGCAGTGAAGTTAAAGGAGCCTACACTGAAAAATAACACAAGAACAATATTTCTCTTGTGCTATTTTCTGGCTGAGAACATTTTTCAAGTTACCCTTCTGTGTCATGGCGTGGCATGACCCCGCCACCAAGGGCGCTGTCCGGCGGCCCTTGTCATCAGCATGCCTCCTCCCCCTACCAGTTGCATCACATTCCAGCACACTTAAAAGCGGGACTTGTGAATTCACCGGTTGTCGGATTATACTGGCATTTTCTGTCTGTTAGTGAAGCTCTGTCGGTCTGTGTATGCTGCCCCTTTAAGAAAAAGGACTTTATTTTGGCTTTCCGGTTCCTGATGACTGTCGGTGTTTGTTTTGCTTCTGTTCATCCTGTCCTGGAGTGAGTTCATGAATCTGTCTGTCGGCACTTCACTCTGTGCACCGGAATTACCAAAAATAAAAAGTATTTTTGTTTCTGCAACCATCGTCTGCTCTTCTGCTTCAGTCCACGAATGGATCTGAACACAACTCAGCAACCATGCTATGCTAACACGCTTAGCATGATGCCTAACACTTCTGTGTCCGTAATGGATGTTAAGCACTACATCCACAAAAGTGCAGCTCTGAACCAAAGATTTTTGAGTTGAAGTGAAGGCAGACGATTGTTCCAGATGTTGAAATTTCATTTCAAGTCAACAGCATCACCTTTTCTGAGCAACTTCGGTTTTACAACCGATACATCATGTCTCACTTGAACAACTGCCTGCACTACCATAGCGATTTCAATTGGCATTGCACCGATCCAACTTTGAGAAGACAAGCATTACTACAGATAAATGGACTGGAGGCACGAACACTCATTCCCTGACTTTGTGTGTTATGGGTACTATGACACATGCTCTGTCTAACTTCAACTTTTAATAATGTAAGTAGATCCCCACGTTAGACCTATTGGAACGTTCCTGTCTATGTAAATATAATGAATATCGTAATATTACTTTAGTATGATTCTCTCAAATGTATCATAATAGCATGAACAGAACACAGCTGACATGAAAGGAAATTACTTATTCGGACAGAGCGCACTCTTGCAAACTGTGGACAGACAAAACCTCTCATGGCACGGCACGACCCCGCCACTAGGGGTGCTGTCATGGCGTCCTCGTCTTGTTTGTGCCTTCAATGCACACTGATTGGCGCGCCTCCTCCCAGCTTCATCATATTCCAGCACTGTTTATAAGGGGGAATTGTGAATTCACCGGTTGCCAGATTCTACTGGGTTTTTCTGTATGTTATCAAAGCTCTGTCGGTCTGTGTATGCCACCCCTTTAAGAACTGAACTGTGTGTTTGGGTATTCTTGCCGGCAGTTACGTCGGCTTACTTTCATTTTTTGTTTATCCTGTCTGTCTGAGCCACGGAGACTGTGTGCAGTCATTCTGTTTGTTTGGAAGTCAGTCAGCATTGTGGAATACTTCAATAAAGACTTTTGGTTTTTTCATCCATTGTATGCTTGGCTGTTTTGGTCCGCGCATGGCTCAACAACTCCCCCCCAGCGTGTACGCTAACACGCTTAGCGTGTACACTAACAAAACCACACAATTTTATGTGAAACACTTTCCACACAGCTCATGTGAAAGGCAACGAGCCATTAAAGTTAATGATGACATTCGGTACCTGCCCTTGTTTCAAATTAAGGAAATATTCTGCAGCTGTACAGACTTGCTCAATGTTCTGCCCTCTCTCTGTAGCAGATACGCAGTTTTTGCCATTCCGGATGAGGTCACTCTGCAACCAGGTGCCAGAATCATCAATGAAGCACACGCAGACGTAGATCAGGAAGCCAAAGCGCCACTTCTGCAAGTGTTTACACAGACTTACACAGAAACATATACAGATGTGCACACAGAGAAATACACAGAAGTTGTTACAACACACCCAGAAATACACACAGCGATATTTACAGATGTCTATCCAGAATACACAGAGACATATGCAAAGGGGTTCTCAGATCTCTACGAAGATGTTTACCAGGTTAATTATCGAGACCAAGCAGCGACTGGGAGAACTGAAGGAGACAGCAAAGTGATGCCGGCGAAAAATGAAACCGTCGGAAAGGAAGCAAAAAAGGAAGCCGGTGGATCAGTGTATCAAAACGGGATTGATTCAAAGGGTATGTTCAAAAGATTTAATTCAGAAGTCAGTGTAAACAAACATCTGGATTTCTCAATTGAAACCATCACAACGAGTTGGAACGAGTTGGAAGCAGCGTCTTCTACACATGCCTTCATATCTCATTCTCAAAATTTGTTCAGTATGTTATGGCAGAGGTTCCCAACCCTGGCCATTCAGGATCCTTCATGGCCAGTGTTGGGAAACTCCAAGTTATGACTATTGAATTCTCAATCCTGATTGGCCAGAAGACATTTTGTTGTGACTTTTGATTAGTAAAAGGTGAACTGAGTGCTTATTGGCTGACCTGCCGACATGGATTCCCGCCAACGCAAATATTCCCACAAAATAAGCAAGAACACTGTAAGTCACAGAAAACCATGCACTTTTATATACTACTATATTGTCTATATCAGGGGTCACCAACCTTTCTGAAACTGAGAGCTACTTCTTGGGTACCAATTAACGTGAAGGGCTACCAGATTGAT
>JAQNCB010000012.1:50578256-50588492 GCA_030068295.1 Euristhmus nudiceps
TTCATCTGTGCTGTATGTTTTGCATATGACACATTTGACAATAAACCTGTCTTGAGTCTTGAGTCTTGAGTCTAATATGCCAGGGGGAAAGACTGAAATGGTTTACGCAGTTAACGTTTTGCCAACTCGGTTTTCTTGTCGTCAGTCGGGTTGAGGAACAAAAAGAAAATGTTATTCGTGATTTCCGCGCTTGCTGTTTGTGCAGCTTAGCGCTGGCCGACAACGGACAACGTGTTATGCCACACAGGGGTCGGTCACAAAGCCCAGCCCATGCAAAGAGTTCTTGTCACTAAGAACAGAAAGGCAACATGTCTCTGAGCATGTCCAGAGGCACAACACTCGTGCACACTTTAAAAATCGGGAGTGGACTGATGTTGCTAAAAGGAACCGCTGGGGTTAGACGTGATTGATTTAAATAGCTAGTAACACTAATGCACACAGGTACACTTTAAACGATCGCACAGTTTAATCTAAAGCCCTTTCGACACCTAGAAGCTGTCACAGGTATTTTCAGTGAGGGCTTTTTGTTCAAGTAGTCAGTGGTACAGAGATGATAATACACAGAATACTTTTCTAGAGTGTACCGAGGTGCTGCATTCCATATCTCGTTCCACCCGCACAGTGTAAACAGGTCAGATTTGTGAGACTGTTGCGATCAGGTTTCAGTGTTTACATTTCTGAGATAAGGACGTGTTTTGACAAATTGTTATTTCCAACAGATAACAACACTGTAATAATTACCTTATCTTTAGCCCTCGGCTTATAAAAACTTCAAATTCCAATATATCAGAGAATACTGGAAACAGTCAGCCGGAACGTGGAGCAGGAGTTCCTTTGAAGGATGTACAGCATGACCCAAAAAAACCTCCCACATTTCAAACGTAATTAAAAAAAAATATATTTTTTAATTTTCTATTCGGCGGCACGGTGGTGTACTGTGTTCGATTCCCAGCCTGGGCGTTTCTGTGTGGAGTTTGCATGTTTCTCCCCGTGCTCGTTTGGGTTTCCTCTGGGTACTCCAGTTTCCTCCCACAGTCCAACAACATGCACAGTAGGCTGACTGGCTGTTCCAAATCACCCCTATGTGTGAGTGTGTGCTATATAGTTGTGTGAGTGTTTCTCCTGCGATGGCCTGGCGAGCTGTCCATGGTGGACTCCGCCCTCGCCCGGAGTCAGCTGAAATGGGTGCCAGCCTCCCTGTGACCCAATTAGAATTAAGCAGTTTAGAAAATGAAGGAATGCATTTTCTATTATTGATTGTCACTTCTATTATTGACTGAAGGTCTGTTGGTAGCCCAACCCCAACTTGAACACCTTAAGCTTGAAGAACACTGTGTGTGGCTTGATGATCACTCGAAGTGCTGAGAGGAATGTTTCCGAATTGGTTGTTCCATTTTTTTGCCATTTCATGCCTTTTTTTGTATGGCTACCTTAAATCACGAGTGTATACTCATCTACCCCAAAGCCTTGGCGTCCTAAAGGTTGCTATTCAGCAGGAGATAGCCACCGCTGTTCCACCCAACACGACCCTCAGAGCCATGGCAGCCTACAAAAATTGCCTCCAATCGTGTTTAGGCAACAACAACCACCATTTGGAGGATCGTCTTTAAATACGATGTATTAAAACCGTACTGAAAGTAGTTTAATGTGTGCGAATAGTAATTTCATAATCTTTAATTGTCATTTTGTTAAATTTACCCTCAGGCAGCCGTAGCCTAATGGTAAGAGAAACGGCTTTGGGACCAAGAGGTTCGATTCACGAGCCAGCAGGAAAAATGTGTTGTGGTAGGAGTGAGCTCAACCTTCCCTTCCTACACATCACAATCATGGCTAAAGTGCCTTTGAGCAAGGTACCGAACACCTAACTGCTCTCTGAGTACCCCAATGTGTGCGGCAGTCCACTGCTCCGAGTGTGTGTGTGTGTGTGTGCTCACTTTGGATGGGTTAAATGCAGAGACAATAATTTCCCTTGGGGGATTAATATAGTATATCAAAAATGTGGAGGCTTTGCTAGGTCACCCTGTACACATCCGCCCCACCCACTCCTGTATTTAAAACTGTTCAAAAAGCTAATTTAATTCAATTTTATTTCCTAGAGCATTTTCTCAATTGACCCTGCTTGTAAAAGCAGATTAAAATAGTAAAAACTAATTTGATAAAGAATTTAAACAGTAACAGTCTTAAAGAAGAGATGCCAAAGTTTAACAAGCAAGGTATTCTGGGTATGAGCTTATGAACTATTCTCCCTGCCTCATGGCCCTCCAGCGTTGCTAATGAACACACAGCAAGTCACTCACGGTTTTGGTTCAGATGCCTGACTACAATCCTTCGCTTAAGCCGTACTTGGCACATGCGACTTCAAAGCAAGTCAATCTCCCAACAGCTGAGTGCGCTAAACTGGGAGTGCCATGCCACCATGTCAAAAATAACCACAGTGGGGGAGTGGAGCGGTGCACCTTTATAGAAGAAGAGATGCCAGAGTTTAACAAGCAAAGCATGCTGGGTACGAATATCCTTCTTTGATTAACTGCCATTCTAAACTTCACAAGTGTATAAATAAACTCGGCGAGTCGTATCCGATCTTACCAGCCGAGTACGCACCTCTGGGTTTGCCTTCCAAGCTTTCCGTATCACATATCTATTCCGGCTGAATCTCCAGAATAAAGCGAGGGAGGGAGGGAGGGATGGGGGTGAGGGTGTAGCCATCCCCACCTCACTGGAATGTCAGGAATAGCACAGATATTTGTGAGTCTCGTCTGGCTGGCTGTGCGTTCTTGTTCTTCCCGTGCTATCTCTGGGGAACATGCTGGAATTCTGTTATCACACAGACCGACAGCAGCTGTACTAGCAAATGCCACATGCACAGCAATGTGCGTTTAGACTCGGTGCTAAATCCCAATCTGCAGAATGCTCGTCCCTTTCTGCGGGGCTGTCCAGGAAGTCCCCGGAGGGGTAAAACAAACAGTTGTAAATTCTGCAAACAGCTCCAGGAGGAAACTAATGATGTGTCTTCATACGAGAAGCTCACTCTTATAGGTGGTTTTATTTTAACAGCCTGCGTTCCGATGCTTCCTGGTGGCTGTTGAGTAACCGAGCACAGTCGAGCCTGGGGAAACCGGTGAAGATAAATATATGGGCGTGTTCCTTAATTGTACTCTGAAATCATGCCAGAGGACTGAACAGATGAAAAGACTAAACAATACATACGGATATTCTTATTTACGTTGCTACATAGATAGGCCGGGATCTATTTTTGTTTTAAGCCAAGTGAATCACGATTAACCGGAAAAGGTGTCCTGGGGGGGCCATACCAGGGCCGAAAAACACGACGGCACATGGAGAGGTTCTTGGGCAAGCTACTGTGAGGGTTGGTGTGCAAACAGAAGCTGACAAAATTACTGCCAAGCAGCATGTCATGTTGAGTTTGATTAGTGATGCAAAAAGAAAGAAAATATAAAATCAGTGAAAACAAAAAAAATATATATCAGAACATTCCCTGGTTAAAAAAAAAATGAAAGGATGGACCTGAGGAGTTCAGTGTGAGCAAATGTTTGCTAAATGAGTTGTTTACTAGATGTGTTGAGTAAAAGCAAACAATCTCCAGAGACTCCACGGACACAGCTTCAGAACAGTCAGTAATAAACCATTCACTGCTCAAGCTCAGGGTTTTTAAGTGTGAAAATGCTTTAAAGGCCAGTTGCGAGGATGTACTGTACATCTGTGCATTACTGGAATCACAGTATTGCTTTACTGATTAATAAATACCCATGGTGCTTCACATGTGGTCTGTGGGTCAGTGATAGTACTATGGGTCAAGTCAGCACCGAGCCTGTGAAGTAAATCAGTACCACATCTATGGGGTAACAGACCTGTGGGGTAAATCAGTACTGAGTCTGCAGGGCAAGTCAGTACCGAGTCTATGGGATGAGTCAATACCAGACCTGTGGGGTGAGTCTGTACAAAGCTTCAGGGGTGAGTCGGTACAAAGCCTGTGGGGTGAGTCAGCACCAGACCTGTGATCTGTACTGTCAGCAAAGAGCCTGTGGGTTGAAGTCAGTACCAGAGCCTGTGGGTTGAAGTCAGTACCAGAGCCTGAGGGGTGAAGTCAGTACCAGAGCTTGTGGGGTGAAGTCAGTACCAGAGCTTGTGGGGTGAAGTCAGTACCAGAGCCTGTGGCCCATGCCATCGGTACCGGAGCCTATGGCCCGTGCTGTCAGTACAGAGACTGTGGGGTGAAGTCAGTACCAGAGCCTGTGGTGTGTACAGTCAGTACAGAGCCTCTGGGGTGAAGTCAGTACCAGACCTGTGGGATACGTCAGTACCAGACCCTGTGGTCTGTACTGTCATTACAGATAAGACGGCACGTCAGTACCAGATCTGTGGAGTAAGTCAATACTGAGACTTTGAGGTAATTCAATACCAAACATGTGGGGCAAATCACAACCGAGCATGTGGAGTAAATCAGTACCTGACCTGTGGGATTAATCAGTGCCATGCCTGTGGAGTGAGTACCAGACATGTGGGGTTAGTCAGCACCTACCATCGGGCAGTTCCCGGTCGCTGATGTGCTGCAGGTATGGCCCAGTGTCTTCACTCAGGTCCGTGTTTATCTGGTATTCCTCGAGGCGCTCAGTGGGTCGTGCGAGTTTCGGACTTCCACTGGGAGACACGCAGCAAGACACCGTATTCCCCATGATGCACCGCGCTCAGCGCTGATTCCCCCAAACCCAGTTCCTGATAAATTCACACCACGATTACTCCACACATCAGCGGTTCCGGTAAGAAAACAGCGTAGAATGCGGTTCGGTGCTCGCTGAACAGCAAGACACTCGGCGTTTATTGAGTTAAATGGCAAAACATGAGGAACGGGGGGCCCCGGCGTGTCTGTACGACTGCGCGCGCTCTCATTCGGACACGGGACGGGAGCGCGCGTGCGGCACTCAGGATAAACACAGCTGGCTAACTAAATCCTGCTAACTACCGACCGCAAAGTTACCTACCGCTTCTGTATAACACCGGCGCCTACATGTCAGGTTCGTACACAGAGATCCAAACCGTCACAAGCGAATCTGTCCAGTGGTATCCATTTAACCCAATACGTTAATTCAGCTGGCTAGCTATCAGCTAGCTAACTATTCATGGCTTTTGAATGGGCGGTCGGTTAGCCTTCAAGCTAGCCGGCTAGCCCGTGTCCCTTTAACTGAGTCGACAGTGAAGTTAGGAGTTTGGGTAAGACAAATGAAAGAGCAAAGAGTCGAGAAGTAAGTTGTATTCTCCGACACCAGGTAGGCTCAACCGGTGAAGTCCGATACAGAGTCTGGGGCTCGGTCCCGGATCCCCCGCTGAGGCCTCAGCCCCAACACCGTCCGCGCGCGCGGCTCTTCTGCTCCGGAACTAATGTGTGGGAGAAACACCCGGTGTTTTTACGACGAGAGAGCAGCCGTATCCTTTCCTTTCTTTTCTTTTTCACCCCCCAAAAAGTTCAGCTTGTCGTACTCCGGTCTTCTTGAAGGCTCGCTCCTGTTATCCCCTCCTCCACTCCACCGGCCAGTATCGCAATCCGCTGCCCGTCGCCACCATCTGTTCCGCCACCGAAGCCACCAGGACCCGCCTCTTTTAAGATTTCCTGAATTACTATTGGCTGTCTTATCATAACAAAGACAGAATCGTGTCTGGTATTGGCTGACATCCCTGCCGCTCAAAAAAGTCCTGGCCATTAGCTTGAGACTCGCCCTTTCCTTCATAAACTCTACATTCATGGATCTGTTCGATTCAACTCCGTCTTCTGAGTGGAATCATGAAGGAGGACCCGGATATTTTTTTTGAGTCCCATCACATGGGTCAGATCACTAATAAGAGCCAACGTTCTCGGCTACAAAACGGCTCATTGGTATTTATGTTGGAGATTGCCCATACAGTGAGCATTCAGTCATCCCTGATTATTAACATTCATTCATTCATTCATTCATTCTCTGAACTGCTTAAGCCTAATTAGGGTCGCTGGGAGGCTGGTGCCCATCTCAGCCGACTCCGGGCGAGGGTGGAGTACACCCTGGACAGCTCACCAGTTGAAGATTGCCCATACAGTGAGCATTCAGTCATCCCTGGTTATTAACATTCATTCCTTTCATTCATTCTCTGAACCGCTTAATCCTAATTAGGGTCGCTGGTAGGCTGGTGCCCATCTTAGCCGACTCCAGGCGAGGGTGGAGTACACCCTGGACAGCTCACCAGGCCATCACAGGGCAACCACTCACACAACCATTCACACCTAAAGGAGATTTGGAACAGGCGATCAGCCTACTGTGCATGTTTTTGGACTGTGGGAGGAAACCAGAGTACCCATAGGAAGCCCACACAAGCACGGGAGAACACGCAAACTCCACACAGAAACACCCAGACAGAGAATCGAACCTTCTCGCTGTGAGGCGAACGTGCTAACCACTACACCACCGTGCCGCCTGGTTATTAACATGTTATTAACACGTTATTGTGAATTAAATGACACTACGGCAGTATCAGCATACATTTGGAGGGCAAAAAAAAAAAGATAAACAACTAGGACCAACTTGCTGCAAGGTAGATATCTCTGCTGGCTCTGATTGAAGGCACGGTACGACAGAAACAGCTTGCTAATCCATTACTGGGCAAAAAAACACAACACAACCAGTCACATTCACAGCTGGGGCAATTTGGAACAGCCAATTAGTCTAATGTGCCGCCCTCTCGATATTTATGTATTTAATTAAAGTCTGCTGATAATAGCGTTAGAGGTGATAAAAAGGTTGAACAGTTCTTCCACAAAGGCTGATAGACAAGTAGGATTTATAAAGTGTGAGATGGGTAAGAACATCACAAAGATAGCATGCTTGGATTAAAAAAAGAGAACAATCAAAACACGAAAATTAGTTCTGGTTTTAACTAAATAATAATAATAATAATAATAGTAATACTAATAATAATGCTCAGGAGCAGGTTCACCTCACAGCAAGAAGGCTTGGGTTCGATTCCCAGCCTGGGCATTTCTGTGTGAAGTTTGCATGTTCTCCCCGTGCTTGTGTGGGTTTCCTCCGGTTCCTCCAGTTTCCTCCCACAGTCCAAAAACATGCACAGTAGGCTAATTGGCTGTTCCAAATCTCCCTTAGGTGTGAGTGTGTGTGTGAATGGTTGTGTGCGTGTCGGTCCTGCAATGGCCTGGCAAGCTGTCCAGGGTGTACCCCGCCCTCAACCAGAGCCAGCTGAGATGGGCGCCAGCCTATCCTTTATAGCATTTTCCAATACAGAAAATGAATGAATGATTGTTAATGCTCAGGTTCCTGTGTGTTATCAAAAGAAATAAAGAAATGGCTTCAGTGAGTATATAAGAAGTGACAGATACCTTACCTACATTACCTACAGGAAGTTATTTAATCATACGCTGCAGGGACCGAACAGTTTCTCAGGCAGGCTGGAGAAACCCTGGCTGCAGGCTTCAGTGTTCACCCATCAGAAAATAATTGGTTTAATGGATGAGACCAGGTTCAAGGTGTTCTGTATTGAATTGCATATATGCTTTTTTTTGGTGCTCATGTCTGTAGAAAGCTTGCTGGTGAGAAACTGTGCTTAAGACCAATCATACACGTTACAATGTCTGGCAGAAGCAGTAAACGCTCACAGATTTGGACAGTTATAACAGGTCTATAAACCCTAATAACATGTAAATATCAGCATGATGTCAGAGTTAGGCTTCTTGGGGAAGACAGAAACGTTTAATTAAAATTATATGGACATTCTGCAGGGTGACATGGTGGCGTAGCAGCGTGTCTGCCTCACAACAAGAAGGCCTGTGTTCAATTCACGGTCTCGGGTGTTTCTTTGTGGAGCTTGTATGTTCTCCTCATGCTTGTATGGGTTTCCTCTGGGCACTCCGGTTTCCTCCGACAGTACAAAAACATACACAGTAGACTCGTTCTCGGTTTCAAATCACCTCTAGGAGTGAGTGAGAGTGTGAATGGCAGTGTGTGTGTTAGCCCTTAGATGGCCTGGTTAGTTGTTCAGGGTGTACCCCACCCTCGACCAGAGTTGGCGGAGATGGGTGCCAGCCTACCCGCAACCCTAATTTGGATTAATTGGCGTAGAAAATGAATGAACAAATGAATGTTCTGCTGCATACTTATGTGTTAATAATAATAATAATAATATTTAAAGCATAACAGGATCTTTTTTACTCCAATAGCTTTTCACTTCAAATAAAATTGATGTTGAGTATCCATAACATTAAAACCATTCGCACTGATAGGTAAACTGAGTAACATTGATTAGTGCCATATGCCAAGTGGTGGGTTGCATTAGACAGAAAGTGAACAGTTAGTTCTCTAAGCTGTTGTGCTGAAAGCAGGTAAAATGAGCAACTTTTTACGCACTTTCTTTACTGACAGTCATTCATAGTGACAAGCTAACTTACAATCTGTACTGAGACACGAAGAGGTAGTTGGACTTAGAATAAGTTGGTTCCACCTAGTGGAAGGATGGCGAATTACGTTTCATGGCAACGGATGCAAAGAATGTATGATAATCATATACTTTAATATCTCTCACGGGACACATAAAATGAGTTGGGGGGCCGGGTTTTGCCCGCGGGCCTTAAGATTGACACCTATGACTTAGGTGGTGTTAATGAAATGGGTGATTGGTTTATATATCTATATTCTAGTCTATTGTATCATAGTGCTATTGCATTCTGGAGAAGTTGATTTATCCTACAGTGTATTAGAGCGGCACTGCCATTAAATCAAAAGATTTACACTATTACCTGTTCTCCCTGTGTTTGTGCAGGTTTTTTCTCCTCGAACTTCAGTTTCCTCCCACAGTTCAAAGACATGCAAAGTAGGTCAGCTGTCTCTTCCACATTGCAACAAAGTGTGAATGGTTGTGTGTGTGTTAGTTGCCTGAAGAGTTGTTTAGGGTGTACCCCGCCTTCACCCAGTGTCGACTAAGATAGGCACCATCCTCCCCGCGACCCTAGTAGGATCAAGTGGTCCGGCAAGTAAACGAATGAACTACAAAAGAGAGGCTGGTGAGGGAACAAACTATCGCTGATGTAATCTAAGTGATAACAGGACTTAAATTGTTTGGAAGATATACAGCAAATATATTCAAATTAATAAGTATCTTGTTGTGCTTTAATAAGTAAAAAAAAATAATGCTGCAGCTGGCAAATTACTGAGGCGTAAGAGGAAGTAAACACTTCGGGATATAATTAAGGGGGGAAAAAAATCTACTTAACGATGATAACAGTAACTATGTACAGTATTTACATTTACAGCGTTTGGCAGATGCCCTTATCCAGAGCGACTTACATTTTTAATCTCCTTTATACAAATGAAGAGATGAACGCTAAGGTCCATGCTTAAGGGCCTGAAAGTGGAGCTTGGTGATACTGGGGCTTGAACTTGCAGAGTCTGATCAGTAATTCAGAGTCATAGCCACTGAAATCCCGCCGTCCTTCAGATCAGACTGTATCACATTACAGATCACTTTCCAGGTGAGTTTTATTCTTCTACTATCAGTTTTACCTTTCAGCAAACAAACAAAACAAAAAAAAAAAAAGAGAAGACGAACAAGGAAGAGAGGTAAGGTTTCAACACACTTCTTTTATATGAAATAGCTGCCAAAAATGCAACAGTCATGGTAGACAAACAACATATATTTGTACCCTCTATTTGTGTTGATGCGTCAAAATACAAAGACATCAAATCCATATCCGTTGTGAAGAAATGCAAAAATAACCATTGCGATATCAAAGTTAAAAAAAAAAAAAAAGAAATAAAAAGTTATACAAACAAGTTGAAACATGCTGTAATAACAGATAATAATACTCGTTATAACATTAGGCTATTCATTAGTTCAACTGCTTAACACAAAGCAAACGTTAACATATCTTTCTATATAAAAATGGCAGAAGAATACAAGTTCATGACGTTTAAAAATCTTTATATTTCATCCTATCTTTCCCTTTTTATGTCAGAATTAAGCCCACTACAACACTTTGTGCTTAAGTGGAACAAAAGCAGCCCAGATCGGTACATCAGCATCTCATTAGCCTTAGAGGCCAAGTTCAGCAAACACACCTGGATCCTCGACATTTTCATCACAAACACACACACACACACACACACACACACACACACACACACACACACACACACGCGTGCAGCCATATCCAAACTGAACATATAAAACACACACACATACATC
>JAQNCB010000012.1:50925344-50935667 GCA_030068295.1 Euristhmus nudiceps
GCCGATAACCTACAGGGCGCTGGTGGAAATTGGGCTACTGTGGGTCGAAGAAGGAGAGGAGGAAAACGGGTCCGCAGACAGAGCACCGAAACAGGACGTGAAGTTAGTTAGTGTGAGACAAGAGGATGCGGAGGACAGGGATGGATGGGAACAGATGATTCGCTGTGGCGACCCCTGAGGGGAGGAGCCGAAAGAAAAGTAGTCATAGATACTATATATTAACAATTTTTTGGTTAAAATATTTTCCCAACTGTGGCGGCCTGGCGAGCTGTCCAGGGTGTACTCCATCCTCGTCCAAAGTCGGCTGAGATGGGAGCCAGCCTCTCCATGACCCTAAATAGGATTAAGCGGCTCAGAAAATGAATGAATGAACTATTACATAATGGCGAAACGACGGAGAAGTATTTAGCATGACAACAAGAAGGTCATGGGTTCGAATCCCAGGATCGGCGATGGCTTTTCCGTGCACATATTCTCCTTGTACTTGGGTGGGTTTCCTCCACATACTCCGGTTTCCTCCTGCAGTCCAAGGACATGCACATGAGGCTTATTAAATGTTCCAATTTGACTCTTGGTGTGAGCGCGAATGATAATGTGTGTGTGTGTGTGTGTGTGTGTGTGTTGGCCCTGTAATGGACTACTGAGCTGTTCAGGGCGAACCCTGCCTTCATATGAAGTCCTCTGAGCCCCTGACCCGACAACGGTGAAGCGGTTTGGCAAATGAATGAATGATAAAGGAATGAACACTCATTACGTAGTAAATCGGCGAGCTATGGACGGTGCAGGTTAATGTATTGATATTGTGATGGAGCGCATTTATTCCAGCCTATTTCTGCAGATTGAATTAGCTCTTGCTGTGTTCATCTGAGTCGAGATATAAAACACTGCAGGTGTTATTTCGACACTGGGGGAGTTGTTGTTAAGTGTGATATAAAAACTCAGATTGCAATGCATTTTGAGATTAAAGCCCCGGTCAGCTCATTTTCATAATTAGTCTCTTACTGTTATCTATAGTGTCTGTGAATTTACCACCAACAGCAAAAGAACAAACTCTCCACTTTTAAGTGCAGACTCTTCCAAATGTTATTTTATTTATTTATTTATTCATTTATTTATTTATTTCTGCTTGAATTGAGCAGGGCTATATTTTGCAAAAACAGATTTAGTATCAATCTGACACAGTCATTTGCTTATGTGGGCTCCCTTTTGGTCTTGTTTGGTGCTGTGTGCGAGCAAAAAAATGTACGGTGACGTAGTGGTCAGCACGTCCGCCTCACAGCAAGAGGGCCTGGGTTTGATTCCCAGCCTGGGCGTTTTTGTGTGGAGTTTGCATGTTCTCCCCGTGCTTGTGTGGGTTTCCTCCTGGTACTCCGGTTTCCTCCCACTGTCCAAAAACATGTACAGTAGGCTAACTGGCTGTTCCAAATCTCCCTTAGGTGTGTGTGTGTGTGTGTGTGAATGGTTGTGTGAGTATTGGCCCTGCGATGGCCTGGTGAGCTGTCCAGGGTGTACCCCTCCCTCGCCGGGAGTCGGCTGAGATGGGCCCAAGCCTCCGGACGACCGTAATTAGGATTAAGCTGTTTAGAAAGTGACTGAATGTACTCACTCTCTCACTCCTTTTCCAAACTACTCAATCCTACTAGAATCAAAGGAAGACTGGAGTCAGCCAACACTGGACAAAGGTGACGTCCACCCTGAACCGCTCATCAGACAATCACAGGAAATGCATGTAATCAGAGTTTTATTTTTAACCGATGTTTCCACGTCCTCTTTACACACGCTGTGCACCTTTAAATATTAAACACATTTTATAATACGTATTTTTGTTGCGTTCCTATAATCAGATCTTACAAATGTATTTCCTGAAAATATTTGACAAAGCAATAAGAATCTTATCTTATCCTAAGTGCCATCAACAAAATTCATGACCCATGCCCTGCACGGTAATAGGAATAATACGAAGAAATGTACACTGATCCTACAGATTGCAGTTCATGCTCCGATGATCGGTGTAACTTTTTCTAAATGAGTGCTGCTGGAAAATATGTACGAAATACACAAACCATGCAACATTCATGACTCAAAACCCAAAAAACCTCTCTGGAATTGCCTGTCTGCCATTCCTACACACTCTTCTAGCACCAGCATGCCATGAGTGTTGATTTTAACCCGAATGACACACTCACACTGTTCTGATCAGGCAGAAAACAGGAGCTTTTGTAGTTATAAATAATAGTAGTTGAAGGTATATGAACTGGTGAATACCATGCGGGCCCAAATCCATGAAACATTTTTTTTTCTTTCTTGCAGGAGAAGGTTTTTATTGTTTTTCTTAAGGTATCCCTATGGTCTTAGAACCATACCCTTGACACACATGTAGTTCCTCCACGAGAGGCAATAAATCACTAAATGTGATGGCAAATGAGCCTTCAGTTTTGGGTTGGGGGGCAAATAATGACAAGGGAATTGAGCCCTTTTTGAATTAAACAGTTGAAACATGTCTTGTTGTAAGGCTCTGTTGTAAAGCAGAGCTCCATCGTGATGAAGAGGAAGCTGAGCTTGAAGGCAACGCTCTCAATTTACAAGTGGATCGACGTCCCAACCCTCACGTACGGTCACAAGCATTGGATAGTGACTTAAAGAACAAGATTGTGAATACAAGTGGCTGAAATGAGCTTCCTTTGTTGGATGGCAGGGCTCTCCCTCAGAAATAGGTTGAGAAGTTCGGTCATCCAGGAGGTTCTTGGAGGAGAACTGCAGCTCCTTCACGTTGAGAGGAGCCAGGTATGGTGACTCGGGCATCTTGTTAGAGTTCCTCCCGAACGCCTCCTTGGTGTCGTGTTTTGGGCATGTCCAACCGGAAAGAGACAGCTGAGTCGACCTAGAGGTGATACACTGGAGAGACTATGTGTCTCGGCTGGTCTGGGAACGCCTCGGTGTCCCTCTGGAAGAGCTGGAGGAAGTGGCTGGGGAGAGGGACGTCTGGAACTCAATGCGTTGGTTGCTGCCCCTGGTTCTGTTTCTGTTTTCAACAAAAAAAAAACCCTCTCTAGTTCAAGCTTGACATGAAACGAGGTGGATGTATAACGGATACAAACGTTAAAATGATTGAATGCGGAAATAGGGAGCCTACCATTAATCAGCCCCGATTCAAAATATCTAAGGACTACTCGTCTTCCAAATCTGACTCACTGTCTGCATCCCTGTTATCAGTGCTCACACTATGTTATCCAAAGAAGCCTGTGCCATTTTCTGAAAGATACCTGGAAGGATTCTGAACATCTTGAACTTTAGTGGACTTGATACCAAGCTGCTCAGCACAGAGAGATTGTTGTGGATAAGTAGTAGCCCTGACTTTAACCCTTATGAGGAGGAACGTACTTGTGACTTGTGAAGACATCTTAACACTAACCTCGCATACAATACATTATGAATGCATCGGAGTCGCACACCGGGGAATGCATCTTCAAAAGAAGATCACAAAGCCAGTCAATTTTGAAAAACTGAAGAGTTGTGCTCTCAGGGTGTTCACAGATTCATATATTGAAGGGGGAACATGGCGGCATGATGGGTAGCGCTGTCGCCTCACAGGAAGAAGGTTTCTTTCAAACCTCCTAGCCAACAGGAGCTCTTCTCTATAGAACTTGCATGTTCTTCATGTGCCTGTCTGAGGTTCCTCCAGGTACTCCGGTTTCCTCCCACAGACCACACATACAGTTCAGGTTACCCGCCTACTCTATTGCCCAGAGGTGTGAGTGTGAGTGCGTAGGGTTGTTTGTGTTTGTGTTTGTATTAGCCCTGCAATAGATTGGTGAGCCGCTCAGTGTTTTGCCTCTCGGTATTGGCTCCAGCTTCCTGTGCAACCCTTTTCAGCAAAGAATGAAAGGAAAGCTGTAGAAGATGGTGGTAAGAGCAGTGATGTTGTACGGTTTAGAGACAGTGGCACTGAGGAAAAGACAGGAGGCAGAGCTGGAGGTCACAGAGATGAAGATGCTGAGGTTCTCTTTGGGAGTGATGTGGTTGGACAGGATCAGGAATGAGTCCATCAGAGGGACAGCACATGTTGGACTGAGATGGTTTTGACATGTACAGAGGATGGATAGTGAATATATTGGTAGAAAGATGCTGAGGTTGGAACTGCGAAGCAAGAGGCCTAGAGGAACCAAAGAGAAGGTACATGGATGCACTTCATATCCTCGATATGAAGTTAGTTGGTGTGAGACAAGAGGATGCGGAGGACAGGGAATGATGGAAACAAATTATTCACTTTGGCGACCCAAGGAAAGTAATAGTAGTATTTAGTAGTTTTGACACTTTAACCACTAGATGGCGCCAGTTCTTAAGAAAAGAAACCGTTACATGGACCCATAACATAACATCACTCACTCATTTGCACTGTTTAATCCTACAAGGGTCATAGGAAGGCTAGAGTCGAGCTCAGTGTGAAGACGGGATACATCCTGAGCCACTTGGCAGACCATTGCAGGCCCAACACTAACACAAGCATGTGAACGCCACACAAGAAACCATGGAGTCCTGAGGACTGAAACACAGGACCTTCTTGTTGTAAGGCGGACATGCTAACCACTACACCATCGCAGTGCCCCTGCGTGAATTCATTCAGGATCAGTAATGTAGGCTATGTGTAAAGATTTGTTCCTCCAGGTAAAACTAATATAAATGCAAATCTGCAAAGGTGGTACACCCTGAACAACTCGCCAGACCATCAGAAGGCCAACATATACACACACACACACACACACACACATACACACACAAACATTCACACTTCGGGGCTATATGGAACAGCCAGTTAAGCTATAACAAATGCATGTGTTTGGACTGTAGGATGAGGCTGGAGTACCCGGAGGGAACCCACACTCAATCCTGCCCACATTAATTCACTTTCCATTAGGAACCCAATTATGACCCACATGGGGGCCCATTTCAGCTTGCTAAAGTGGGAACCTTTTAAGTGGCCCAATTGGGTCGCAGTTGTGATGTCCATTTTGGGTTCCTGGAGCCCAGGGTTAACCCAGGGAGCACCCATATACACATATGCGCAGTTAACATGGGATCCCGAAGGAACCTGTGGAGAAACGCATTTTTCAGTCCACTTACTGCTCACATGGGTCCCAGAAACAAGTGCTGGCTGGGCAGTTAACTAGCTGATTAAGCAAATCAGAGATATTAGAGCAGAGAAAAACGAAAATAATTGCATGAAGATTCGAAAACTACTGCATTATGGCACAGCTCCTGCCGACCCTGAAGTACTTCAGCTCGTCGGTTTATTACCAGATGTCTAATGCAGTGAGAAATTCACCGGACTGTGGTGGATTCCAGCTGTCTGGGATTAGACTAAGGAACTCCTGTTTTCTTTAGTCTACATTTTGTTCACAAATAAAAAGCTGACGCAGTGGTGGCTGGGTGCTGGATTACTGATCCCAAAGATGGGGGCTCAAGCCCCACTCTCACCTGGTTATCACGGCTGTGCCCCCAGTGCAGCTAACTGGGTTATCAAAGGCCGGCCATGTCTCTCACTGGATGTAAAAGAACCATTGCTGACTTTCATCAAGAGTAGGCTGCATAGCTGTCAGCGAGTTTCTGCTCTGTGATGGCCTGGTGAGCTGTCCAGGGTGTACACTGCCCTCTCCTAGAGTCGGCTGAGATGGGCACCAGCCTTCCAGCGACCTTAATTAGGATTAAACGGTTCAGAAAATGAATATAAATAAAAAGCTTATACAATGTCACCAAATGACTGAATATCAACTACTTTCATGGAAATAATCCATTTTTTTCTGCAGTGGTGAACACTGTCACCTCACAGCACGGCAAGAGGTTTCTGGGTTTGAACCTTACAGCCACCTGGGGTCTTTTTGTATGGCGTTTGCCTGCTCTCCCTGTGCTTGTAAAGGTTTCTTCTGGATGCTCGTTTCCTCCGACAGTGCACTGTTAATTGCCTCTCCTACATTGCCCACAGGTGTATGAATGTAAGTGCTTTTTAATCTCCATGTTAGACCTGCAAACCAGATCAGGGTGTACACCATCTCTCACTCAAAGTCAGCTGGTACTGACTCCAGCCCCCCCCCCCCATGACCCTGGGTGATTGGTGTCTCTCACAGCTTATACTGTGGATGTTTGGGACGCTTAAGACTCTGGCAGTTAGCATATTAGCTTAACGCACTGGTTAAGCCCGAGGGCTGTCGGGAGGTTAATACCTATCCCAGCCGACATTGGGTAAAAGTGGGGTACACCCTGATCGACTCAGCAGAAAATCGCAGGGCAATACATCTAATCATTCACACTCGCACCTCAGGGGCAATCTGAAACAGCCAACTAGCCTAATGTGCACGTCTTTAGACTGTTGGAGGAAACCACAGAACCCAGAACACAGAAGCCATGTAAGCGTGGGAAGCACATACAAACTACGCACAGAAATGCCCGAGCCAGGGTCTCAAACTCTTGCTGTGAGGTGGACGTGGGAAAAGGACATGTGATCTGATGGTCATGTCAGAGTAAGAGGTTAAGCACTGTTCCCATAATGCATAGTGAGCATTGTACAAGCCTCTGGATTCAGGGTTGGTTTAGTTGGTGTGTCCCCCCCCATCGGAACAGATATAAAATTGGGGCTCAGAGACTGAAAGAGTGGTTCAGGGGCTGGCAGGATGGGCTGGGGAGAACTTCATGAGGTGATTCGACTCTCACATCCTCACAATGGTAAAAAATCAATTTCGTCTGAACCTAAATAAACGTACAGACATTGTATAAGATTATAGAAACAATGCGACAAGATTATATATGCTATAATCACATATCTGCTGGGTCGCATGTGTTCGCTGGTCCAATGCCCTACAGAGATTCTCACTTTTCACGGTTAATGGGGGAGTCGAACACCGAATTTCTGCGAAGTAGGATCAACCCCCCCTGACTGATGTATATGTACATGTATATGTGTATATAATATCAATAAATACATATTCAAATCTATAAATGCATATAACAATTGAACATTCAAAAACAATGCATAAGATGTAAATAAAATATAAATAATATAAAATACATACGTGTAATTGTACATAGATGTAAATAAAGTGTTAGAAATGCCTTAACTTCCGCCTTTTCTGTCACACAAATACTGTTATTTCAGAGCCGTCCCAAAGCGAGTCCCAAACCAGAGTCGGGAGTGAACTTGCCACCGTTCCCTTTACTTTTTCCCTATTTAATAGTGAAAGTGTGAAGGGAAAGGCAGCAAGTTCACTACTGACTCCGGTTTGGGACACAGCCTCTGAAATCCCGCAAGTTGATTGGTCGAGACGAATTTCCCAGCAGAAGATGAAGAGGCTGGGATCCGAATCCAAGTCAGTAGCGACCCCTCGCGGTAGTTTCATGAACTTTTTTTTCCATATTTTTGCTTATTTTTATTTTTCGATGAATATTTTTTAAAAAATCCGCGATGCACTAAAGCCGCAGAATCTGAAGCGCGATATAGCAAGGGATGACTGTATATCAAAATAAAACATCAAAGCTACGGGCGGTGCAATAAAATAGAGTGTGTGACTTTATTTTTCAGAGCTGTTTACTTTATACTGTGTATTTCTTGTCGCCGGTTATTTACTGAGTCTGAATCCCTCAGTTACTCACTGATAATGAAACAAGTCCCGTTGTACTGGTTTATTACTCACACTTTATGAGGATGTTTTAATTCGACAAATATCACATAAAGTCTCTCGTGGTTTCCTGTCACTTCCTTTATTCTATAAAGAAAAGAAACTCACTCCGTTGCTGAACCGCTCGCTCCTAGTAGGCTTGCCCCCCAGTGCAGCTAACTGGGTTACCAAATGCAGGCCATGTCTCTCACTGTCTATGGTGTGAGGCATGTAAAAGAACCATTGCTGATGTTCGGTAAAGAGTAGGCTGTGAAGCCGTCAGCGTGTTTCTGAGAAGAGCTTGGAGAGGAGATGGGCACCACCAAGCTTAATTGCCTACTGAAATGTCATGATGAACACTGACGTTCACCATGGCACCCCTACGGCCTTTCAGGCAATGGGATAAAGAAGAAGAAGACTGATGAGAGCAGGTTCACCCTGAGCACATGTGGCAGATGTGACAGAGTCTGGCGATGACACCATAGAGAACGTTCTGCTGCCTGCAACATACTCCAGCATGAGCGGTTTGGCAGTGGGTCAGTGGTGGTCTTTCTTTGGAGGGCCGCACAGCCTTCCGTGTGCTAACCAGGAGTACCCTGACTGCTATTAGGTACCAGAATGAGATCCTGAGACCCATTGTGGGACCATATGCTGGTGCAGTTGGCCCTGGATTCCTTCTGATGCATGGCAATGCTAGGCCTCATGTGGCTGGAGTGTGTCAGCAGTTCCTGCATGCTGAGGGCATTGATGTTATGGACTGGCCTGCCCGTTCCCCAGACCTAAATCTATTTGAGCACATCTGGCACATCACGTCTCCTTCCATCAACCAGCGCCACGTTGCACCACGGACTGTCCAGGAGTTGACTGATGCTCTGATCCAGGTCTGGGAGGAGATCCCCCAGGAGAGCATCCGTCGTCTCATATGGGCACGTGGAGGCCACACACACACATTACTGAGGCTGATTTTGTTTTGTCTTGAGGAACCTCCACAGAAGTTGGATCAGCCTGGGATCTGATTTTCCACTTTGATTTTGAGTGTGACTCTGAATCCAGACCTCCAGGAGATGATGACCTTAATTCCCATTAACCATTCTTGTGGTGTTTTGTTCTCAGTGCATTCCACAATGTAATGGATAAAGAGTTTCATCCACAATTTGTCGTTCATTGAGATCTAGGAGGTGTTGTTTGAGTGTTCCCTTTAGTTTTCTGAGCAGTCGGAAACCATATATGGAGCTTCAAGTCAAACATTTCCTTTTGAGCTTGTCAAACGCCAGCCATCTTGTAAAACCTACAGATGGGAGAGGTTTTCTTTTTATGAATTAGATCACTTCTATCACAAGACAAGATTACAGGTAATTAATAGTAGTACCCATATAGGGTCAACTTGCCTCCAACCTTCATTGAGAGTCTAGGTCAGAAGTGAATAACCGTATAGACAGAAGTCAAATATATACAAGTAATTTTCTACAAATTTAAAAAACAAGTTATCATCCCTTCCTTTGATGTACAAATAGCCATAACGCAGTTCTTACACTGTTCCCCTGGATTTTTCACTGCTTGCTTCTACCTGCCACTGTCTCAGTTATATGTGGAAAAAAATGACATAATGTCATTTGGCTGCAAGGACACGTGCACTGTGTTCACTTTAAGCTTTTGTAATACTACAATGTCAGATTAAAGCTTCTATTACCGGATGCTCGGTACAAGAGAACTGTAAATAGGAGAAAACTGAACAAGCAAACATTCAACAACAGACATGTTTTGGATGATTGAGCATGTTTTGATGTTCGAAGAGATTTACATTTACAGAACTTAGCAGATGCCTTGATCTAGAGTGACTTACAGAAACACTTTATAGTCACCATTATTGAATATATTCTTGCACTGGTTTTCTAGGTCATAGATTAAGTACAGTGGTACCTCGAGATACGAAATTAATTCGTTCCGGAGTGGCTTTCGTATCATGATTTTCTTCGTATGATGAATCACGTTTTACATGTAAATCGCCTAATTCGTTCCAAGCTCTACAAAAACACCACATTAAATTTTATAATGAGGGTAAAACCAGAATGAAATAAGAGTAAAATACATTTGAATCATTCAACATACCTAACCTTACCGTTAATACCTGTAAATGAAGTAGATAATAGAACATAATGCCAAAAAAAAGGAAAATGTGGAACCTTACCTTTCGAGTGAGGCGATGTCCGATAGCGAAAGTAGTGAGGAGGAGGGCAAAGAAAATTATAAAAACGGCAGAACATAAATGGCAGGAAACATTAAGCTTGAGCTTCTAATTTCCATCGGATTCTTCTTTTCCTTTTTTTGGCAGTTGACACACCGACTTAGGGTGTAATACCGCCACCACCTGCTCTGGAGTGTGGATCTTGACCAATAGGAGAGCAGGATCATGGTACTGAACATGATGGGAAATTGAGTTCCATTTCTTTCGGATGCTGAATCATTTTTTCGTAAAATGAAGCAAAAAAAACCCTTTGCATATCGTTTCATAAAAATTACATTTTTGTGTATTGAAGCTTTTGTATCTTGAGGTTCCACTGTATATCATTAATCAAAACTCAGTGGGTAGGTGTTGTGCGAGGTAGTGTGTGTGTGTGTGTGTGTGTGTGTGTGTGTGTGTGTGTGTGTGTGTGTGTGTGTGTGTGTGTGTGTGTGT
>JAQNCB010000012.1:52665411-52678058 GCA_030068295.1 Euristhmus nudiceps
TTTTAACCATACACTAATAATTATATATATATATATATATATAAATAAAACACACATACAAGTATACATTATATGTGTGTGAACGCGAGAGCAGCTGCCAGGTTGTGAAATATTCTACGATTCTCTGCGATAACTGTGTCACTGGAATTCAGCATCGTTTACTCCAGCTCTCAGATTGGCTTTGGGAAAGCGAGTGCGCGAATCATCTCCTAATTCTCAGGTGCGCTCCTTATCCATACTACTTGAAAGAACTAAAATTTACTTTGCGAGGAATCGCAGTATGATGAATTAATGATATATTCATGAACGGACTCGGCGTCGTCTTTTTCATTCGGACTCCTTTTCCTCTGATAGTCCCAATTCTGTCCTTAACGCTCCGGAATTAGTCTCCGTATATGGCCAATTATGCGGCTACAAGACAAAGTGGAATAGCTCTGTCCTTGGTTGAACATTCAGATCACGTCCACGGGGCATGATTTCAATTACCACAGTGTAAAAGTTAAGTCATCGTTTACAGAGAGGAGCGATTCGGCCAGGCACTCGACGAGATTGAGCTGAATCTAGTTATCTCTGCGCGTCGCAGGAAGGAGCTCATTAAGATTTTCTTCAACACCTTCATTCGTACCGGGCTCTCAGGCACTTTGCACTCTATCGGTACTTTTATTTTTTTATTTATTTTTATTTATTTATTTTTTTTTTATTGAAATGGCTGTTGTTCAATATTTATCATTCATTTGTCATGTTATGCAAAATTCTACCACTGGAGTATTTCCACCAGGCATTTTAAAGCCGAAATTAAGACACAAGAGGGTGAAGGCATTTATAAGGAGAACAATATGTTACAGGTAGTCAATTATTTGAAAATGGAAGATACACGGACACATTCAAGACCAGTAAGCACCTGTTTATATAATAAATCATTATTTACAAAGCAATGCATTTTATATAAGTTTAAATCAGTGCTTCTCAATTATTTTCTCTGACGCCCCCAGGAAGAAGAAAAAATTTCACACACCCCCTACCGGCCGGGGTGACTATAAATAGTGTCATGGTGCGGCACGATCCCGGCGCTGTGGGCGCTGTCATGTCGCTCTGCGCACCCAGAAGTGACGCGCCCCCTCCCCTCTCCAGCTGATTCGGATTGAGCACTGCTCAGCAGCTGTGCGGTGTAAGAGTGCGCATTTATAGCAGTGCTAATGAACTCGTCTTCGTCAGATTATACTGGCTTTTCTGTTTGTTAGAGTAGCTCTGTCGGTCTGTGTACGCTGCGCCTTTAAGAATAAGGACTTTATTTTGGCTTTCCGGTTCCTGAAGACTGTCGGTGTTTGTTTTGCTTCTGTTCATCCTGTTCTAGAGTGAGTTCACGAGTCAGTCTGTGCAACGGAATTACCAAAAATAAAAAGTATTTTTGTTTCTGCATCCATCGTCTGCTCTTCTGTTTCGGTCCGTGAATGGATATGAACACACATCAGCAACCATGCTACGCTGACATGCATAGCGTGACACCTAACAAAATAGTATTATTTGTCTATAAAATTATTATTAGTGCACCACTGCATAAGTGTACCCATATTAACATTAAAAACAAAAAAATGAAATATAGTTAAAATTACAACACAGAAAAGTTTTGTTAACATTCTTTTTTAATCTGTAAAAGAAAATGTTCAAAGTGCACCAATTTGCCTGAAATTAAAAAAGTACATCCTTATTTAAACTGTAAACATTTGTTGACAGCTTATTTTACCATTTGATAGTGAAAAATAAAAATACTCTCTCCGCCTTTCTCTTCATTCCTGTTAGAAATGTTTCCATGTTGTTCCTTGCGTGGTTGTTTTCCTACAGTTCATATTGTTTGTTCGCTGCAAAAATCCCCAACACCATAGCGCGACAATGAGAGCGCCACTGCCACCTACTGTACTGGATGTGCAATTACACTTGCAAAAAAAAAAAAACATGTTCACCAGGGTCACACGCGATGGCATCACACCGCGCCCTCCTTGGGGGGCACGCCCCATTATTTGAGAAGCACTGGTTTATATCCATTGTCTACATTCTGTTATAATTGCCAGTGACAAATGAAAAGCAATCATCCACCAAAAACATTTTCCATCCAGGTGCAAAAACAAGGCATTCTGTATGAATAAATTCATAAAAGCCCCTAACCCTAATCATTAGTAACGCCCGCACGTACTGAATAGCTTAATGTCAAATCCTGAGTGTCTTTATTTACACACTGTTAAGCCTCGACAAGTAAAACAGCTTGTACAAATATAAGAAAGATCACTTCTATTGAGGTTCAAAGCTCGTTTTTTATTATTTGTGTATGGGTTTACATCCCTGACACATGCTTGGTTTTTGTAACGCTTTGTCATCATGCTGTAGCTCACCTTGGAATACCTTCGTACCAGTGAGGACATGTAAACCCTGCTATTTCCTACAGCAAGCTCAGTAAGCGCACATGAATCCATCTCTGTGACTTGGTGGAACCAAATGTATATCATAGGACTTTTACACATAACCTCTCAAAAGTTGACAGAAAATAATGTGGGTTGAGTTCTTGAAGTTGAAGTAATAAAAGCAGGAAAAATGAGCAAATATAAGGATCTGACTTACATTGACAAGAGCCATACTCTGATCGATAAACGTCTGGGTGGTAGTTCAGTGGTTACAGCTCTGGATTACCGGTCTGAAGGTCAGGGTTCACGTCCCAGTACCACTGTTGTGCCCTTAAGCAAGGCCCTTCAAAACCCTCAAATACTCAGCAGTATAAGAAAGCTGTAAGTCACTCTGAATGAGGGCGTCTGCCAAGCTCCATAAATTAAAAAAGCGTCTTTTTATCTCTAAAGCTACAGGTCTTGAGGGCTGTTTCTGGTATGCCGTATTAAGTACCAAGCAAAAGTGTCTTGGGTGCCCAAGGCTAATTGGGGCGCAAAGGCGTGGTCTGATCCTACTGAAGAGCTACTGTAGCACAAACTATTGAAGAAGTTAATGTTGGTTATGGTAGAAAGGTGTCAGAACACACAGTGTACTGCAGGTTGCTGTGTATGGGGCTGCCAAGCCACTAACCAATCAGGTGATGGTAATGTTAATTTGGATCAGTATTAGCTTACAGTCCTTACATGAACACTGAATTGGCTAATGTTAATACATACTACTGTATAAATTTATATTTACATTAATAGCATTTGACAGACCCTCTTATCCAGAGCAACTTACACAGTGGAACCTCGAGATACAAAAGTAATCCGTTCCGAAGTAGCTTTCGTCTTATGATTTTTTCTATAATGAATCGCGTTTTACATGCAAGTCGCCTAATTCGTTCAAAGCTCTACAAAAACACCACATTAAATTTTATAATAAGGGTAAAACCAGAATGAAACAAGAGCCAAATACATTTGAATCATTCAATATACCGAACCTAACCGTTACTACCTGTAAATGAAGTAGATGATAGAACATTATGCAAAAAAAATAAAAAATAAATAAAATGTGGAACCTTACTTTTCGAGTGAGGCGATGTTTGAAAGCGAAAGTGGCAAAGAGGTGGGCAAAAAAAAATAATAAAAACGGCAGAAAATAAATAGCAGGAAACATTAAACTTATTTACACGAAAACACGTCGGATTCTTCTTCTCTTTTCCTTTTTTGGCGGTGTATTACCGCCACCACCTGGACTGGAGAGGAAGTGCAGGATCATTGTACTGAGCATGATGGGAAATTGTGTTCTTTCATATGCTGAAAAATCTTTCGTAACATGAGGTGAAAAACCTTTGCATATCATTTCATTAAATTTAAAGTTTTCGCGACAGAACCTTTCATATCTCGAGGTTCTACTGTATTTTTATCTTGTTTGAGATTAGGGTTTAACTCGGTTGAGGGTTAAGGACCTTTCTCAAGGTCCCAACGAAGACAGGTTGGTGGTAATGGGGTTTGAACTACCAACCTGCTGATCAGTAACCCAGAGCCTTATCCACTGATCTTTGTGTCGTGCTCTAAGCCGTAACTGTGAATGGTTCGCTGAGTTGGGTGTAGCGCCTGGCCTCAAGACGCTCCAGTTCTTCTGCCTTGTTCACCACGACCTGCGTTCAGGCACGCCACACGGAATCACGTGGAGTTCACACTTTGCCCTGACAACCAACTCCACCATTATCATCATTTCATCAGAGCAGTTATGCCGGAAAATTGCAAGGCAGTTTTATTATTATTACTTTTTTATTATTATTTCTATTTGCTTTCTCACAAAAATCACACCTGCTGCTTATGATTAAACAATGGGAATATCATTTACTGACTGGCTCCAAAGCCTCAGGCAAGCCTCGCTTAATGCATACTGACAGAGCGATCATATATCACAATATCTCTGCAAGGCTTCAACACCAGGAGAGCTCGTAAATTAGAGTGTGTCTTAGATGTACTAAGGACATGATTGCCAATGCTGACGTCATATCCTGTCTTGATCTGCTCTACAAAAAGAAACATCAAAAGTTGTCGGAACCCGAGTGATCGATACTGGTTGGAGTTTGTGTGGTGGGAGTGGGGTGGAGTGGGGTGCTGGAGCGTTTCAGGCTCTGTCGGCAGGTTCAGGCATGGAGTGCTCACTCGGAGAGCTCGTTCGGAGAGCTCATTCATTCTGCACTCTGCAGTTTAGTCCTTCAACATGAAAAGGGGAAAAAAAACGGGCTCATAAATATATCTGGCTCTTGAGTTGAGAGATAAATGAGAGATCTTGTGCTTTAATAACTAGCTGTTAGGAGAGCTCACGGAAAATTTGCATTTATTTTCTTAATTTAATGTTTAAAGTTTTGGCACTCTATTAAAACAAGTAGTGTATTATATATGTAATAGTTGTTAATTATCGTACTATTTCCAGTTAAAGTACAGCACTGTACCACTTCCAGTTATAGTTATAAAGTTCCTTCTAACAGATCAATAGCGCACGTTGCTCTAGAGTCTCATATTTTACTTGATATAAAGAGACGCTATTAAGATTTTTTTTTATGAATAATTTATGTAACTTGATCATAACCACTCGAGTTTATTATAGCAACCACTGGAAAAGTCTTCTCACTTCAAAAACACCAAGCCGAGCTCCAAAACCCGCAAAGTAAGCACTTTTATGTGGATGGGTGTATCTTGTTGCTACGTAATTACTGAAAGAAAAAAAAAAAAAAACCTGTTTGATCCAATTTGACGTTTTTATATGAAGAGGTTTCCAAACCATTTTTTATTAAAAAAAAAAACTTTTTTTTTAATTATAATTTCATTAAAAATATTTGTAATTATAATTATAATTTATTATATATTGTTAATTATTATTTTTTTTAAATAATTAAAAAAGGTAGAACAAGCAACAGAGCGGCACATAAATTAAACACCTTTTCCCAATTTCATTCATTCATTTCCTCAACCCCTTATTCCTAATTAGGGTCGCAGGGAGGCTAGCGCCTATCTCAGCCAACTCTGGGTGAGAGCGTTGTATACCCTGGACAGCTTGCCAGGCCATCACAGGGCCAACACTCACACCCAACACACACTCACACCAAGGGAAGGTTTGGAACAGCCAATTAGCATACTGTGCATGTTTTTAGACTGTAGGAGGAAACCGGAGTACCCAGAGGAAACCCACGCAAGCACGAGGAGAAAATGCAAACTCCACACAGAAACACCCAGGCTGGGAATCGAACCCAGGCTTTCTTGCTGTGAGGTGGACATGCTAACGGCTACACCCTGATTTTTCCCATTTTTGGCACATAAACGATACAGACTTAAATAGCCATGTTAATTAATGGCTTAATGGTTAATGTTGAGTTAAATAACAAGCTGAGAGCAGATCGAAGTCTTCGCTCTCGGGTTTTATTATTATTTTATTAATTTATTTATTTTAATGTGGGGGTGCACGAGTGCATCACAGCATGCTGGTCCTTCTCATTATCCGGCCGTCCCTCAATGCCCCTCACCAGAACACAAGCTTATCACCACCCATTCCAGTCCATCTCTTAGACCGTGGAGGTTTTTAGGCAACCAATCAGAGTAGAGTAGGCACAAAGACCATAAAATGAGAGGAGGAAGCCAAACAGCAAGCATAAATAGCAGAATACATAACAAGCATACATACAGAACTGTGGAATTTATATATATATATATATATATATATATATATCCTTAAAATGGTAAAATATATCATTGTCAGAGATCAAGCAGCATTATATCACTGCATGTAAATAACCCGTGTTCACTTTTGTGAAATGACAGAAACAGGCGCAGAAATCTCTCAAGTTCACACCAGATATTTCCAAGCGAATATCATTCATCAAATCTGCAGCAATCATGTCGTGTTTCCTCTGAGTTTCTGTGGTTAGGAGGGTGTCTGTTAAAAAACGACTGCATTTCATTCCTAACTTAAAGGAAGTAATTTTCAGCATGTGAATTTTATGCGTGTAGTTTTTTATTTTTTTTTATAAACATAATTTCAAATCGTGGCGGCACGGTGCTGTAGCGCTTAGCACGTCTACCTCAAAGCAAGAACGTCCTGGGCTCGATTCCCAGCCTGGGTGTTTCTGTGTGGAGTTTGCATGTTCTCCGCATGCTGGTGTGGGTTTCCTCCGGGTACTCCGGTTTCCTCCGACAGTTCAAAAACATGCCCAGTAGGCTGATTGGCTGTTCCAAATCTCCCTTAGGTGTGAGTGTGAATGGTTGTGTGAGTGTCAGCCCTTCACTAGCCTGGCAAGCTGTTCAGGGTGTACTCTGCCCTCACCCAGAGTCGGCTGAGATGGGCACCAGCCTCCCAGTGACATTCATTAGGATTAAGAGGCTCAGAAAATGAATGAATGAATTTCAAACAGTACTTAGAGACATTGGATAAGAATATATAAGATTTTCAGAGATTTGTGGGTTTTTTTCATCTTAAATAAAAGATGTTTTTTTAATTCATAATTAAACCATGTAGGGTGATGTAATACGGCATGACATGAAGTACAATGCAAAGTAATTGTAACAGCGTGAAGTTAATTACTTTCCAATAACAGAACATCCTGATACGTTCTAGTTCTCCTTTTAATAATACAAAGCTAATCTGAACACCCAGCTCTGATATATTACGGTATCCAGTGGTCCGTTATTTCTTTATAACAGACTGTTGCCAATAAATATAAATATAACAGATGGGTTCGAAGTATAACAGACAGCCATTAGTGGAACTATTTTATAAACCAACATATTGTAAGTAGCTACTTAATAAAGGATAATGTTGAGACATCCGGTTATTATAACAAAATACACTCGTTTAGGGTGATATGAGACCCTCCAGTCCACCTCAGGGTCCTGATTCTCTGGTTGGCCGGCTCACTGTATATTGTCCCTCCCACGAAAAGTCACATGACGGAATTTATTCGATTGTATTTACATTATTTGCTGAGGAACATCCATGTTGACAAGTCACACAAAGGTATTATTTACATTACAGCGGCAATAACAATTTACATTAACGGCATTTTGGCCGACGTCCCTTAGTGGTACTGAAATTATGCAACTCGCTCTGATCTTCATGCAAAAAAACACATCACATCAGTTATTATTATTATTATTATTATTATTATTATTATTATTGATTATAATAATAATAATAATAATAATAATAATGTTGATATTGTATTTTTTTATCATTATTACCATTATTATCTTCGCCAGCAGAGGTGATGAAATAAAGTAATCAAGTTTGTTTGTCTGTCTGTCTGTCTGTTTGTCTGTTAACAGAATAACTCAAAAAGTTATGGACGTATTTTCACCAAATTTTTACCGAATGTCCGGAAGAGCAAAAGTAACAACCGTTTTGAATTTGGAGGTGATCCGGATCACCGTCTGGATCCAGGATTTTTTTGAAGGATTCTTAACTATTGAGAGATAGGGCCGGTTTTTGACAAAAATGCTTCTAACTCATCAGATATTACTTGGAATCATTAGCAGAAATTCTCCAGACATCAACATTGCATGTCTTTCAAAAGAAAGAAAAGAGTTCAGTGACCCTATGGCCTGGCAGAGGTCTGCGCTCTCTGAGTGCTTTTCTAGTTGTTATTTTTATTGTTATTGTTGTTTTTGTTGTTGTTGTTATGAATTTAACTGCTTCTTCGGCATATTTTCAAGTTTTCCATTTGACCTCTTACCACAAGAAGTACTTGACAAAGCAGCCTATCTTTTACACACACACACACACACACACACACACACACATACGTCTATCTCGCCCATTCCATCAATAAACAGTTTATTTCTGCACTTTAACAAGCATTGCATCATTTCAGGCAAATGTTTACCTGCATCAAACTTATTGAGATGCTCCCACAAACATTTTGTAAACCATTGATAAAATCATGTTGTCCTCCACAGTGTCTTAATAAACCGACCAAAAAAGGTCCGATACCGGCATTCTCCAGGCCAATGAAGGATCAGGAAAGAAATAAAATCTGGAAATAAAAATCTACTGCAATCCCAGTAAAAGTCAATAAAGTTTGAATGTAAGCGGACAAAAACGGGAGCAGGACAACAAGGAAAATTCGGGGGGGGAAAAGTGGTCGGACAGACGAGAAGGGAAAGACGAAAGACGTGTGAATCCCCCGTTTGCTTTATTTTATGACTTTAATTGAAGCCATTTAATAATTTCCACACGATTTTGCCTCGAGCTGCAGCGCACATAAATCCCGCATGTGTGTTCACTCATTTACACTGCACTTAACATTCCAGCAAACCTTTTAATCTTTCATCCTCCCTAACTGCTCCATCTCTCACACACACACACACACACACACACACACACACACACACACACACACACTTCTGCCTAGTCGGTTCAATATTTCAGTTTCTTTACCTGATATTTACTTTACATTTTTCTTCTGGCTGTAGCTCCCTGACTGTCTGCTCAAGAAAAAAATATCAAAAATATTACTTTCCGTGTGTGTGTGTGTGTGTGTGTGTGTGTGTGTGTGTGTGTGTTACTTATTTCCAAGTTCAGGCTTTTGGCTGGTGTAATCCTTCTCATCCCTTTGTCAGACCTGAAAATTATCAGTCTGTTCCGCCATCTTTTATAACAACTAATAATAAAACTGTACTTCCTCTCTTATATCATGCTTCGTAATACCTTCCATACCTACTAATTCTCTGAAATTGTTTTTTTGGATCACTGCCAGAGTAATGATGCTCTCCTTATCTCTCTCTCTGTATATATGTATAAATATTTGTCTTATCTTATCGAGTGCATGTTTGTTATCCATGCATAAAATGTACATTTGTGCTGCTAATGTCCAGATAGAGATCTTTAATCATCCTGTCCTTTATGTCTCCTCCTTTTCTTCTTTCCCATCTTGTACTTCCTCCGTCCCCCCTGTCAAACCAGTGACAGACTTATTTGCAGCTCTATGGTTTTATATCCCGAGGGTAAGGTCATAGGACAAAGAGCGACAGGTGTGCATGTGTGTGTGACTGACAGGACATGTGTTTGCTTCCAGGTATCTGTCAGAGCGGAGAGGGATAAAAGAACAGTCGAAACACAAGACAAAAAAAATGTAAGGATGGGTCCAGTGCAGCTGTGGTTCAAGTACAGATTTTCATTCATTCATTTTCTAAACCGCTTACTCCTAATTAGGGTCGCGGAGAGGCTGGTGCCCATGTCAGCCAACTCTGGGCGAAGGCAGGGTACACCCTGGACAGCTCGCCAGAGCATCGCGGGGCTGACACTCACACAACCAATCACATACACGCTCACACCTAAGGGAGGTTTGGAACAGCCAATCAGCCTACTGCGCATGTTTTTTGGACTGTCGGAGGAAACCGGAGTACCCGGAGGAAACCCACACAAGCACCGGGAGAACATGCAAACTCCACACAGAAACGCCCAGGCTGGGAATCGAACCCAGGAACTTCTTAGGGCAGGCGTGAGCGGGCAGGAGTGGCGATGTGAAAGAGGTCAGATATGTATGGTGGAGGAAGGTCGTGAAACGCTTTCGAGGTGATGAGGTGGACGTGCCAACCGCTACACCACCGTGCCGCCGCAGAGCTTCACTGATAAGTTTATATTCAAATTTTGAACACTGGCACCTTTTGAATAAATAAAGGGATCTGGAATTGTTACAGTTCCTGGTTTGGTTCTTGATCATAATGAGGAATAAAAAGCAACATAAGTGATAAATGGTCCAATCATCAAAGTACAGTAAAACAGGTCGAGATTCAAGTTGTACTGTTCTGGTTTTTTGGGTTTGTTTGTTTCCATAAAGCTGTGTTATCTTTGTGGTAATATTGTTGCAGAGCCATGACAACAGATCATTTTCACTCTTAATGCATACAACTGTAAAATACTCCAGCAGCCGGGCTTACGGCAACATGAAACTGGAGTCTTTGCAACCTTTTACAAGTTGTTCAGTGACCACAGTATGATATCTGATAGCTTGTGAGGTGTTAGCCAAGCAAGCTACTAGTCGTATGTGATGAGATAGAGCTGTAAGAAATAGCATTTTTGTTAAGGGTCTTTACCTCCACCAGAGGAGGTTATGTAATCATCGGAATTTGACTGTCTGTCTGTCTGTCTGTTTGTCTGTTAACAGCATAACTCAAAAAGTTATGGACGGATTTTCACCCAATTTTCACCGAATATCCGGAAGAGCAAAAGTAACAATCGATTAGATTTTGGAGGTGATCTGGATCACCGTCTGGATCCAGGATTTGTTTGAAAGATTCTTGACTATTGAGAGTTAAGACCGGTTTACTCATCAAATATTACTTGGAATCATTCGCAAAAATTCTCCAGACATCAACATTGGGTGTATTTCAAAATAAAGAAAAGAGTTTAGTGACCCTATGGCCTGGCGGAGGTCTGCACTCTCCCTGAGTGCTTTTCTAGTTTATTTTTTTTTATTACCTCCGCCAGGAGGTTATGTAATCATCGGAGTTTGTTTGTCTGTTTGTCTGTTAACAGCATAACTCAAAAAGTTATGGACGGATTTTCACCAAATTTTTACCGAATGTCCGGAAGAGCAAAAGTAAAAATCGATTAGATTTTGGAGGTGATCCGGATCACCGTCTGGATCCAGGATTTTTTTGAAGGATTAATGCTTCTAACTCATCAAATATTACTAAGAGAATATAACGGCTCGTAGAACTGAAATGGTAGAGCAAAAGTTTAAAAAATAAAGTGACCCTATGGCTCGGTGGAGGTCTGCGCTCTCCGAGTGCGTTTCTAGTTTTTTTATTGATTTCTCAACTTTTGTTTGATTTGTTTGTTTTTCAGTTGAAATGAACAGATCACATTAAAGCTGGAAAATTATTTATCATCATCTTATTTTTTTTACATCAGAAACAATCAGGGGGTGTAAAATTTTTATACTTTATGCTGAAATAAGTGTCTGTTTTAAACCTTCTGAGTAACTTGTAACCGATTTCTCTTATTAGTATTACAAATACATGAAATGTTTACCTGGTAAGAAGATGATTATTTATTTTTATTCTATCCTGTTTTTGTTCTAGAATATTGTTTTCAATTCTTTCTTTTTTAAAAAGAAAATCATTGTGACTCTGTTTATGCAAAAAACTAAAAACTAACTGGCGTTCTCTATTGAAATTGAAGTGTTGATGGGGAGAATATTTTTTTTTTTATTTGTAGGAATTGACTTTATTTGCTACTGTTTTTTATTTTTGTTTCTTTTTTTTTTTTTTTTTTAAGAAAATCGCTTTCAGTGAGGGAAAAAAAGTCCTTCAATCTTCTGTACAAAATAATGATGATATCCAAAGGAAAGTGCATCATACAATATAGAAGCCAGGAGTGGCACGATCGACTGAGAATGCTATTCTTCTGTTACCGGTTTCTTAATTCAAGACTCGCTCCATGAAAAGCGATGTATGGAAGTAAAGTGTTTGAACGTCAATGTCATCTCTTTAGATATGCCTACGTCTGTATACTTCAAACAACCATAATAATATAATTTAGCTTCAATAATAAAAGATAAACATTTATTTTATCATGAAAAGTCTTTCAAGAGAAACTTTTTTTTTACAGAAACATTCCTTTTTTGACAAACACATTTTTATAACAATTAACTGTTATTAAAATAATCATGCCGTTTTTCATTAAATCATCGATTCAAATCCAACAATCAGCCTCAGTCGGAAAATTACTCTGTAATAAGCGTCTGCACAGGGATGGGAGTGGGCATGCACAAGTTCATCAATTCAGATCATGTACAAACAGAATTTTGGTTTGGGAAAAATAATAAAGCATGAGGGGGCACGATCTTGAAATAGTTAGCACGTCCCCCTCCCGTGCTTGCAGGGGTACTCCGGTTTCCTCCGACAGTCCAAAGACTGTGTGTGTGTGTGTGTGTGTGTGTGTGTGTGTGTGTGTGTGTGTTGCCCAGTGGTGGTCTCCAGTGAGCTATTCAGAGTGTACCCTGCTTTCAACCAGTGTCGGTTGAGATAGGCTCCAGCCCCCACGAGACTATATAGGGATCCCTCACTTTTCGCGGTTCATGGGGCACCGAGACCCCCACGAAGACCGAATTTCCACGAAATAGGATCAACCCCCCCCGATTGACATATACGTACATGTATATGTGTATATAATATCAATAAATACATATTCAACGCTATAAATGCTTATAATAACAA
>JAQNCB010000012.1:52864959-52875642 GCA_030068295.1 Euristhmus nudiceps
CCCCCCCCCCCCCCACACAAACTTGGAGTGGGAAGCAAAGCATGATTACAAAACCTTCCATTCTAATGGGTTTATGATCCATTCTCTGTTTACAGCTCAGGACTGCAGTACTTTGGACATTTGCCCGAATTTGCCAGATTTAAAAAAAAAAAAAAAAAAAAGTTAAAGTTTTCTTTGTTGCAAGTTGAACTAATCATACATAGTTTTTTTTTTTTTTTTTTTTTTTTAAATAGACAAATAATACTATTTATATTCACGCAGGGGCGGCACGAAATTTCTTCCTCAGAGGGCGTCACAGAAAATAATTGAGAAGCACTGGTTTAATGAGACATTCAGAGTAAAACAAATTTGTTTGAGCTATACATAAAGCAACAGGACTAAGAACTGGAATCATATCGAAAGAGTCCTTAGAAGAGAAGGAACCCATGCACGATAAACATTTCAACCCCATAATGATAAAACTCCAGAACACTGGTAAATTCTTGGTTACTGATTCTGATTGGTCTAAATGTTGTGAATCAAGTTTCTATACAGCAGCAGCAGCTCAGATGCCATGTCTAATATCAATGTGGTCGTTTTCATTTTATTGTTTCTATAGTGACAACGAATGCAAAAAACACCCTGGAACACCACAGCGACAGATTTACAGTGTCAGTGCTTTCCATCAGCTAATTTTTCCACCACATCTCCCGTCTTAAGGAATTTGTTTATAGCCATATGCATCTCTTAACCTCCTATCAACCCATATAATAAGAAAGAAAAGAAAACAAGAGCAACGGCATTAATAAATCCATGGCATTACTGCGGAGAGTCTGTATGGGTGAGTCATAATATAAAGAATTATTAAATCAATAAATTCTGATACTCCATCTTATTCACAGTCACAAATTCATGCATGGTTACAGAGGGCAAGCTCATACACACCATGCTGGACACTGCACCACATCAAATCTGACCGTTACGCATCTACTTCCAACCTTCTCATATAGAATCCTGCCCCGAGCTGGAAGGAAGCCCTTTACCTCCTGAAAGTTGTGCTGGGTGAACTTATCAGCGATTCTCAACAACTCTCGGCACGAATGCGTGTCAGCAAAAGCCCGGATGCCCAGGCAGTTGGACGGGTCAAGCTGGCGCTTCAGGAACTCGCAGCATGCCTCCTGGATTTCAGCCAGCTGCAGCAGGCAGGCTGCAGGCAGCAGAGTCTGCACATTGCCCTCCTCCACGGTTACCTGAGTGTCACAAATACACCAACAGTTAGTCTCACACTCACTCAACCCAGAGCACAGACATTTAAACCTGTCTTCTAATATCATCAGTTATAAGAGATACGCTTCAGAAGCATTCACACTTAATCAGCACACCTGAGTACAAACACTGACAAGACCGTCACCAAAGCCACAAATATTTTTCTAAACCCCAAACCTGGGTCAAGTGTCAGACCTGTGAAGTGTAGGCAAAGTCGATGAGCAGCTCCATGGCACGCTCGTCGATGTCACGGATCACCACCTCAGTCTGGCGGCTCTCAGCCAGTTCACCGGTGAACATGGCCCTAAAGTAGGGGCTGCAGGCCGAGAGAATGACACGGTGTGCATAGATCTTCTTGGCTCCTACCACCAGCACGACGTCACACAGCTCGCGGTGCTTACGCAGCAAGTTGATCACCTCCAGAGTTTGCCGCGGGTGTTTGTCTGACATATAAGGCATGCGGGCTGGCTGCGGCACGCCCTCCGGCAGCTTGTCGCTCAGGGTGCAGCGGCTCGTGATGTCCATCCCGCCGGTGCCCCTGGAAATAAATGCATAAATAGATGATGGATAATGTACATGCATCAAGTTAGACAGTAACTACTCCTTGGTCTCAAATTGGTCAAATTTCATTTTCTCACTAATGCTCGAATCATCCTCTGATCAACCACAAAAACATGCAGTAACAGATCAGAAAATGAACCAAGGTTAGTTTTAATAATAAATTAGGTACACCAAGATCTGGGTGGCTGACGGAGTTCTCAGAGCTTGGTTGGTCTTTATATGTGAATGGATGTAAACTAACTCGAAGCAATGAGATTCAGGCCTTAACATTGGGATTAATGACTTCTTAAAATCAATCCACTTCTTGACCAGTAACCAATGAAATGGCGTCAGGAAAAAAAAGCAGTTCAGTCATAATTGCTTGCTCAGGGAAGCAACACTAAAAGAATAGAGAAATATAATGTTTAATTTTTCCAGCTGGAGGTCACAGAACCAACAAGTCAAATGCAGGATCCACATCAGTAGTCCTGTGGGCTTTCGAGAGTGCCAGCCAGAGGGCATTCTTTCAGTCTCCACGGCTTGTGCGTAGATGGGGAACAAACAGACTGAGCAATAAAAAGTCAACTGTATTTGATTCAATCAAGAATAACAATATAAATCTGAAAATACAGACAAGCACGTTTGAGGCTACAGCAGAACACAAATAACCCAAAGGTCCACAGATGCTCCCACTGAAAAGCACCATTTCATAATATGGCAATACAGAACAAGCATTACAAGTTGGAAAGCTTGAGAGCACGGCTAGTAAATGCCCAGAAACCTAATATATAGTTTTGCCTCTGTGACCTTGAAAGGTACATTCATGGACGAAATTGGCACCCCCTTGGATTTTTCCAGAAAATACACCATTTCTTCCAGAAATTGTTGCAATTACAAATGTTTTCAGTCTCAATGTCTATTTCTTGGATGTGCATTGGAAAACACAAAAAAGCTGAAGAAAAGAAAGGAAAAAAAAAAAAAAAAAAAGAAAGAAAGGAAGAAAAAAATAAAAATACTCAGGTTAGATTGGTCTATATTCCAAAATGCAACCACTAATTTAAAATGTACAGTTATGGGTGCTCAATTAATATTAAAATATACGATATACTCGCATATAAGCCGACTTTAAAACTTAAAAAAAAAAAAAAAACATTCTTCAAATTAGGGGGTCGGCTTATACGCGCATAAATCTGATCTCACACAAACGCAATATCATCGATATTACCATTCAGTCATACAAACAGCCATAAAAATTGAGACTGCACGAAATAAAGTTAATTCCGAAAACTACTCAATTTCAATATTAATTTTAACTGCACCTCAAATAAAATGCAAAATAATTACATCTATTTAAGCACATTTTAAATTTTTTACTCTGGTCGCCTCTATTTTGCTTTTTCTATCACCTGATCATAACACACTGTGATTGGTTAGTCATTCCCGTGACCGCTTTTGTGTTTACGATCGCCACGTGAATGACTAACCAATCACAGCGTGTTATGATCACATGATAATAGACCATATGATAATAAAGAGAAAAATATATCCTTCCGATGTTAAAAGAAATGAAGATAGTGATGAAAGGGCAAAAAAAGGAAATGAAGATCAAGATAAGGCCACAAAATAAATAAATAAAAAAAATATATATATAAAAATAAAATAAAATAAAAATAAAATAAAATAAAACTTTGTTTCCGTTAACATTGCAGAATAATTTTGGGTCGGTAGGTCGGTAAAACTCTTTATTTTTATTTTTATTTTTTTTCCCCCAAAGGCGCTCACAGAAACGGAGATGAAGGACCCCCGCTCCGCCCACCCCCTCCTTCTCTCTCAGCACCGCTAAAGTGAACTCTCCCTGCTGTTTCTTAAAGAGACAGTGTACCTATTGACACTGAATAACAGTCTGTCATTAAATAACCACTGGGTTACAAAAACACATGGAAAAAAAACTGTACAGTCAGCTCAGATAAAAGGAAGTCGGTCGGGTGACCGGAAACAAAAGTTTTTTTTTTTTGACCAAATAGACGATATGATAATAAAAAGAAAAATACATCATGTCCGATGTTAAAAGAAACGAAGGCGGTGAAGCGGCAAAAAATGGAAATGAAGATCAAGATGAAGAAATGTGGGATGTAGATAATGTCAAATATACATTGAAGGGCTGGAAACATCTCTTTAGGGAATCTGAGGATGAGGGTGATGGTGAGGATTAATTTAAAGGATTCTGAGACACTAATTTGTGAAAATAAATTAAAAGTTAAACACAACAATAATTACTTTTATACCATGGTATTTGGGCGTCGGCTTATATGCGGGTTTTTTCAAAATTCCTCATTTTGGGGCAGTTTTTTAAGGGTCGGCTTATATTCGAGTATATACGGTAAATTAAAATAAATATACAAAAAAAAAAAACAGAGTAAAATAATATGGAAAAAAAAAATCCACCCGATCCAAAGACCGTCAGTCTACAGAAACATATTTTAAAAAAGAGACAGCGAAACACTGATAACAGAAAGCGCGTAAAGACAGAAGAAGAAGCTGGGAAGATGGGAAAGAGGGACAAAGATAAAGAAATGATTAATCTCTCACAGCCGTGACACAACCTTTGCGCCGCACGTCCTCGAGCTCACCCAGCGGCATCCTGCTGCACCTCTGCACTAATCTCAACATCTCATTCCACCACGCCAGACATCAAACTAATCACATTAACACCCCAGATTCCCGACGATGATGATGATGATGATGATGATGAGGCAGCACTGTGCAAGCCCATCTGTTTTAACCGAACGCTAATTCTGTCCCGCTCATCCAGTGTGCGATTTCAACGCCATCCATCTACACTGATTAATCTCCCCTGACGTTCTCCCTCTGCCCTCTCTCGAGTCAGTGCGTCCCGGGTTGTGCCACGGCGGCGGGTCTCATGGCCGTTCCAAACGACCGAGCGTTACCTCGCGGGCTTTCTGTGCGCTCAACTCGGCCTGCCTCTGCCTCTCGAGTTCCTGGAGAAGCTGTGCCTCCATGATGCGTTTGGCCTCCTCGACACGCCGCAGCACCTCGCGCTCGATCTCGTCTCTGCGCTTCTCCAGCTCCTCCTCCACACGCCGCGCCACCAGCTCCTCCACTCTCCGCGCCGTCTCCTCCTCGATCAGACGCTCCTCGATCTCCTGCTGGCGGCTGGAACGACGACAACAACAACAACAAAAAAAAAATTGTGCTGAAAAATATTCTTCTGAAAAACACGGAGAACTTTTCGAGCGGAATCCAACATGTTCGTCTGCATATACACAAGGTGTATTTATTACATTTAATTTATCAAATTCAAACAGCAGCTCTCTCACAGGAAATGATAAAGGAACCGGCCAAGTGCAGCTGCCGCCGGCAGGATTTTAAATTTTCATAAACATTTTCCAGTCACACTCCTTAAGGAGCACATGGACAGACTCACGCGGAAAAAAAAAAAAAACTGCCGAGATCCAATTATAACACTGCAGACCATCTCCAGTGTCCTTTTCCTTCGTTTTATTGACAAGTACTGAACAGGGTCACCCGAGCCACGCCCCCGGGGTCGGCGTTACTCCAGACCAAAAAATGGACAGGGTGCTTTTAAGGTTCAGATGGCCAAGCCTCGGGCCAATCCTACAGCCTTAATGCACCAGCTTTTACAGTTTAACTCCATCCATCGCATCCTGTTCTTTATCAGATTCGGTCTTGGTTGCTTGGCCGCCGGCGACCGCGGCCCTCTTCAGGAAACATAAGCTGTGCCCAGATACAAAGAAGAGCCTAAAATATACTTAAATCAGGGTTTAATTTGTGCGTTAACAGGAACATGCAGCTAATTGGATGATCACATGTGACATCTGTGTGGCGATTTTCTAACACATGCACGGAGTGTTTAAACTGACTGGATCATCGTTATTCCCGTTACTCGGAAGCAGGAGTGCTGGTGTATCAGAGACTTGAATTCTTCATGGTTCATTATTTATGTAGTAGTATAACCTACACAGGGTTCCCTCACTTTTCGTGGTTAATGGGGGGTCAAGACCGCCCACAAACACCGAATTTCCGCAAAGTAGGATCGACCCCCCCCCCTGACTGACGTATACGTACATGTATATGTGGATATAATATCAATAAATACATATTCAACACTATAAATGCTTATAATAACAATTAAACATTCAAAAACAATGCATTAGATGTAAATAAAATAAAATACATACGTGTAATTGTACATAGATGTAAATAAAAGTCCCAAACCAGAGTCGGTAGTGACCTTGCTGCCTTTCCCTTAACTGTTTCCTTATTTAATAGTGAAAAAGTTACGGAAAAGGCCGCAAGCTCACTATTGTCTCCAGTTTGGGACGTGGCCTTTAAAATCTCGCAAGCTGATTGGTCGAGACGAATTTCCCAGCAGAAGAAGAGACTGGGATCCGAATCCGAGTCAGTAGCGACCCCTCCTGGCATTTTTCTGAACTTTTTCCCCCATTTTTACTTTTCGATGAATATTTAAGAAAAATCTACGATGCACTGAAGTCGCAGAACCTGAAGCGCGATATAGCGAGGGATGACTGTATATATTTCACAGGTTAGTAAATCCAACTTCTCGTGCATTTTCAAAGCTTTACTTGTGATGAAGTCGACACTTGAATATCAAATCAATGCTTTTGAGCGTGCATGTTTCATACGTGTGGTCGGAGTTCATCTGTCACCATAGACAGCCAGGTATTAACCTATGTCAAGACACTCAAAACATAAACAAATAGTCCCAAGAACAGCTTGAACGAGCTGTCAGCCCTCCCACCACCACCACCACCATACAAACTGACTGAATTATCACCATTCAGACCATCACTGCAACATCACATCCTCCTGTTAGTGCAATATTTATGTTCCAAGCAAGTCTCTAATATAGGTATAATATAGGTAAAGCCTGTTGGGCTGTTGGGCCGAGTGGCTCATCAGTGCCGGTGCTTATCCCCGGATTCTGTAGCGTGAAGCGGCTAGGAGCTCAACTCCTCCTGGATGGGACGCTGGTCCATCACAGGTTCCCTTCCCAGTATGTTTACTGGAACCCATTTATACTGCTGGGTGAACAGAGGCACACTTGTGGTTAAGACCTTACCCAGAGGTCTTCGCATGGTCGGGGTCTTACTGGGATTCGAACCCATGACCTCCTGATTATGAGGCCAGCACTAACTGCTACACCACCGACCCAGGTCTCTAACATATCTACCTTTTATTCTGTACACATCATACACCTTGTGTGTACGTGCACATTTGTGTTTTTGTACAAGTGACTATGCGGAAGAATGCAAGTGTATGCATAGATATGAATGCATGTATGCATATTATAGCTTTGTCTGAGTTACCTTTTGTGCACTTTTATAATTACTGCTAAACAGAGAGCCACTAAAGTGATTTTCACAGTTCCTGCAACAGTGACAAAGATCGCTTATCTCATCTTATTACCAGAACCTTTGGACAGAACGTTCACAATCCTCTTTAAGGAAAACAGTAAGCTGCAATTTGCATTTGAACAAAGGTCAAGAATAGCATACAAATTTATATATGCATGTGTCAGGCCTTTCCATTAAGGCGCATGCTCCCCAAAGCACTCCTAAAATCTAACTAAGGTGCGCCAAAAAAGGCATCCGTCCAACTAAACTCATTTCGAATTTCCCATGTCTCGCAAATCAACTCCGGACATAATCGAAGATTGAGCAGAATATTACCGAAGACCCAGAAAAACATCACAAATATATCAGCCATTCCCATTGGTCAGCTGCTTGGTAGTTTTGATACGACCAATCACAGAGCGTTTTACATTCAGAGCGAGACCTACAACTAGTGTGTGGCACAACAGTGATGGCGAACGGCGGTGATTCAGAGCTGAAAGGAAGAAGCATTTTCTATTCGTCTTTTCTCAAATGGAAGCATGATGACAACAAAAAAAAAGTTGTGTGTTTCAGGGTCGGTAGGTTAGGTTTTTTTTATTTGGAGAATTTTTTTTTATTACTCCTATGAGTTAAATTCAATGTTGCGCACTGCTGAAGCTGCTTTTTACTACAGACAGAAACCACGTCTCAGATTTGATTCAATCGCGCTCGGATCTGATTTTTTGGGATGTTTATATTTGGGATATATATAGAGTACAAGATTGTAGCAAAAATGCTGCTAAAACAGTGCTCGATACACTTGTGTGTAGAGCTGGGTATATCTAAATAGAATGACTACAATGAAACACACGTGATTCTCTGTGACTGAGTTTCATGCACACAGTACCCTCGTCAGACAGATTTCTGCAGTTCCTGCAACAGTGACAAAGATCACTTCTGAAATCTGTCTGACGAGTGTACTGTGTGCGCGAAACTCAGAGTCACAGAGAATTATGTGTTTCATTTTAGGCATTCTATTTATATTATTTATAATTTTTATTATATATATATATATATATCCCAATTTACTCTTCCTTCAATAACGAGTTCAAGTTGGATTTCCCTTATAATCTCTCCTCTGATATAAAACAGGATTTTAATTATCAGCACGAGCCGGAAAGCTTATCTAGTCTGTTATACACTTCCAAAATAAATAAATATACAGGCTTGATTAATAAAAACCTCAAACAGGTAATTATGCTCCGATCTGACATGGAATTAATGAATCGCAGAGGAAGGCGCTGGTTTTCACACACCGCTCCGCGCTGAACTCTCGCTCTCTCTCACATCCAAATAGTACAGACTGAAATAACGGCCGACCGTCCCAGAAACGGACACTGACCAGTTTTATCACTGCACCTTGCATTATGCAGAAAAAACATATGCTGTTTATTTATTTTATTTAATTAATGGGTCAAAAAAGCACGCCTAGGGCACACGAGAGATGAGAAGTGCTTTTTTTTGTTTTTGCACCCAAGGTTTTTCACAGGAAGTGGTCTGACGTGACCAATATTAAAAAATGATCTACCCTTTTCATATGTCATCATAAAACAAATACCATTTTATTCACTTGAACTAAAAATGTCCAAATGCTTAGATTAAGTCTCTAATCATTACTGTCAAGCTACGCTGGTTCTCAAAATGAGGTCCAATGGCCCTACAGGGGTCCGTAATTCCTCCCCAGTGATAGAAATCATAACCCACCCACCATTATCCGACTTATTCACATTACCATGGAGTTCCGACACCTGGTTTAATTGTAGCTCTGGCGAGCTGTCCAGGGTGTACCCCGCCCTCGTCCAGAGTCGGCTGAGATGGGCACCAGCCACTCTGCGACCCTAATTAGGAATAAGCGGTTTAGAAAATGAATAGATGAATGAGTTTTAATTTTACTGCTCAATGCATCTTCCAGATGTGTTCATTCAGAAAGACTTTCCCTAACAGCCAGGCTATTCGATTGGTGGCCAGTGGGCCGAAGACACTTTGTACTATCCCTTTAAGGTGGCAAATCATATTTTTAAATGAAGTGTACATTAAATAATCAATCAAAAAACCTGAAGTCAACATATTTTTGGGTGATTCTGCACCACAACATGTGCATGCATGTGTTAAATATGTTAATAAGTAATAATAAATGTGTTAATAAACATATGCATGCGTTATAAATATTATCTGCTGATAAATGCCTGTAAAATAATTTCCTCTCGCCCCTTTAAAGTTAAAATATAAAGGTGTTTGAGAAAACCTGCAGTAAAGGACTAACTAATCTGGAGGGCCATCTTTCCCTATAAACCCCGCCCCTTGCGTGAGTGCCACATCTTTTGTCCAATCAGCGAATGACTTCTTACAACATCCTCAAATCATTCGCAAAGAGAAAGGGGAGCCCAATGCGGGTAGGGAAAGGAAAACAACGCAGGATTCTCAGTTAGCTTTAGCATGTCAATATGCTACAAAAGCGCCATTATTGTTGTCCAGGTAACTTAAACAAGCTAAGCCAACAGCGAATTGATTCCAATATCTCACATGCACACCACACACGATGACTTACATCTTTCGCTGCCTCTCCATTTCGGCTTTCTTCTCCTCCTCCTCCTTCCTCTGTTTCTCCTCAGCAGCGGTGCGTTTACTCAGCGTGCGCCCGAACATGTCCACTCTATCCACCGGTGATGCGGGCCTGACCCGCTCCCTGTTCGACCTGGACCTGGAGCGCGACTCCCGACGCCGGTTTCGCTTTGCCTCCCTGGACCGGGAGCGTTTCTTGCTCCTCTCCCGGTCCTTGGACCGAGACCTGGAACGGCTGCCGCGTTTTTTGCTGTGTTTGCTGCCGCTTTTCGAGTGCTTCGACCGGGACGAGCTGCGGCTTCTCGAGCGCCCCATTTCTGCTGCCTAAACTATCTGTGGCAAATAAACCGTCGATAAACTGCAGTTACAAAGACAAAACAACCTGCAGCTACTATCCTTCCGGAACAAAACTATAGTGATATTCTGAAATTAAAGAGTTTATTGTTATTATTTTCCCTCCTGTGGAAGTTAATAATTTCAAGCAAATATGGCGACTGTGCTGTGTTGTGCGCGAGTTTCCCAGAAGCCCTTGCGGCTCGGGTTCAGTCGGCTCTTTTCGTATTTCTATGGCGACAGACAGAAGGCGGGGCGATACTGAACGGCTGCACTGTTTAGCCACAGAGCTGAGTGCAGACCTGGAAATGATCATTTAGGACAATCTTAAAATCGAAATTCATTTATTCATTAATTTTCTGAAGCACTTAATCCTGATTAGGATTAGGGAGGCTGGTCCATCTCAGCCGACTCTGGGTGAGGGCTGGGGACACCCTGGACAGCTCGCCAGGCCATCGCAGGGCCAACTCACAGAAAGGGGGTCCCCCCCAAAAAAAATAAATAAATAAAATGGACAACACATACACAATCCTCATCTCGAGTGAACACTCAATACTCTGACTCGTGG
>JAQNCB010000012.1:53069556-53080613 GCA_030068295.1 Euristhmus nudiceps
AGATTCTGACCAATAGGAGAGCAGGATCATGGTACTGAGTATGATGGGAAAGATTCTGACCAATAGGGCAGCAGGGGGCGCGTTCATGGTGCGAATTTTAAAATTTTCTGCGAGCGGTTTTGTTTTGTTTCTTTCATATGCTGGATAATTTTTTCGTAAAATATGAAGCGAAAAAATCTTTGCATATCATTATGTAAAATGAAATTTTTGTGTACTGAAGCTTTCGTATCTCGAGGTTCCACTGTATAGGTTTGGTAATTAAACACCAGTTTAAGAAGTGGTGCATTTTTTTTTAAATAAAACAATCTAAGTAATTAATTCTAATGCTAATCATTGAAATACTTCTATAACAAGCAAAAAGGACACTCGGAGAGAAAGGGCAAACATCCACCAAATCCAGAAATCCCCATATGAAGAAAAATGTCTAAATTGTCCTTTCTCACAATATTAAAGAATCCCATAAAAAATTCCAGGATCCAGAATTTGATCCAAATCATCTCCAAGAGCTTACCAAGTCTTTCTTGTCCAAAGCCCCACCTCGGGTTGAAATTTCATGAAATTCCACACATAACTATTTTGTGTGGAAAAAAAAAGAAAAGAAAAAAACCCACAAAACTAACCAAAAGCATAACCTCCGTGATGGAATAGTAATAAATACAAAACATATTCATCACTTTAATAAAATACCACCATACTAATATTTACTACTATTCTGCCAAAGAAGTCACATACTCAAAAAATTTGACCACAACTTAATTTGGAGTGCATTTAGCTTTGATCTCAGAACGCAATCGCCGTGGCATTGTTGCTCCGGTTGGTCCGGTCAAGGCTCAGCAACATTAATGTGGCAATAACATGAAGCGGCTGATGATCTGAACGTACTGAATGAACAGGTTATCACATCAATGCACTTTTTCTTCCCTGATTGCGCGGATATAAAATGGGGACTCGAATAATAAAACAGTGGTTCAGGAAGCATACCTGATCATTTTCACATATGTATTGGCCCCCCCATAGTCCTCACAGTTCATGTGCTAGAGAAGACTTTATGGAGTGGTTCAATTTTCCCCTCATCGATTCAAGACATCATTGAGAAATGAACCCAACACTGGATGGAAATAAATATTATGTTGCTTAGCTTTATAAAACAACGTCATGATGATTACATGCTGTAAATATTAGTATGTGCGACTTTTCTTTTGGACAGGCAGTTTATACTAACTAACTACTATCTAACTAACTATCACTTCTTCCCCCCCCCCACAACAGAAACTAAGGACCACAAGCAGAAGGTGCAGGGGCTAAAGAAGCTGGTCCATCAACTCCCCAAACCCAACCACAATACCATGAAAATGCTATTTCATCACCTGCAGAGGTCGGTCAAACACCAACACCATTGTGCAAGCTTTACACTCAATCAGATCTTTCCCAGTGTGAACTCATGGATCAGCTTTGGTTAAAATCTCAGTCTATTTCCGTTATCGAACAGCAATCCTGATTAGACAAACGAGTAATTTTGTCGTGTCGTGAAATACCACAGGAAAGAAGAAGCCCCATGCATAGAAAAATGCAATCTGGAGCAGTCAAGTCTCTGTCCATGCTAACATAGCTGGCACTGTCACTCGACCATATGGGCTGGTCTCTATCTCCCAGAAGGGGTGTTCCATCCCATTTTACCCTTCTGCACATTTACCACCCTGCACAGGAGGGCTAGAGGACTCAAATTAGATTGATGAATCCCCCCCTCATCCCCCTTCTCCCACCTCCCTCTTTCCCTTCCATCATCTACCCTGCAGAACACGTGATAAACTTTGTTGGGTTGTATGTATCTGGTTCAGCATGTAAAGTGAAGGGTGAACGTTTTCTTTACATGCTATGACTGCCTTAAACTGCAGCCGTTCAGCAAATTCTTCCTGACTACCAGCTTAAACCTGCCTATTAGTATTATTATGGTCGCCTTCACCCAAAAATGCATATTAATGAGCATACTGAGCCTCGGAATAACACAACAGACGGATGAGTCGAATATGAAAATAGATTCGTCCCGTGATCTGCATGATCGTAGCACAAGACGTGTCCAGTTAGTCACCGTATCCGCAGCCAAATTTCACATGTGTTAATCAACGGTCCAAATGACTACGAGCACAATGCAATTTACATTCCAAACTATTGCAATCATACACGTGGCGCACACACATGAAGCCATTCATTCTTTCAAAGCAGACCTTAATCCCTTGAACTTTTATTTTGCTGACTGACTTGCTGTTATAGTGGGAATTGTGGTGGTGCTGCAATCCCTGCAGTGCCACCAAGTCTATCCTTCCCCCCCTTAGCTCCATACTACCAGGCATCTCTAGTAGCATTAGTGTATATGGGAAATGCTTGACCTCCCTCCATTGTTGGGCCACACCATGAGCAACTGATGTGGTCTGTACATAACTCTCACTTTTATTCTTCGCATTGCTTCTCCGGAACCCCCGATTCCCACCCACCACCCCCACTCATCGCTCAAAGTTGAGTTAGCACAACGACCGTGTGATTAAATAGCATTACGTATGCTTTTTTGTTTCCTCTCTCTCAGGACAGATAATCCAGCGGTCATTAAGCACACCCTAATATTAAATCTAAAGAGTGTGTTTTCCTTCCGACGAAGCTCTAGGGATACATTAGTGCTAAATGAATGATTCATTTGAGTAAATAAGTAGCATTCGAATCTTGTTTGGAAACTTTTATTTCCAAATGAAGTCTGAATGCATGTTTTTCATCGTAGTTATTCGGTTGGCATGTCACCGTTCCAAGTCTGACTGTCAATAAAGATGCAAAAAGTTCCCTTCGTTTGAAAAGCCTTAAATGCTAAATGGTTTGGCTGCAACTGCAAACACGCAAACAAAAAACAGCCTCCTCAATCTAAAATTGGAAGCTTCAATCAAAATAATAGTCATTCGAGCATAGCTTCTTGTCTACTGCGACCAAAAACCTCTAATGCCCGCAAGACGTCTACAGGAACAAGTTAGAGCTCAATTCTTGATGGTTTATCACATTGGATTTTTGAGCGAGTGTTTCTTTACTAAACCAGGTATGCAATAGGCTGTGTGACCCAGAATCCCTTGCGGCTATGCCTGTGTTGTGGGCTACATTTTCTCCTTGGCTCGGCTCTTTCGAGGAGTGGCGGAGAGCCTTATGAAGTCGAAGGCCCTTTGTTGTGGGTGCGTGGAATGCCCGTGTGGAACCAATGTTCCCGTTTTCCTCTGGCCCATTGGGGCCTGTGTTCAATAAAGCAGTTGTGTATTCACATTGTGATGATGTGGTCAAGGCAACCGGCTCGCTCAAGCTTGCATTCGCTCAGCCATGCTATTTACGTCTCTTCTTGTGGGTGTTTTTGTCACCGCCACTCATATTTCCCATTTGCCGCAAGTGATTTAAAAGATGGTAGGTTTTGGCATTTTTGTTGGTAATTCAAGGTTCCTTTTTATGCTGGAGGAACCTGGATCGACCTTAGTGGCCAGAGCAAGCTGATCAGGAAAGCTAAAATTAAAATAAAATACAAAAAAAAACCCTCTCTCATCTGGGTTTAATGTCTGAAACGGAGAGGAAATGTTGTTAGCAAATGAAAGGCACAGAAAAATAACAACATTTGTTACAGGATACATACTTGTTTGCAACAAACAGACTTTACAACTTCTCAGGAACAGCCAAGCCTTTTAGAAAAACACATTTTGAATCACGCTGGACGTATTAACATATTACATCGCCCTTTAAACTGAACACGGTGCAGAAAACAACTCAAACGATATCAAAGGACGTAGAAACAATAGTACAAAAATCTCTCAGCCATATGGCTGGTCTCCATCTCCCAGAAGGGGTGTTCCATCCCACTTTACCCTTCTGCAGATTTACCACCCTGTACAGGAGGGCTGGAGGACTCATCTCAGATTGATGAGCCTCCCATGCCTCCAGCCGCCTCCAATGGAACATGCCCCTTTTAGCTCTCGCGACAGAGTTTTCTGGGTTACACTATACACGTTCCCAATCAGTAGGTTCTCAGGTCACTATTGTGCTCTTCAAGCGGGTCGAAAGTCAATTTCTCATGGAATTCTTTCCTTTAACCTTTAATACCCTGTATCACAAAGCCTCTGAATATCTTCTGCTACAATCATGCTTACATCTTGAGATGTATACTTGTGTTATTTCTCAAAGAAATACTCAAAAGTCTTTCAAGGATCTCCTGTTGACAAAGACATTGGAATGAGGCTCATTTCATCAAGTGCGTACAAAGAAAAGAGATGGAACATACACTCACCGGGTACTTTATTAAGAGCTCCTGTACAGGCCCAGACCATTAGTCATTCCTCACATCAAACATCAGAAAGATGTCATCTCGGTAACTTTGAACCTGGGATGGTTGTTGGTGCCAGATGGGCAAGATCTCAAAAATATTCAAAGATCAGCAGATCTAAAGTGAGAAACACCTTGTTGATGACAGAGGTCAAAGGACAAAGGCCAGACTCGTTTGAAAGCTGTGGCAACTTAAATAACAACTCCTTTTAGTCATGGTATCCTGAAAAGTATCCCAGAATGCACAACAGCGGATACAGGGTCACCATGTCAATTGGAAAACCACTACCTGGCCCAATTTCTGTTGATGCACACTGATGGTAAGTTTATAACGAATGAATCTACTGACCCAGCTTGTCTTGTGTTAAAAGGTCAGGCTGGTGGTGGCGGTATAATGTCGTGGGGATTCTTGGCACACATTGGGCGCATTACCACCAATTGAGCATCCATTGAATGCTATGACCGAGCTGAGTACTTCAGGTGGCCATGTACATCCCTTTACCACAGGTTGCCCATATTAAATGGTTACTTCAAGCATGATGATGTGTGATGTCACAAAGAAAAAGCCATGTCTGGCCACAAATATAACAATGAGCTCAATGTAGTTCAGTGGCCTTCCAAGTCACCAGATCTGAATCTAGTGAAGCAACTCTGGCATGCCTCAAGACGGGAGGCTTCCAGATAATTCTGCAGAAATTATCTGATACAATCATATCAGGATGGAAAACTAGACCACAGGGCTCCAAAACTCCTGCCACCCAGGAATGTGTATTTTAAACTTGATCTACACTGCTCAAAAAAATTAAAAGGAACACTCAAACAGCACCTCATAGATCTCACTGAATAATCTAGTGTGGACGGAAATCTTTATTAGTTACATAGAGGCATGCGTGGAGAAAAAAACAACATAAGAATGGTTAATGGAAATCAAAATCTTCCATCATATGGAGGTCTGGATGCAGAATCACACTCAAAATCAAAGTGGAACATCAGACCACAGGCTGATCCGACTTCTGTGGAGATTCCTCAAGACGAGTCAAAATGAGCCTCCGTAGTGTGTGTGGCCTCCACGTGCCTGTATGAACTCCCTACAACACCTGGGCATGCTCCTGATGAGACGACAAAGAATCTCCTCCCAGTCTGTGGTGCAACATGGTGCTTTTGGATGGAACGAGACACGATGTCCCAGATGCGCTCAATTGGATTAGGGTCTGGGGAATGGGCAGGCCAGTCCATAACATCAATGTCCTCATCATGCCGGAACTGCTGACACACTCTAGCCACATGAAACCGAGCACTGTCATGAATCAGAAGGAACCCAGGGTCCACTACACCAACATATGGTCTTACAATGGGTCTCAGGATCTCATCCCGGCACTCAATGACAGAAGACAGGGTACCCTGGCTAGCATATGGGGGGATTGTTCGGCACGCTAAAGAAATGCCTCCCCAGACCATCACTGAGCCACTGCCAAACCGGTCATGCTGGAGGATGTTGCAGGCAGCAGAACATTCTCCAAGGCATCACCAAACTGTCACGTCTGTTACATGTGCCCGGGGTGAACCTGCTCTCATCAGTGAAGAGTACAGGGCACCAATGGTGAATCTGCCAATCTCAATGTTCTCTGACAAATGCTTCCCGGACTGCACGGTGTTGGGTTGTAAGTACAGTTTGAGCAGAAACATGGCCTGTTCCTCCGTGCACAAAGAAGCGGATAGCAGTTCTGCTGCTGGGCTCTTGTCCTCCGTCGACCCCCCTCCACGTTTCCTGGTGAACTGGCCTGTCTCCTGGTATCTCCTCCATGCTCTTGAATCTGTGCTGGGGACACAGCAAACCTTGTCACAGTGCACATTGATGCGTTCCCTTGCTTGTTTAAGTGTTCCCTTTATTTTCTTGAGCAGTGCATATCTTCTTGAAACCAAAATCAAAATTGCTGTTTTAATGAGGTCCACCTGGCTCATTAAATATGCACAGATTTTGGCATGCACCAATCTCAGCCAAGAGACCTGGAAGACAAATCCGCATACCAAATTTCATCAAAATCTGAGAAGGCATTCTCAAGTTATCGTCCAGTAACCAAACTATTGCGTTAAACAAGTGAAGTCCAGCTGGCTCATTAATTAAGTGTAGATTTTGGTGTGCAGCAATCCCAGGTGAGGTACCTGTCAGAGAAACCCACCTACCAAATTTGATCAAAATCCTAGCAAGCATTCCTAACTTATCGTCCGGAAACCAAAGTATGACAGACGGACGAACGCCACCCATTCCAGTAGCTTCCCCCACTATGCGGCGGGAGCCAACAAGATCTCAAAGGAATCTTTCCAACTCCTTGTGCAGTCAACAGCACAAAGAACTCAGACTCAGAGTAAAGGAACACCCTACCTACATTACTACGGTGTTCCTAATAAAATGACAAGTCAGACTAGCATTTCGTGAGCAAAACAAGCTGATTTGCCTTTGAACAAGGTCGAAAATAATATTTAAAATAAACCAGACGACCACTCAGTGATACCGTCTGGTCTGTTCTCTGCTAAGGCCATATTCTACTAATGACATAATTTAAAGCTTGGAGTGATGCCTCGTCTCCTGTGCCCCATCCCACCCCTAATTTATTATTCGCCTCGTCCTTAAGGACTGAACGGAGCTGACCCAATTAGCAAGAGCTTCCTAAGCGGGGGGGACGGGGGGACGGCAGGCCCAATTGTCTGCTGTCCTCCATTTCATGTCAAGTACTGTTCACAAACAAGATGCTAATTAATAACCATTGGCATCTTGAGTAGCGCTTGTTGCCTTTCATGCTCAGGATCTGTGATTCGTTCCGATTCGATCGAGCGCAATGCAGTCACCCCGCGGTCAAGCTGGTCACTCTTAAAGCTTCAGTCAACTGAAATGTAGTCTAATGAGAACCACCTGCTAGTTAGAAGAGAAGAATAGCTAATTTTACAACAAAGCACACATCTCGATAGCACAATGTTGTGGCTTATATCACGGTGATGTCATTTTTATTTCAACGTTATGATAAACAAACAACTTATAGCTACTTTTGTGGTTTTTATGTGACTTAAAGTTCAGTAAAATGATCGGAGTGCAGTAACAGTAACCAACCAAGTAAAGAGCGGTCACCATATTAATTAAATATACTTACGATGAATGCAGAGTGTGTCGGGAACAATGATAAAACAGGGATAACATAATGAAATAATTACAGGGGGAAAAAAATGCTACAGAATTAGGAAGAGGAAAAAAAAGCTTCATATTAAACCTTTTAAAAAATCACTTCGGAAATGAAGTCTTTCCCTCTTTAAGATCATTAGCGAGCCATTAGCAATGGCAGCCAAGATCCTTACATCACACTGTGCTAATTAGGTTAAAATGCTGGTGGCAGGACGAGTGTCTGGCTATGATGTACAAGGGAAACGAAATGGCCGAGGTTAATTATACGCATTAAAGGGGGAAATTATTGGGAGTGCTTGGGCTGCTCTTTTACGTTATGTTGCTCCGATTAAATGGCTCTCTATAGTGCAGGAACACACACCAAAACAGGTCAGGAAAAGCCACATCATTAGTGCTCGCTCTCATTACACTCATTATTTTGCAGAACATCAACTGATGATTGATGAGCGAATCCGTGGAAATATGTATCACTTCCTGGGACGGATTGTTTCTTACGACGGAGCGTTCAAGGAATCTTCCGAACTACATGCAACTGGCGGGAGTGCAAAACATTTCTGCCACTGAAAAGAACCACAAGTTTTTCAGAACGTTAAAGCCTCAAGTCCACCTCAGAGCTCTTAGTCATGATCCCATTGACAACTTGGAGTATAGCCTTCAGCCACAGCCCCACCCTCTTTTTTCCAAGCCTTATCCCATTACAGAGCTTGAAGGCTTTGTCCTGATTCATCCGAAAAGCCCTCTGGTACCTCTGTAGCGACTGTGTGGTTCAGCCAAACCCCAGTTCTCGGTGATCATCCATAAAGTTCTCGAGATACTTCCAAAGAACGAAGCTCAAGTTTTCAGATGCACTTAGTCCTCTAGCAATTGAGACATTTTTCATTGGTCCACATAGGACATTAGCAAATGAATGGTCAGACCAATATTATTATTATTACTATTCATGGATTCCAATGATTGGTGGGACTGTCTTTAGCCTTGATGACAGAGTGTAATTTCCATGGCATTGTTGCTCCAGTTGGTAAGTTCAAGGCTCAGCAACATTGATATGGCAATAAAATTAAGTCAGCTGATGGCCTGAATGAGCAGGTTATGGAATCACTAGACGTTTTGTATCCCAATAACTTGAATATAAAATTAGGGAGGTTCAGGGAGCATGAGGAGACATTTTCACACAAGTCTTGGCACCACAGAGTCCTGATCTTAACCCTACTGAAAGTCTTTGAAATGTACTGGAGAAGACTTTATGGAGTGCTGTAATTTTCCTGACACCGGATGGACGGAAAAAAATGGTGCAGTGTTGCTAAAGTTTGTCCAAACAATGCCATAGCGATTCCACACTCTAATCACGGCTACAAAATATCGGCGTGCAGGACTTTCTTTCTGGCTGACCAGTGTGTATGGACGGAATATTCTCTCATGTTCTTTACAACACTCTCCTTTCCCATTTCTCTTTGCAGAGTCTTGTCAAAGTCACGGCAAAACCTCATGTCGAGCCAAGGCATCAGCATTGTTTTTGGACCGACTCTCATGTGGCCCCAACTGGAGGCGGGGAACATGGCTGTCAACATGCTGTACCAGAATCAGATCGTGGAATTTATGCTGATTGAATGCGTGGAGATTTTTGGAGCAGAATGAAAGTAACTTAAGTATAAAAAGGAGGCGTTTTATGTTAAGACTACATGCACATTTATTTTTTTATATGGAAAAGAGAGGAAGGAAATATATCAGGAGCTTTGCAGAAACGTTGGACAACTGCATTTCTTCAGGCAGCACTTCATATTCCGGACTGAGCGAAGTCTCTGTGATTTTTGTCTTGATTTTATTGTCGCAAAATCAGAGTGTAAAAGAATTCTGGGGTTGAGAACAAGGCTTTTAACAGTGTGACATTTTCACCTCCGGTCAATGTCGTACCATTGTGACCAAACTGAGCCAAAGTTTAAGCAGTGATTAAATTAAATTATTTTAAAAAATACCATTTGGAGGAGGAGTTAAGGATTCGACAAAATTCCCAAATAAACGCAAATTATATTATTAACACCCCCCCCTTTAATTTAAACTTTTTTTTTTTTTCCCGAAAGGGCACCCCATACTGTCCTACTTTAACCAGCCACAAACATTCCCAAAGTGCTTTTATTCAGCTTTTTTTTTTTGTACAAACGGCTCATTTTTGCTGTATTTATTTTTTCCTTTTGAACAAGCCCGGGTCGTCAAATGTGATTGACTCATTAGCAGTACACTGCAATTTTCTTTTCTTAAAAGTGAATCAGTTATCGCATACAAACCCAGATCCTGACGATTCCATAGTCTTCCATGGCTGTGAATCAAGATTCCCAAATCACCCGTGCTTTCCAGGTGAAAGCGATGGCATACCGTAGCCAATCACAGGTGTCTGTGAGTTCATGTATGCAGAAGAGGGTAGATAGCTGATACCCCTTTTTGGTTCATTTGACTTAGAGGAAGCAGGTATTTTCCCATCCTTCAATGCTTGGTCGATGCCATGATAAAAGATAATGACTTAGTAGTAGGGAATTTGAAACGGGGAGGGGCATGCACAAGTATTAGCATGATGAATAATCAGTTGTACACTGAAGAAGCTATATTTGGGCACTTTAGGCTATTCTGTCCTGAGCTATATCAAGAGTGTTCTCTTGTAAATAAAAATGTTTCCCTTTTCTCCCTTGTCTTTTCAATCATATCCGCATACACTGCCTGCTGTATATCTGTCCACATTCAATGAAAGATCGATGTTTAACATTTCATATCAATTACATGCATCGTTTCTTATTGTTATTTGTTTATTTTTATATTTTAAACATATATTGGTTAACCAAGTTAAAATGCGAACTATTCAAGCCGGTTCCAGGCATCCTTTGAGTCAGCATGCTGTTGACCGTGAAAATAGTTCCAGTGATCCTCAGAGCTGCCACAGCGAATATGCAACGGCCACAATCACATCGGTTTCTAATCAAACTGCCAAAAGTCCTCTCCAATTCCCCAACAGCGGCGTCTTTTTATTCACTCTCCGCAAGCCAGCGCTGAGACACTCTGCCTGAATATGTTTTTTATTCCATCCCAGAGATAAGATGGAGTCTGTAATTACGTGGAGAGCCAGCGCTCTAAATCAGACACTTCATTTTTTTGGCATCGAGTCGAGGTACAATGTAGGGAATTGGAAAGAGAGGGGGATGGGTGCAACCAACCAGATATTTCAGCTTGTAAGTTTCATAAAATTCCATAAGTAGAAGGAGAAATGAGCTGGATGCTGGAAGCGTGACCTTCCTGGCAGTGCCGGTTATCTCTGGATCTGGAATGAGCATGGTCCGACCACTGGGACATCATCCACTGCTGCATGTTACAAACCATAAGAAAAACAAAAACAAGGTTGGGTGTGCTGCTGTGTGGAGAGCTCAGTTTTGGTGGTTTTCTCTCAACGAGCACAAATCGATTCTACCTAAGCATCATGTGTAGGGCAGGGGTGCTCAATCCTGCTCCTGGAGAGCTACCTTCCTGAATATGTTCGCTCCAACCCCAATCACGCCCACCTGAC
>JAQNCB010000012.1:53213215-53224746 GCA_030068295.1 Euristhmus nudiceps
ATTGTTATTATAAGCATTTATAGCGTTGAATATGTATTTATTGATATTATATACACATATACATGTACGTATACATCCGTCAGTCATTAACCGCGTAAAGTGAGGGATCCCTGTAAGGTCACTTGTAAATTTACAGTAATAAAAGTATTATCAGTTTTATATGATTATTTAATTATGATTATATGTATTCATTCATTCACTTGCCAAGCCACTTTATGATAATAGGATAGTGGGGGGAGCTGGAGCCTATCTCAGTTGACTCTGGGCGAGAGCGGGGTACGCCCTGAATAGCTTGCCAGTCCATCACAGAGCCAACACATATATCACCATTTACAGTCCAGCCTATGAGTGATTTACAACAGCCAATTAGCCTAATGTGCCTGACCTTGGACTGTGGGAGGAAACCAGAGTAGCCAGAGGAAACCTCATGAACGTGTGGGGAGAAGATGCAAACTCAGAATGCCAGAGCCAAACATGGGCCTCAAGCACAGAACCTTCTTGCTGTGAGGTGAACATGCTCACCAATCTGCCACTCAATAATAATAATAATAATAATAATAATAAAAACAATAATAATAATAATAATAATAATAATAATAATAATAAAAACAATAATAATAATAATAATAATAATAATAATAAAAACAATAATAATAATAATAATAATAATAATAATAACAATAATAATAAAAACAATAATAATAATAATAATAATAATAATAATAATAATAATAATAATAATAATGATTAGGTGGCACGGTGGTGAGCATGTTCGCACGTCCGCCTCATAGCAAGAAGGACTGGGTTCGATTCCCAGCCTGGGTGTTTCTGTGTGGAGTTTGCATGTTCTCCCCGTGCTTGCGTGGGTTTCCTCCGGGTACTCCGGTTTCCTCTGACAGTCCAAAAACATGCACAGTAGGCTGATTGGCTGTTCCAAATCTCGATTAGGTGTGAATGTGAATGGCTGTGTTGGTGTTGGCCCTGTGATGGCCTGGTGAGCTGTCCAGGGTGTACCCCATCCTCGCCCAGAGTCGGCTGAGATGGACACCAGCCTCCCCATGATCCTAATTAGGATTAAACGGTTCAGAAAATGAATGAATGAATAAATAATAATAATAATAATAATAATAATAATAATAATAATAATAATGTCTCCATTTAGAGTAATAAAAGCAATAGCAGTTTTATATTTTGTACCTCACTGGTTAAAATGTGTGTGTGTGTGTGTGTGTGTGTGTGTGTGTGTGTGTGTGTGTGTGTGTGTGTGTGTGTTTGAGTCAGTGCTCTATCTTTGGTGTTCAAGGGTACGTCCCTTAAAATGATTTATAAAGCATATTTTTTTATTATCCATCATTGTATTTTCCCAGTCTTGTTCCTCATCTTTATCATAAAATTTACAATCATTTTTTTTTCTTTTTGGCAGGAATTCACTTGAAATTAAATTTCCCCGACTGAGGAAAAGAAGCACAAGTTTAGGTTTCATTTTAAAATTGAAGCCCTGCACACACATATCTCGGTATTGATGATCGAATCAATGCCAAGACACTTGCTAGCAATCCTGAGCATTTCAATCATGTTAAAATGTAAAACGAACATTTACTCTGATTTAACCGCCTTACAGAACCATGTACTTTACAGTAGACAGTTAGTGCAAAACACAAGACACCACATGGAGCACAGTACCGCTTGGTTTACACTGGGGCACCTTATCTATGATTTCCATGATTTGAGAGAATTGTGAGGTTCGTTTGGGGGGGGGGGTTCATTGGATCGAATCAAGGTGATCCTCAGGTAACTTGGTGGCTTGGTGAGGATTGCGCTGATTATGGAAATTACTTGACTGTCAAAATTTCGCCATGATTAGTCCGATGTATTACGATTTGACGCCAATTGTAATAGGATGTGGGAAGTGCCATAGGGCGCAGTAGGGCTTCACAGGTCGTAACAGAGCACGACAGACTTTGGTGCAGCATCGTAGGGGAACCCGTTGAGCTTGGCAACGCAATTCCTTCCAGTTTCATCTCTTGAATGCGAGCTGCCCCCGTTTTATACCCTAGCGTAAACCCAGGGTGGGTAGAACATACTGAAGTAAGGGAGAACACGATACAGAAGAAGAACCCTGAGCGAGGACTCAATGACAAAGAAGGTTATGAAGGGAACGCTATGAGAATGAGCACAGAAAGAGACAATGCTATGAGGGAGAACATGATACAAGAGAGAGCGAGCACGGAGCGAGAGCTCACTCAAAGAGAACGCTGTAGGGGGGAACACGGCACAATTTCAGAGGAGACGATGACGGAGAACTCAGTAAGACGAAACCTGTTGAAGGAAAACGAATTGAAGAAGAACATGATGCAGTTGGAGAACCATGAGCGAGAACATGAAGCACGTTACATGGGTGGCAGCTGAAGCCTAATAGCTGGAGAAGCGCATTTGTGATAATAATAATAATAATAATAATAATAATAATAATAGGCTGCACGGTAGCGTAGCGGTTAGCACGTTCGCCTGACAGCAAGAAGGCGCTGGGTTCGATTCCCAGCCTGGGTGTTTCTGTGTGGAGTTTGCATGTTCTCCCCGTGCTTGCATGGGTTTCCTCTGGGTACTCCGGTTTCCTCCCACTGTCCAAAAACATGCACAGTAGGCTGATTCGCAGTTCCAAACCTCCCTTAGGTGTCAGTGTGGGTGTGAATATTTGTGTGAGTGTTGGCCCTGCGATGACCTGACGAGCTGTCCAGGGTGTACCCCACCCTCGCCCAGACTCGACTGACATGGGTGCCAGCCTCCCAGCGACCCTAATTAGTATTAAGCAGCTCAGAAAATGAATGAATGAATGAATGGAGAACATGATACCGGAGGGCACAGTAAGCTAGAACACACTGATGGGGAATGAAATGAGGAAGAACATAATAAAGAAGAACCATGAATGAGAACTCAAAAAAAAAAGTGTTGGGGGGGTGGACGACGGATGGGCGGATGGATGGACGGACGCTGTACCAGAGAACACCATGCGAGAAAATGCAGACAGGAAAGATGTAGAGTGAAATAACGCTGTGAGAGAGAACACAGTGATTGCGAATGCAGCGAATAAGTGTGCACGCGTGTGTGTGTGGGTCTGAGTAAACACTGAAGGAGTTACAGAGAATTCTTATTATGCATCATTTTATACTCTGGCCTATTCATTTCCCATGCATGCGCAGATTTGTCCTGAATACCACAGAAAGCTTTCTAAAAGTCAATACAAGCAGTGAAATCTCCTGCCTCCAGTCTGGACCGATCCATTAAGCAGTATTCCGGTTCGAAAAACGAAAACAGCGCATTGGTCAAAGCACAGCAGGAGGGTTTTTTCACGAAAACTAAAGCGAGCAGCAGGATGCTCTAGGTGTCTTCATTTACGGTTATGTACAGCGGATAAACCTGCTCACTTCATCAGAGAGGGAAATGCAAAAGCCTCGGGCTGGTTGTCTCAGATAAGGTTTTCGCCGGCACCGATATCACGTCGTGTGTGTGCGCGCCTGTGTGTGTGGCGCGACAGATTGCGTGGGAGTGATGTGTCGTTGAGGTGTTTCTTTTCTTTATCCTTTTCCTTAAATGAAACACGTTCACTCATTAGTTTCGCTCTTACACACAGAGTCGGGGGGGGGGGACGTCTTCCCAGTCATCTGTTGTGGCTATTGCATTAATTCACAGCCGCATCATAGCGAGGGTGACACAGTCGAGTAAAATGTAATCTGTCTCTCTCTCTCTCTCTTTCTCTCGTTCTCTCGTTCTCCCTCTCTCTCTCTCTCTGTAACAGCAAGCTGCTACACTGAAGATGAGCTGAACTCCGGTTTAATTGCATATGCATATACAGCACACTTGTGTAAATGTTGGCAATGATAAAGCTATTTCAGCCCTAGCAGCCTGCTGGCTTCTCACGGGGACGCAAGGCCTACTTCCAAAAAGCATGAATTATTTATCGACCTAGGGGGGAGTGTGACCCCCCCCCCCCCCACCCACCCACCACCCACCACCACCCACCCCTTCTCAACAAAAGAACGTAACATGTTTAATCTGTTATATTTCCTATCAAACTCAAAATGCACCAGATTCATACCACCTCAGTGGACGAGTTAATCATGACACACACACACACACACGCGCGCACACACACACACTTCTTGTACAACTTGATCTTTGCCAGGTAGGTGAGCGTAGCTGTAGGCCCTATGGCCCACACATCCCACTGTGCTATATGGCAGATGCTGCCAGTTGACCTTCGACCCATAAGAGTCTGACTGGAGGGAATTTTTTTTTCTTTCCTTTTTTCATCCTCCTACAGTACAAGTCAAACCTTACTGTAAAAATCTTAACCTCCCTCATTACCTCAAGTCAGATTTTTGGAATATTCTATACACTTAGCAAATATTCAATTAGCTGTTCAGGATGCTAGTTCTTCAGGTCAAGTGTCCCGTATTTGCATTTTCGCCTCCTTAGGACATTTTCAAAGTGAAAAAAAGGACCAAATCATATTTTTGAATCGTTCATTCATTCAGGTTTCGGTCGCGGGGTGGTTCGAGCCTATCTCTGCCATCTCTGTGTGAAGGCAGGGTACATCCTGGACGGCTCACCAGTCAATGGCAGGGCCAACACACACCACAAACACAGACATGCAAACCATTCCCACTCACAATTACACCTAGGGATATTTGGGAGAGCCAATCAGCCGAACGTGCATGTCTTTGGACTGTACGAGGAAACCTGCACTAACTCAGAGAGAACATTCAAACTCCATGCGGAAACGCCGTCGCCGTGCCAGCGACGTGCACCCAGCACGATCTTGCTGTGAGGCGGATGTGCTAATTCGAGCCACTCGTAAGTTTAAATCACAAATCCTAATGTCCCAGAATCCTAGTGTCTAACTGTAACAACTATTGGGAATATCCTGAGAAATGTGTTAGGGCTAGGGTTAGGGTTAGGGTTAGGATTAGGGCTAGGGTTAGGGCTAGGGTTACGGTTAGGGTTAGGGTTAGGGTTAGGGTTACGGTTAGGGTTAGGGCTAGGGTTAGGGTTTCGGGTTAGGGTTAGGGCTAGGGTTAGGGTTGGGGTTAGGGTTGGGGTTGGGGTTAGGGTTAGGGTTAGGGTTAGGGCTAGGGTTAGGGCTAGGGCTAGGGTTACGGTTAGGGTTAGGGTTAGGGTTAGGGTCCAACTAATAAGATAATGTGCAATGTTCTGAGATACAAAAAATAAATTTGGAGGTAAGACATCTGACAAAGCTTTATTCTCCTGACACTGACAACAAGAAATCTATCATTCCATCCTATATAATACTGTTTATTGTATACACCGTACACGGAGCAAGTCTGCAAAGAAAGAAACACACACCCTGTACGTGCATCGCACCACCGAACATGAACTCCGGCACAGCTACACCAGCAGACAGGTTCCTCTCTCCTTGACACGTTCAGTATTTCTTGCATGTGACGAAACCATGGTATTCTAGTCCACCTATTTGTACATTTCCTGAGCCAGACATTTGCAGTAGTGAAACTTTCTAAATCAGCACCCCACAAGCGAGTGGTCAGAATTCACCATAACAACTTCATCAGCTCCTACCGCGCGTCCCGATACTAATCCGACCGCCACTGAACAGCATGTTAGACCCTCACACAATGTAAATGGGTCAAACCCTTCAGGCCAGATTGGTGGAAATAAATGAGCTGGTTGACATTTTCAACAGCCAGAACGAAACAGGACAAATGCGCAGAAAGGATCACGTTCAAATTGGCGCCAAGACCGAAAAGCTTTTTTTTGACCAAAAAACAAACAAACAAACAAACAAGCCAAGTTGAGTTTTTTCATTCGGAACAGCGTTTTTAATATTTATTTAGCTTGGTCATTTTGACATGCATGAGTCTGAGTCAGTGGTCATTAAAAGACCATGGCCATGTTTTCTCGAGATAAGGTGAACCAGCAGTGTAGGTAACTATCCTGATAAGAGGGTTGTTTTGACCAGTGAACCATAAACAGTGATACCGGTCTCTCGTCACCTATCCTTGAGCCTAATGAGTTAGATAAGTATGCATCTCGCAACAACACCAAAAACCTTCACATTGTTTTCTCCACTAATGGAAAAGGGAAGGTGAGTTCCATTCGATAAGCCTTGATACGGTATATTGTCTACATCATCCCAGACACACCAAGTCTTGTGGAAAGCAAAAAGGCAGGTGTAGATGGCCTGCAAAGTGTACTTTGTTCCACTGCTTCAAATAAAGCTTTGGAAAAATCACTTCTATGCAGTTGACAAGCGATTGATGTAAGCCAATTGAGTGCTGAGGTACCATTGGCTCATGGTATGAATCGATTATAGATAAAGAGATGATCACTTACGTTTTATAGCACTATCTTTGGAGTGACAGATGTATGTATGTCTCCTACATGTGACCTGAAAAAATGACCCTAAAACCACCTGCCCCCAGGGTACAGCGTGGGTAATTTTGTGTTCCCCCGTCCAAACAATTCACTACCGTAGACTGCTACGGTTGTCTAAAGTAAGAGGAACTGACAGGCGTTCGCTCCCCAGGGCAAAACTTTCCAGTTAAGTGAAGCTATATGCTGGAGGTAGTGGAGGGAGAAGAAAAAAAAAATCAAATAAATGGCTCCTGAGTAGTCATTTGGTCTTCATTACACCCTCCCTTATGGCAGCTAAAGACCAAGATCTTGCTCGTTCTTTTTTGCTCTGCCACCCACATACATTTAATGGGGCTCTTAAAGTCTGTTAGTTTATTGGCAAGTCACATTATGAAAGAAGCATGACAACTGTAAATCTTTTGCTTCCCCCTAAGAGAGCTTCAAGGGAAACCCTATGGATCCATAGACCATTACTCGGATGGAGCATTTTTAAAAAGAAAACCATATAACAAAACACAACAAATATATATACCAGTATAGATGTTTTCAGCAGAATTGGAAAATACCACTCATTCATTCATTCATTCATTCATTTTTTTCTATAAAATGGCTTAATCCTACAAGGATTACAGCATAGCTGAAGCCTGTCTCAGCTAACTCTGGGCGAAGGGAGGGTACACCTTGGACAGTTTACCAGTCCTTTGCACTGCCAACACACACACAAAACCATTCACACTCACACCTGGTGCAATTTGGATCAGTCATGTACCCCAATGTGCATGGGACCCAGGACCTGCTTGCTATGAGTCATAGTACACCACCGTACCCCCCCAATGTGATGGGGAACCACTACACCACCATACCTGCAATGTGATAGGGGACCCACTACACCAGGGGTGTCAAACAAATTCCCAAAAGGACCGTGTGGCTGCAGGTTTTTGTCTCAACCAAGCAGCAGTAGACCTGATGGCTCGGGTCTTCAGGCAGTTGATTGGTCAATCTCTGTACGGATTAACCAATTAACTGCCTGAAGACTCGGATCAGTTTATTAAATGCTGTGTTGCTGCTTGGTTGAAACAAAAACCTGCAGCCACACGGCCCTTTAAGGACTGAATCTGACAGGGGAACCACTACCCCACCATACCCCCCAATGTGATTGGGGAATCACTACACCACCATACCCCCAATGTCATAGGGGAACCACTACACCACCATGCCCCCAATGTGATTGGGGAACCACTACACCACCATACTCCCAATGTGATAGGGGAACCACTACACCACCATACTCCCAATGTGATAGGGGAACCACTACACCACCATACTCCCAATGTGATTGGGGAACCACTACACCACCATACCCCCAATGTGATTGGGGAACCACTACGCCACCATACCCCCAATGTGATTGGGGAACCACTACCCCCCCATACCCCCAATGTGATAGGGGAATCACTACACCACCATACTCCCAATGTCATAGGGGAACCACTACACCACCATACCCCCAATGTGATTGGGGAACCACTACACCACCATACTCCCAATGTGATTGGGGAACCACTACGCCACCATACCCCCAATGTGATTGGGGAACCACTACCCCACCATACCCCCAATGTGATAGGGGAATCACTACACCACCATACTCCCAATGTCATAGGGCAACCACTACACCACCATACTCCCAATGTGATAGGGGAACCACTAAACCACCATACCCCCAATGTGATTGGGGAACCACTACACCACCATACTCCCAATGTCATAGGGGAACCACCACACCACCATACTCCCAATGTCATAGGGGAACCACTATACTACTGTACCCCAATGTGATAGGGTACCCACTACACCACCATGCCCCCAATATGATAGATGAAAACCAACTGAAAATCTTCATCAGGAAATATTACATTTCTGTCCGTGAGTTAATCAATTCCCTGTCTTGGATTAAGAGATGCAAGGTAAAGCAATGGCTGGATAATAAGCTATTATAAATGGATATCTCCTTCTGACAGATATTAATTTCCAGAGAAATCACATTAATTTTTCATCATATTAAGATCAGTGAGTACTTAGTGGCTGTAAATTGTCTCTGAATATAAAACAAACTATAAATAATACATCCTCTCATTACAGTGTGCAAAGACAACCCAAGACGATTTTTTTTCCCTGCGTCCACTGAAGCCACCAATAGCCAAGAGCCTGAATTCAGTGAATCTGCCATTCAAAAACTTTATAACCAGTTACAACACAAATTAAAAAGAAGCAGCTGGATGCGGATAGTAAAAAAAAAGTGTGCCTGATTCCATCATAGATGCGGAATGTAACGGTTCATTCTCGTAGCATTTTCCGCAAGGTCCATCGTTTGACTCAACAAATCGCCATAAACTTTTCCTGTCAGTGAAGTGCGTTTTGGAGTGCAGAAGGTCCCACTTGGGGAAAAGAGCCATTCTTGCAAACTTTTCACACTCGTATTTTATTTCCTTATAGTGTTTGGACTCAGGCCTACAACATCCAGGTGGGGATGATTTCAAGGGCGAGAGCCAGAAATCTGCTATTTTAACCAGAGATAGACAAGAGTAACTAAGCAAGTTTAGCTCTTGGCACCATCCTACCGTTTTGCATCCAACTTGAAAACTTTCTCTTTTTTTATGTTGAGGTTATGTTTTTTTTTCTCCATTCAGACAATAACCAGAGACAGAGTAACTTGAAGACATGGCACGACACTCTCAAAGAACAAGCAACAAACATAAACGCAATGCGCTTGTCCACATCACAGACTACAGCTGATAAACCGAACAATCAGCCATGACTGGCATTGGCAAGGTCACAGACAAATGTATTAGCTATGTTGAACAATTTCGCTAAGCTGAAACTTAATTTGTCACTTCCTGTTTGGTCATATGATTGGTAAAAAGGGAAGTAATAAGGACAGAAGTGTAGGCATTTAATAAAAAGTTAAGAAATGTGCTTTGACTTCATCATTTTTTTCATTCTATTAGAAGAAACCTAAATATATTATGCAAAGTTTTTCCATTTGCATAGCGCCCAGGTTCATCATTAATTCTTCCCCAATTCTTGTCGAAAAGAGAAGTATCAACCTGTAGCATTCTATCCTGGGAAGAAACCAGTTAGGTCTACCAGAAGACAAGCACTTAAACATGAGCAAAGCGACTTTTTTTTGTAAAAAAAAAGAGGAAGAACACTCTAAAATGGAGAACCTGCCAAATAAAATGCTGACACTGCTGATCGTTCGGCTATTAACATTTTTCACACTGCAGCACTTTCCTGTCGAGAACAAAGCCCCAACAAAATATTCTTCTCCAGCGGTGGCTATCTACCTGGCTATTAGCAGGGTCTTCAAATTGCTTGGTAGTAGAAAGTCCAGCCAGGATAAGGCCTTCATCAGGAAAGGAGGGCTGGTCAGGGCTTCCTTTAACACAGCAGGGTCTGTTAATAAACGCTCGGCCTTTTGTTCCCATCACAGTTGGCAGGAGGCAGGCCAACAATACAGCAGCATATAATGCCATGTCTCAAGGGATGCTAGAGGCTAGCGCAGACGATGTTGCATTCATTCTTGGTGTAAAGAAGAGGGTCATGAACTACTTTTTAACATCACCTCTAAAGCCATTGTTTTTTTTTTTGTTTGCTTCTTTAGACAAAGTGCCTTTTGAGTCTCAAGTGGGTCAGATAGCCAGACAGAGCAAGACAAGACCATTTTTCAGGGATTCTTGGAAATGCTTGCTACAGGCAAAGGGTATCATTGGTGGGTACTGCATTCTTAACATGAGTCTTATTTTTAGGCATGTCTGAGTGACAGCTATCTTGGGACTGCAACAGAGAGAGGCTTGAAGATCAAAAGGACCACAGCTGCTTGTCCCACAACTCTGGCGATCACCCGCTGCCAAGGCCTTAATTTGCTGATACAATCTGACCATTGACTCCAGTTCCCTGCTGTAGCCACAGGCTTAAGCCGCAGCAGACACTGAAATGCGATTAAACTTATGCTACAACTCAAGTCTAGACTTCGTCTTCACCTCTCAACCAATGACGATTGACACTGGTGTTATATGGTTCCTGGTTGCCGTGGAACTCGAGCTGGTACTTGCCTCTCTCTCTCTCTCTCTCTCTCTCTCTCTCTTGCCCTACTAAAGCAGAGTCCTTGGCCTTCATTAGGGGGGAAGGGGAGATAAGTCTCAGGTCTCAGGTGTTGTTACAGCTGTCAGGCACCTTCCCCCCCACCATCACCAACAATAAAAGAACTCCGTGGGCAGGCTTTGGTTAGAAGAACTAGGAAGTGACCTCTTGATCAAATCCAGATGACAGCGAAAAAGGCCTTGGAGAACTCGAAACTCCAACACCTACGGAAGGTACCGACCCACCGCAAAAAGGTCCTGCTGCTCTGTTTCCTCCTTTAAAATATATGTACATATGAAAAAAACTTGTTTTTATGATCCCTATCTTCACTCCAACATGTGGACAAGGAGATGGGATGTTGCCAAAGAGATGACGGAATACTGTGGACAAAGAAGTGGTGCCACTTATCCGATTGGTAAAGTCAATGGGCAATTAAACAATTTGAACATCCCAAGCCTAATCATAACCAAAGAAAGAAGCAGACTGGGACTCGCACCGTTGGGCTTTTGAATCCTGGTGTGACCACTCAAGGTGGCATCTAAAGCAAGTGCGTGTGAGGACCCTTCTCCCTCTCCCTCTTCCCTTCACTCTTTTTCACCCTCCATCCTTCCTGGCTCTATTAGACTGTGAGCTCCAATTAGCAATTAGATGGCGCCATTGTTGGAAAAACAATTTGTCACTTAAAACGTGACTCCTTAAGATGCTTGTGGCCTTTTTGGTCTGAAAAAGCACCATTTGTCTGTGAGAGGCTTATTAGAGGAACCAAAACAGGGATCTTTGTGAGCTGAGCAGTTTTCGTCTTACAATTACGAGGTGCCGTCGAGAGGCAGAGATGTATTGTTACTCCCATCTCCAAATGCGCCTCACGTTCACATGAGCCCTCTCAACACCACTACCCTGTATACGCAGGCAGGCACAAGTAAATAGACACACACACACACACACACACACACACACACACACACACACACACACACGGACTAATAGTTTTGCCATCA
>JAQNCB010000012.1:53261722-53272092 GCA_030068295.1 Euristhmus nudiceps
ATTCAAATGTATTTGGCTCTGATTTCATTCTGGTTTTTCCCTTATTATAAAATTTAATGTGGTGTTTTTGTAGAGCTTGGAACAAATTAGTCAATTTACATGTAGAACGCGATTCATTATATGAAAAAATCATGATACGAAAGCCACTCCGGAACGGATTCATTTCGTATCTCGCGGTTCCACTGTATTTCACCCAAGAAATTGTGCCGAATATGTGTTTACCGCGTTTTATGACAAATATGACAAAAACTTGTTTTAATGGTTTCAGAGACCAGAATAGTCTTTCATTCTGCCACTATAGCACCTTGAGGTCCCTTGAAGGGTTTTTTCGAAGCTCATTTATTTCAAGTGACTTTTCAATGTGTATACCTAGCCTAATATTTTCTCTCTTTATTTTCCCTTCCAAATTTGATCATGGTGACTTCCCACCACCTACCAGTCAACTCTCCACCATTATATGACATGTACCAAGTACGGAGGGTGAGAGCCACACTTCCTCTGAGACACATGAAGCTAGCCAACTACATTTTTTTTAACCTGCTGTTCATGTTGCATCACAAAGAACTGTTATACTCTCAGAAGAAAGCACCATGTAACCTTTTCTACAAGTCTGGACACACTTTCGAATGCAATTACAATGAGTAGGTGAGTCCAAACATTGACTGATATTGTACATGAGTTCAAAAGTCTCTTTGATTAAGTCACTGTAATGGACACAAGTGAAAGAGAACGTATGCCATGGCTTTCCCAGAGAGAATGGGAATTGTGCTCCTGTAGCTCCAGGCCATGGATGGCTGTGGTCTTATCAGCATTTGAACTTACAATTTCTGGTTAATAGGAGGAACACTTTTCTGTTGAGCCACTCAGGACCTCGAGTGCAGTATATCCAATGTATTACTGTATGTTGAACAATCAGTCAATTAATAAAGCAAATCAACTACAATGAAATTACAGTATGTTTACAATCTACAGGATTAAACCATGTCGTAAATTAGAAAACTAAAAAAACCCTCTCAACTTGCATATATCTGTTTTCCGCACAGTTCTTGAGCTGTTTCATTTCAATGACTTCCATTATGATGGGTAGTAACTAAAAAAAAAAAACAACAACAACAAAAAAAAAACAAAAACAGCTTAATTATTAATGGTAGAATTCAAATACAAAAAAAGAGGCTCATACACCACTACTCAGACTCGCATCAAATAAAAATAAGCCACATAATCTAAGGTAGGTAGACAGACTTGAAAGTAAATGTAGAGCAAATGCTGAAATCGGTAGCTGGACGGAAGATGAACTCGTTATACGGATAATTAAGCTACCAAGACAGGTGATACGAATGAAGGAGGAAACCAGCTCAGGAAAAGCCAAATGATGAAAAGCAAACCCCTCGTCAGATTTCTTTCAATAGAGACATCTATCAGGATCCGCTTTTAAAGTGCGTAAATCTATATATTAGTGTAAGACACATTATATCAGGAAAGAGGTGAAAAAACAGCATGCGCAGAAACTTATACATAGCCATCGAGCCATGAAATCAGTATCCCAGGCCTGCTGGTGGGCTGTCCCCGTGAGAGTTACATTACAAAATATCCCAGGTCAGGTGTCCCGTTTTAACTTCAGATCCCCACTGACAGAGCCAAAATAAACCCGAGTTAAAAGGGGCAAGAGCCAGGATGGTGACGGCAGGAGGCAAGGAAAGGCCAAAGGAGACCTTTACGGCTATTTTTCTAGATCCGTATTTCTGACTTTGTATTATTTACACATCAAAAATGTACCTTTCCACAGGAGACCTCTTCACCTCGAGCTCAAGTTCAAGCTCATTGTGCTAATAACTTGGTTTTTTTTCTTAACGCATTTCCATATCCCGTGCATATTTTCTGAAAATGGTGGTCATGTAAAACTACATTTTAACCTATGCTCACACTCGGAATTCTTTACGTCTCCCCGACTCAAGTTCCGTTACATAAATATACTCTCCACTGAAATGGAAACTCTTCAGCATTTTAAACGAATTCTACCAGTAGTTTGCTTTGATTTTAATCTTCACACGAAACTACAGTTGTTGAAAACACACCTTCAGTGTGTGTAACACAAGAAAACTATTTCCTCGGGCGTCCGTTTTAATCTCCGAGCATGATTGAAGTGAAATCCTTTTCAATGCCTTTCTTCCTACATATTGTTTATGCAGAAATGGGAGTTGGGATAAACCATGGTATCAGGGTCATATTCTCAGCGCTCTGTTGTTTTTGGATGGTTTCCTATGGAGGCCTCTCTTTATAGCTCCCCGCGTTGTGTCCTTTCCATGTAATACACAGTGCCAAGTAATGCCAGGTGTAAATTCACATCCCCGACCAACTGACTGCTCATAAAAAAATGTAGATTGACGTATTTTGCTAGAAGCTCTTCCAACTCTGTTCAGTTATTAGCTTTTGTTTTTTCATTCAAATTCACCTTTCGCTGCTTGTCCTGGAAACGGCGGCGTCAGCGTTCTCCAAGCGTTTCTCGGTAGTGAAAAAGAAGGAAGTACACTAGCTCTGTCGCTAATTGTGTTTGGTTGAGATCATCAGTTCAACAGTAAGTCAGACAAAATAATGAAATTGGGTACTGAGGAGAGTGGTGGCTGTACTCTGTGTTTATTAGAAGTGCTGATCTGGATTTGTTCCTTTGTTGGAATTGCTGGAGTAGCTATTATGTTTTATAATGGACTAAATAATAAAATTTTTCGTCAATGTTTTTGTTTCCTCAAATTTCCATGGAGACACTATTCTTGGTACTTTTATTTGTCCAAAAGGAGAAGTAAAAAGGGAAGTTTCGTTTACAAAGGGATGGTGAATAAGACGGCGGTTGGGTGAAAAGAAGGTGGTTGGGTGCACCAGTTTGTGGACAAAGCGTGAGGTCCTTCTGTCAACTGGACTGGAAATATGGTTGAAGACGTTTCGCTACCTATCCATCAGAACCTCAGAACTTCAGAACTGAAGAAGCTCCCTGGATAGGTAGCGAAACGTCTTCGACCAAATTTCCAGTCCAGTTGACAGAAGGAACTCGCATGCTTTGGATACTATGACCTGGATGCCTGAGAATCTTCACAGACCAGTTTGTGGTTATCCTGGTTTATGTTGGCTCCAGGAATCAAAAACAAAAAGAAAAGTTCAGCAGGATTGGCGAGGGGGTTGGAGATGCCAAGTTGCTGGGACAGCAAACCCAAGCCAGCTTCTTCATATCTGCTTCATTCCTCAACACTCCCATGGGCCAGGCTTTCTTAACAGCCCATGCACGTCTGTTGACCGAGTGGCTGCTTTGAAATCCAGATTTTGCTGAACATTTTATCTGTGGAAAAAGGTAGAGGCTTCTGAGTTATGGCTAAATGTGTTTAGCTTGGGCGTGGGCCACTGTGGTATGGTGGATTTAGTGCCCGATGTGTGATAATGGGAAATGGTCCTTTTGTTATTCTTTTCCCTTGCAAGAGACGCCATCACCACTGGTGGTTAATGGAGCCAGGCTCTGTGAGTCGGGTAATCATTGTGTATCATTTTTATTATTTAGCCTTAAAGATACAAAGGAGCAGGGTGGGGAAGAAATGTGAGAGGTTTGTGAGAATTAGCTGTTAGACTTGCAGTATTCACTGTGGTCCAGACATCTGATGTCATGTCCATTGACATAACAAAACTCACTCACTGAACTTCTACAAATACCAATTCCGGCACAGCGAGCAGCTTGGCACTGAGACGAAGAAACCTACTCACACAGTCACTCACTCATCTGCCAAGCCGCTTAATCCTACTATAGTCGAGGGATCTTGGCCAACACTGGGTGAAGGCGGGGTACACCCTGAACAGCTCGCCGACTCATCCCAGTGCCAGTACAGTCACAACCATTCATATTCACATCCAGACCTCAGGGAAATTTGGAACAGCCAATTAGCACAATGCAGTGGTGGCCAATCTTATCCGCCAAGGGTCGGCGTGGGGGCAGGTTTTCACTTCAACCAAACAGTAGCCACGCCTTCCATCTGTTCCAATCACTGATCTCCAATAAAAAAAAAGACTAGATTGCGCGTTAGTGTTTCAGTTTTGAAGCCGGTTGGCAGCCATCTTGGTGAGACCTCAAGATGTTTAAGATGCTTTAAGATCTCAAAAGGTAGCAGTTGAAAGCCAAGACATCTTGAAAACGCTCAAAAATGTGACTGTTTACATGCAGAATATCTAAAACTCGTATAACTTTACCAATAATTTCACTTATATTTGTAACAAATTCAAAAAAGTTAAAATTCTGAAATGTGTCAATAAAAATGTACATCTTGGATGTAATTTTTTTCGATTTTCGTATCTTTTCCATACTATATGAGTGCAACTTTCAACAGTCTATAACTCTCTCCAAGATGGCTGCCTCCCAGCTTCAAATTTGAAATGCTAATGGACAATCCAGTTTTTTCTTTTCTTTTTTTTTTTTAGATCAGTGATTGAAGCAGATGGAAGGTGTAGCTACTGTTTGGTTGAAGTAAAAACCTGCACCCACACCAGCCCTTTGCGGATAAGATTGCCCACCGCTGTCCTAATGAGCATATCTTTGGTCTGTAGGACGAAACCAGAGTATCCAGAGGAAGCGCCCTTGTAGAGCCCTTCTTGCTGTGAAAGAAACCCACATTCGTTCATTCACCCATCAATTGCAAGGCAACTCGTCTAACTGGTCTCAAATCTACAGCAAACCAATCACATCAAACCCAAGCGCTGACAGTAATGGACCGGCTATTTCCCTTCATTTGAAGAAGGCACAATTATCGCTGTGAAAACTTGCCACTCTGAGAGGCGCCTTGACTTCCTGCCAGTCTAATCCTTTCTATGTACCAAGTCTCCAATGGGCCAGGAGGCCATGTGAGTGGTAGCCAAGCGGATAAAGAAAGAAAACGATTACTGTTTTCTTCCGCAGAGATGAAAGCGACGAAGGCGGAAGCAGGCGTCTTAATAATCATTTGTTTCATCGATGTTTCTCGGGCGCCCAGACCTGAGAAGATGATCTCAAGTTTTTCATTAATTTTTTTTTTTCCCTCCACTGGGAGAAATGTAACCAACCAAGCATCTGCTTGGTTTAACATGCCAGGAAGTAAAGCGGACGGTGTGCTTGTGCAAATCTCTTTTCCCTATGACTATGACACAGTTCTAACTCTCTTCTAATTTAGCAGTGAGATCGGGGTCATTGGAAATAAACACACAACAATGTGGGCGTCCTAGGTTTCCTGGGTAAATGCTGCACTATGAATCCGGCTTGGGTGATGATTGAGTAGTGTGGCATTTAAGATGATTTCTGTGCGGTAATATTACACTTCACAGCTACTGATAGCATTGTACCATCAACGCAACCTTCCAAGAAACAGTTCTTTTAAATTAAAGCTCAATGAGTCAGATGTAGTGTTCTAGACAGGAAAATACCGTCTAGACACATTTGCCCTTTTTTTTTTGACAGAAAATAACAACCTCACCCCGTCCCTTAACCAACCACTTTCTCTGATAATTATTATGGATGAAATTTTTTGGAGCTCTGCTGCTGAATAAGAATGAATTTTCCTTTAAATTCACATTCAGCTATTTTGATATTTCCAAAACCCAGGTCAACAGTGTATAAAAATAAGAGTTTTCTCCAGGGCTCTCTAGGTTGCGGTGTAGGTTTCTACATAAAACCTTTAAGGGCTGCCTAACAGAGACAAACTGAAGGCTGGTAAAGTTTCTAGTTTAACCTTTTTTTTTTTTCCAACAAGAGTGTAGGCATAAATCTAAATGCTAGTGCACGAAGAGGAGCTTTATGAATCGACAGGAACATTGAGATGCTTCCTTAGCCTAGTTGGTTAGATGTGGGAGGTCTGCGTTGTTTGGTTGCTCCTTCTGCATACAGAGACTCGGGCTGCACACACAAAAAAAAAAAAGAAAAAAAACAACCCAGAGTTTTTCTCTGAGCGGAAATTTTAATGAGGAATTGGAAATGTAAGGAGAAAAGGAGAAATGCACCAACCGTTATAGAAATACCGATAGTTCTCAAACATCTCCTTCGGGGTCCTTTTTAGTGAACGTGCTGGGCGGTACGGTGGTGTAGCGGTTAGCATGTCCGCCTCACAGCAAGAAGGCGTGGGTTCGATTCCCAGCCTGGGCGTTTCTGTGTAGAGCTTGCATGGTTTCCTCTGGGTACTCCGGTTTCCTCCGACAGTCCAAAACATGCACAGTAGGTTGATTGGCTGTTCCAAATCTCCTTTAGGTGTGTGAATGGTTGTGCAAATGTTGGCCCAGCAATGGCCTGGCGAGCTGTCCAGGGTGCAACCCACCCTCGCCCAGAATCGGCTGAGATGGGCACCAGCCTCCCGTCCTCAATATATAGCAAGTATGAGAGCACACAGACACATTTACAAAGTCTTTGACACTTAAGAGCAATTGAGCGTAGCTAAGCAACCTACCTGCGTGGTTTAGGAGGTGGAGGTGGAAGCAAATCTTGTGGAAACAGATGGAACAGCCACTAATATACCAATGACAAACAAGCAAATAGGTCCTTATATGGGTGCTGGTGTTAATTCTCCATGATATGTTCTGTTATTCATTCATTTATTTTCCTTCGCTGAGACAGCTCTCTTCCCAGCAAGACTCCTCAGCTCCTCCTGGGGGGATCCCGAGGTGTTCCCAGGTCAGACATATACTGTAATCCCTCCACTGAGGTCTGGGTCTACCCATCTAAAGCAGGGCAACCGGAAGGCTTTCTAATCAGATGCTTGAACCACCTCAGCTGACTCCTTTCGACCCGAAGGAGCAGCAGTTCCACCCCAAGTTCCCCGCGGATATCTGAGGTCCTCACCTTGTTTCTAAGTTCTAATTTCATTTCAGCTTCTTCTATCCACAATCTCAATCTTTCAGCTGCTACCCAAATCTCCTGAGCATAGGTGAGGGTTGGAATGTAGATGGACTGCGAAATCAAAAGTTTTGCCTTTTGGCTCGGCTTCCTGTTCGCCGTCCCGGATCTGAGTCTGTTCATCTTCTGCTCCATTCGTCCATCACTAGTGAACAAGATACCAGGATACTAGTCATTCAAAATATTTTCTCATTTCTGATTGGTGGAAAGTCAACAACTAATCCTTAATATTCTTCTACGAGCCAACATTAATTGCATGACCAAGTTAGCTAAAAAAAAAAAACTTCCCTGTTGGAAGCATTTAAAAGATGGCTCAGGTTTGACCTTTCAAGGTCATTTCAGGTCAAAGGTATTTATGTCACTTAAAAGTCAATATATTGTTTCCTATTCGTGTTCTATAGGAAAGGCATGTCTATCAGCACTTGTTTCAAGGTTATAAGGGCAACATCTCTGAAGACATTAATCTTCAAAACTTTGTGACCTTGACCTTTGGCCTTGAAATTCCAAAACCAAATAAATTCTGGGACTCAGGTCAGGTCCCTACCAAGTTTGGTGAGAATCTGTGCATGGGTGTAACCAGGATTTTGTTTACAGCAAACTGATGAACAAGCAAATGGATAACCAAACAAATGCAGATGACCACAATACCCACACTTAAATCCTGATTTGTGTCAGAAGTACAGCTGCTACTACTTCCAATACTACTACTACTACTACTACTACTACTACTACAACTACTAGTACTACTACTACTACTACTACTACTACTACTACTACTACTACTAATAATAATAATAATCCTACTACTACTACTACTAATAATAATAATAATATGAATACTACTAATTCTACTACTACTACTACTACTACTACTACTACTACTATTACTACTACTACTACTAATAATAATAATAATAATTCTACTATTACCACCACCACCACTACTACTATTACTACTACTACTACTAATAATAATAATAATACTATTACTACTATTACTACTACGACTACTACTACTACTACTACTACTACTACTACTACTACTACTAATAATAATAATAATAATAATAATAATAATAATAATACTATGAATACCAATACTACTGCTACTACTTCTACTATGTCTGCTACTACCACTAATACTACTAATTTTACTTCCACTACTACTGCTACTAATACGAATACGACTTCTACTACTAATACTACTAATTCTACCAATACTACTCCTATTACTTCTGCTACTTCTGCTCCTACTGCTACTACTTCTACTACACTTATACTAATACTTTTACTTCCACTACTACTGCTACTAATACGAATACTACTCCTTCCATTACTACTACTACTACTATGAATACAACTACTTCAAATACTACTATGAATACTACTACTGCTACTTCTACTACTTCTACTACTACTGCTACTGCTATTAGTACTAGTATGAATAATACTACTTCAGCTACTCCCACTCTGACTTGTACTAGCACTATTAATACTACTGCTACTACAAATACTACTGTTCCTACTTCTACTTCCTACTTCCTACTTCAATTACGTCTACTAGTATTACTAATACTACTGCTTCTTGTACTGCGACTACTTCTACTACTTACACAACAACTACTGCTGCTACTACTACTAAAACAAATAGTGCTACTTCAACTACTACTACTGCTACTACTGCTAATCCTGACACGGCAATCACTTATTTTTTTTTACTAATACTACGACTTCTACTATAACAACAACAACAAAAACAATAATAATAATAATAATAATAATACCCCCAGTGCAGCTAACTGAATTATGAAAGACTGCCGTGTCTCTCACTGTTTGTGGTGAGAAGGATAGAATAGAACCTTTGTTGTTGTTTGGAAAGAGTAGGCTATTGGGTTGTTGTCAGCGTGTGTCTGCCCTGCGATGGCATGGCGAGCTGTCCAGGCTGTCCTGGTGCCCTCACCCAGAGTCGGTTGAGATGAGCACCAGTCTCCCCGCGACCCTAATTAGGATTAAGTGGTTCAGACAATGAATGAACGAATGAATAACTAGAAAAGTACTCAGAGAGCGCAGACCTCCACGAGGCCATAGTTAAGAATCCTTAAAAAAAGATCCTGGATCCAGACGGTGATCCGGATCACCTCCAAAATCTAATCGATTGTTACTTTTGGTCTTCCGGCCATTTGGTAAAAAATTTGGTGAAAATCCGTTGGTAACTTTTTGAGTTATGCTGTTAACAGACAGACAAACAGACAGACAAACAGACAGACAAACAGACAGACAAACTCTGATGATTACATAACCTCCGCTGGTGGAGGTAATAATATTAATAAGCAATAAAATGTTATAAAATACATAAAATTGATCTACAAAATATTTTCTAATTCAGTTATCATCAATGTAACTCATAAGTTGATTTAGCATTCAAGTTTTCCATTAATACACTGTTCCATATGTGTGTATAGAGTTATAGTAGCAGAGAGTTGTTCTGTGTGGTATGTCATGAGACCTGGTGAAAAAGATCACAAGTTCACTCACATTGTCAAGACTGAGAATAGATGTCACTGTCCGTGAGCTCACACGGATAACACATTTCTTGTTCTTGAAGTCACTGAAAGTCGTTTCTCAGGCTGAATGTAACGTATACTTGCTTCAAGGATTATAAAAATGCTCCTGATGTTCCCTTGAGCACCAAATTAAAAATGTGATTTTTATATAGGAAAATGCTTATAAAGTAATCAACTTTGGTACTTATTTTAATTTTCCAGTTTCGGGAACAGCTTGGTTGAGAGCGCACAGCTAAATACATATTGACCAAGATGTGTGCTTGTCTACCTACAGCGTCACATGAAAGCTTGTTGTTTTAAAACCAGACAACGCTCTGCAGGAGCTCTTAACTCAACAGGACATTGCCCCATAGGTGACCGCATGTAAAAGTGGGCGACAGCAGGTTGTGTGTTCCCAGGTGTGGTTTGCACAAAACAGGAAGCTTTCTGAGTAAATAATTGCACTGAAGCACAAGTTCTTGAGAACCAAAAGCTGTGGAACGTTGATGTCTCACACAGCATTCAAATGAAAAACCGGGTGCAAAAGAGGACATTAGGAATTCGGTAAAACAATATCAAGACGTTGGCATATTTCTAAGAAAGTACGAAGGTATATTTACACTTCTTTATGTCAATGAACAAAGTGTGAGCAGAGGTTAGTGTCAGTACATACTTACCAGACGACAAGTTGGGCCAATGTTACCCAGAATATACTGAAAAAAAGAAAATACAGTGATCCCTCACTTTTCACGGTTAATGGGGGTCAAGACCTGACGCGAACACCGAATTTCCTCAAAGTAGGATCGACCCCCCGACTGACGTACTCGTACATGTATATATATATATATATGTGTATATAATACATATAAATACATATTCAACACTATAAATGCTTATAATAACAATTAAACATTCAAAAACAATGCATAAGATGTAAATAA
>JAQNCB010000012.1:53312376-53322566 GCA_030068295.1 Euristhmus nudiceps
TCCATCCATCCATTCATCCATCCATCCATTCATCCATCCATTCATCCATCCATCCATTCATCCATCCATTCATTCATTCATTCATCTTCTGAACCGCTTAATCATAATTAGGGTTGCATGGAGGTTGGCACCCTGTACAGCCTGCCAGGCTATCGCATGGCGGTGACAAACATTTCCACTGAAATTATTGTTGACATGGAGAGTGTGTATTATCACCACCTCATGACGTTTTCCTAAAAGCCTGAGAACCATTTAAACCAAGAATGACATTTATGCGACGTGTTCGTTAACCGCATGGCATGAAAGCAGTCAGATACGGATGCAAGATGTTCTGTGGGTCTTGGTGAGTTTGTCTCGGGGAATTTCAGGCAGACCGAATCGGAATTGTTCCCTTTTCCCAAAAAACCTTTACAAAGTCGAGGTGCATTTTTTCCCATGCTACTACAGCATGTCCTCCGGGACATTTCTTTCTCTGTCTGCCTCTTTTACCACACAAACACTCACACAGTGCGAAGAGACAGGAAATGGCTATAAATAGTCCAGATTAAAGGTATGTTATGGCACAGGAACATGAGAAGGATGGACTTGAGTGAGATTGAACCTCCTCCTGAGCATTCGGGAGGTTTTTCTCAGGCGAGGGCTTGGGAACGGGACGGAGCAGCTGAGAAGTGGCCTGTTTATTTTCCTTTCAGGTTCAACATTCTCTGTGTCATGGTTCAGAAGTGTGGAGTAGTTTAGTGTTTGTGTACTGCGGAGAGGAATTAGTTTAAAAGTTTTACAAACTGTATGGTTTATCTTTCTTGAAATTCTCATTATTATCCGATAATCAAAACGACTTTTTTTCTTTCAGGCACTCGTTATTAGCGACAGTTGCATCCCAGTGAGGATCAGAGCGGATCTGGAGCCTATCCTTGGGTACACTCGGTGCAAAAGTACAAATCCACCCAGGCCACCATGGGTGAAACAAAGCGGAAACCCATACCAACATCCAATACTGCTGAAGATCATGATTCACGATTGTTTATTCGTCACATATGTAGCGTAATATAGCTCTGGGTCCCCCCTGAGCCACCATATCATGCAGCATATGAATACGTAAAGTAAAAATAACATAAAAAGGTAAAATAAACCCGCAAACAGTGCATAACGCTCTGCAGGTGGGATGTCCCAGGGTCTCTGTGGAAACATCACATGGTATGTAGGTCATGTGACACACTGAGACATTATGACTATAGCTGCTTTTACAGCAGGCACTTGACAGGTAGAACCTGCCCTTGGAACCGGTCGCCCTGGCACAACTGCCTGTGTTAAAAGTATTTGGTCTGGAACAACTTAACACTAGTGGGTGCAACTTGCTCCACTTTTCAAAGTGGTGCAATTTTTCATAACATCCTGTTCCGGGCCCAATTTGCCATCTAGACACAAACGATTCATTTACAACTTTGCATCTTTTTCAAACATCAGATCACTGCTACACTCTCTCCACTGGCTTCCTGTAGCTGCTCGCATCAGATTCAAAAGACTTACGCTTGCATGCCACAAAGCACTTATTACACTGCTAGACTGGTCCCTCGTTCTTTAAAGACACAAACGATTCATTTTCAACTTTTCCACATTTTCAAACATCAATTCACTGCTACCGATGTTATCTGCACTGGCTTCCTGTAGCTGCTCGCATCAGATTCAAAACACTTAAGCTTGCATACCAAAAAGCACTTATTACACTGCTGGACTGGTCCCTCGTTCATTCAAGACACAAACGATTCATTTTCAACTTTTCCACATTTTCAAACATCAGTTCACTGTTTGCGATGTTCTCTGCACTGGCTTCCTGTAGCTGATCGCATCAGATTCAAAACACTTACGCTTGCATGCCACAAAGCACTTATTACACTGCTAGACTGGTCCCTCGTTCTTTCAAGAGACGAGGAAAACATGAATTTGTTCTGGCATCAATTGTTTAAAGACACCCAGTGACTCATTTGCTCGAACACCCCCGTGATATTCAAACAAATGAGTCACTGGGTGTCTTTGAACAACAACTGAAAACCTACCTTTTTTGGAAGTACATGAATTATCACTAGTATTTATACTTCTGTGTATCTATAAAAACGTTCTCACCCAGTGAGTCTTAGCTGATGGTATTTCACTGAAAGTATTTGCTGATAGTGACTTCAAAGCACTTGTATAAGTTTCTCCGGATAAGGGCATGAGGTGTAAACATAAATAAAACAGAGTCAAGTAGGAAGGTTTACACATGAGCTGTAACATCCAGGGGCGGGTTTTGCTATGGGCAAGGTGGACGGTCGCCCAGGTCTCAATCTACGTAAAAAAAAACAAGTAAACAAGCAAACAAACAAAAAATCGCCAGTTTTCTGGACTACCGCTCATTTCCGTGTCAAGTTAGTGGCGTGGGTGGGCGCCCCCTAGCAGCACTTGCTGCTGTCAACTTGCTGCCGCGGAGAGTCATACAGGTTGTGTACCATAGGCGCCGATTGCGTAACAGCACTCACGGAGATTGTCGAGCAACAGTGCAGAGCTGCCGATGCCGAGGGAGCCGCGCTGCTCTGTACCCCACGGAGATTGCTAATTCCAGGCAGGAAACAAGCCAACTTCTGCTTCCAAATAAATTGTTTTTTTATCCAAAAAATTAATATAGACCCCTTATACCTTCATGCAATTTATTGGATTATGGACAAATGTTAAAAAACAAACAAAAAAACCCCAAAACAAACAAACAAAAAACCAAACACGAATCTGTGCACGCATCTTCGTGAATTGTTTTGCATTATGTCAGTCTTGACTCTGGGTGTTTGGCGGACGGAAACAGGTTATTTTATCATGGAGGGATGGTTCACCAAGGGCATAAAACTTTGCCAGGACCGCCTCCATCCATCCTGGTTATTTAGTTCGTTTTGCAAGCTTTCGTAATAAATGGACGGTTCTTTTTTTTAACAGTGATTTATGTTATCACTACTGATGCCTACCGAACAACCCAAACAGATGCCTTCGAAAATGATATGCATTTATGTTCATGTTTATGATTTTTAGCCACTAATTTTTACTTACTAGAACCTTTGGCTCATCGAAAAAGCTTATTGTGAACATCCATGGCTGATATCTTTTCTTCTGATCACTGATTTATGAACGCATGCCTGCATGGTGTCCCTCTAGGTTCCAGTTTGATACCAATTGCACAGTGACCTTGTAACTATGGAGGGAAGTAGGTGCAAGTTATTCTGAACACAGTTTATTCCTGTTACTCATTTAAAAGCAGCTAAAGAGGCAGAACGACACATAGTCTGGCCCGGAGCAGAGCACTGCGAAGTGGTTTGCTCATTTCATCGAACATCCTACAAATTGGAAAAATACAGCAATAATATCAAATCTAAATAAAGCAACGATATAGTGACACATAAGTCCAGGAATTTGCAACATCATGACCACAGACTTTCATGTCAATTTAATTCATCTTCATGCTTTCAGCGCGACCTTCCCATTTTAATCACTCACCAAAAGCTTCTCCACAAATTTCACCAAATTGTATTACAGCACAGGTTTGACCAATCATAATAGTCCTCCACTCACACACACACACACACACACACACACATTGCGCCATACATCACAATAGGTCACGTCCTAGTTTTTGCTTTTGAAGCCATTAAGACGCACAAACGATGGCATGGTGACGTAACCGTTAGCACATCACCCTCACAGAAAAGAGGTCCTGGGTTCAAGTCCTGGGTTCAGGTGTTTCTGTGTGGAGTTTCTTCTGGGTACTCTGGTTCCCCCATAGTCCAAAAACATGTTCATTATGGCTGTGTCTGTTCCAAATTGTCCCTGAGTGTGACTGTGTGTGTGTGTGTGTGTGTGTGTGTGTGTGTGTGTGTGTGTTGGCTCTATGATGGTCTGGTAAGCTGTTTAGGGTGAGTACCATTTTTTCGCCCGGTGTCGGCTGAGATAGGCTCCGGCTTCACTCAACACTGATAGGATTATGCGGGTCGCCAAATGAGTGAGTGAAATCCCACAATTTCATTCATTCATTCATTCATTCATTTTCTAAAGTGCTTAATCCTAATTAGGGGTCGCGGGGAGGCTGATGCCTATCTCAGCCGTCTCTGAGCGAAGACGGGATACACCCTGGACAGCTCGCTAGGCCATCACAGGGTGGACACTCACACGATTCCCAGCCTCTGCACGTTTCTGTGTGGAGTTTGCATGATCTCCTCGTGCTTGTGTAGGTTTCCTCCGGGTACTCCGGTTTCCTCCGACTGTTCAAAAACATGCACAGGAGGCTGATTGGCTGTTCCAAGTCTCCCTTAGGTGTGAGAGTGTATGTGTGAATGGTTGTGTGTGTGTGTGTGTGTGTGTGTTGGCCCTGCGATGTCCTGGGGAGATGTCCAGGGTGAACCCCGCCCTAGACCAGAGTCGGCTGAAATGGGCCTCCAGCGTCCTTGCTAATTAAGATTAAGTGGTTGAGGAAAGTGAATGAATGGACTGCATGTTCGATTACTTTAATGTGTTGCACGTGTGTTTGTGTGCGCACACGTGCTCCTGTCTGTGCCGCACCTGAATAGCATTTAATGAACGGAAACCTTGTGAAATTAACTTTGTTATAGGCTCACAAATAAAACCAATGCCGAATAAAAACATGTCCCAGTGTAGCAATTTCACTGTCTGCCACAGGCATCGTGGTCCTCTCCCCCACTTTTCATCATTGTTCAATTAAAGCTCGAGATACGCTTCCATGCAAACACAAACCCAACCGAACCGTTTGATGAAATCTTTCTTGGGACGATCCCCTGCTCTTTGTGCAGGAATTTTTCACAGCGCTGCACATTTTGCTCAACACCCAAGAGAACCTGGGGAAAAAAAAAAGTCGAGCAGGGTTTTGATTTTTTTTTTTTTAACCAAACGTAATAATTCAGGGCAATTACAAACACATGGGGGAGAGAAAGATATTGTAAGGAGATGAACGAATATAGATCTGATGAAATTACGAAGGAGGGAGGACGTGGAAAGACGTCCACGCTGCAGCTGATGAGGATGTGAGGCAGCGGATGCGTTCTGGTGTTTGTAGGTTTCACAGTCGCTGGACGACTTAATGCGGCTTTTGCCTCAAGTTTGTTTTTTCCGCCGGCACCGCATCGTGTGTTTACATCCATCACATCAGCACTAAAATATACAAAACCAAAGCGTTCCCTGAAAGCTTCCAAAAGTCAACGTTTCTCATTCGCACTTGAGCTTCACGTTCGGAAAAGTGACGCCACATCTGGTTCGCTCGGCTTGTGAAACCGGTTCAAAGGCTTTTGTGGCTCCCTGATTATTTAAACGTTGTCGGAGCCAATCGACGAGCTGTTGGCTTTTTTTTTCTTTCTTTTTCAGGAAGGGATGAAGCCGTATGAAAGAATACCGCACACACTTCAACACCCCTGTAATGCCAGTAGGAGGGTGTGGGTTGGGGGGGACTTGGGTGCGGATTGGAGGGGTGAGGGTTGCAGGAAAGAAAAAAGGTTTGAGGAAGAAAAGAAGGAAGACGTCTGTGAGTAGACCTCGCTTGCTCTGGTTCCTCCGAAGACATCATGTCGCTTCAGGAAGCATTTTAATATTACGCGACAGCTCTTTGCCCAACCTTGACGCGGACTCTTCGGATTGTTCGGGTTGGTGTGGTGAATTTTAACATCTGGGAAACTTGACGGAAGCCTGCTGCATGGTTTATAAAAAGTTGTAAGCGATGTGAGATGCATCTGACACCAAGGTCATTTGTGTCAGTGGGAGAGTTGCATGGAGGCTTGGATGGACAGTGGTGTCTCTCTGGAGCGAGCTGTTGAAGATGGAAGAGGGACGACGTTGACCTGAATGGGGCTATTTTTAGGGTCGAACCGCCTGCCATGGCTCCGATGTGGGAAAAGTCTGTCCTCTTTGCTATCCCTGTCACTTGATGCATTCCAGCCTGAAGAGAGGGAGCGAGAGAACGGGGTGAGGGCGTGTGGTGAGCATGTGCAGAGTGAGTGAGTCGAGCGAGAGAAGGGAAAGAGAGACAGGGGGCAAGTATTGACCCAAGGGATTTGGAAATACAACAGTCAGGCAATCACTATTCAAACATTTGTATGTCAGTGTCACTATCTCTTGTGTGCTTTCCCTGTCCCTCATACACACACCCAAGCCCACACGTAGACACATACATTGTAGGAGGACGTTCTCCGAGACCGAGACCCTTTCGCCGTACTCTCATATCAGAGAAATGGCATTCCTGAGCCGTTTCGTTGCCGAACAGGAAACGGCCAAGCGGCCAAAAATGATTAGAACCTGGGGAAAGGATAACATCCCCGATGCTGGATGCTTCTCTGGGAGTTTTCTGCTCTGAGAAACAGGCTCCAACTCCTGGAAGATAGCACTCATTTACACGTAAAGGGTCACGGGCCATGGCGAGTCCAGAACCAAGCCATTGTTCTGCTGAGGCTGACCTTCATTCTGCAGTGCAGTCTGGACGTCCGAGTGCACGACCGAACACACACGTTTGTCAGATGCTTATATTTACCGTGACTGATCACACACTTCATCACTGATCCAATAAGGAAACTCTCACTTTGTTGCGCAACACATTGTGCTACGTTATAGGGCAGTGGTGGCTTGGTGGTAAGGTGCTGGATTACCGATCCAAGGGTGAGGGTTCAAGCCCCAGTGTCAGCAGTTGTCCCTGTTGTCCCCGCCCAGTGGCGCTAACTGGGTTACCAAAGACCGGCCGTGTCTCTCACTGTCTGTGGTGAGATGGATGTAAAAGAACCATTGCTAACTTTCGTCAAGAGTTGCTGCAAAGCCATCAGCATGTTTCTGCCCTGCGATGGCCTGGCGAAATGTCCAGGGTGTACTCTACCCTCGCCCAGAGTTGGCTGAGAGGGGCATCAGCCTCCCTGTGACTCTAGTTAGGATTAAGCGGTTCAGAAAATGAATGAATGAATGAATTAATGCTACATTGTAATAGCAATTAACGCTTATATTTTTAGGAGAATTGTTTTGGAATATACTACACAGCACCAGTGAAAGTTTTTGTACACTCATTTTCAGTCAGAAGTCGACAAGTGATTAGCAGATCACAGCAAGAAGGTTTTGGTTCCCGGCTCGGGCACCTCTGAGTGGAGTTTGCATGTTTTCCCTGTATTGGCGTCGATTTCCTCTTGGTACGCCAGATTCCTCCGTCATTTTAAAGACATGTATGTTGGCTGCTCCCAATTGCCTATAAGTGTGCATGTGACTGTGAATGGTTGAGTGTGATGGTCCAGCAAGCTGTATAAGGTGTACCCTGCCTTCTACCAATGTTGGCTGAGCTAGGCACCAACCAACCCGAGAACTAGCATGTTTCTGCCCTTCAATATTGCCATAGTCCAGTGCAGACCATTGGTCTTTCGGCATTGGAAGACTGTAGGCTGGTACCTTGAGAGTGCCTTCCTCTTAGCCTTTTGCCTGCACCAGAGGCAGGAGGTGGATTTGGACACTTGTGGTTCAGACCTTGCCCAGTGGTCTTAGCACAGTGGGGTCTCACCGAGATTCGAACCCACAACCTTCTGATCTCTGACCATTACACCACCAGCCCCCTCAAGCTTCAATATACATGCAGAGATATTTATATGTATACATATACCCACATATGATTGTGCTGGTCGGACATTCACATACTTTCAGCCACGCAATCATTATAACTATGTTATTATATAGTATTATATAATAATAAAGCAATTTAAGGTGCTGTTTATCAGATATGTAAGGGATAATGGGCACCGAGCCAGTCATTATTATAAAACAAACTCCAGCACACAGGGAAGGGATGTTGCATCACCCGAACGGGTTTATTTCGCAATGATAACTGGCTCGTTGTACAGTATCCTGCTTATTACATGGCCTCTTAGGAAATATGAATTTAAAATTCTTTGATTGCTTCCCCTGCGATGGCCTGCCGTGCTGTCCAGGGTGTACCCCGCCCTCGCCCAGAGTTGGCTGAGATGGGCGCCAGCCTCCCCAAATTAGGATTAAGCGGTTCAGAAAATGAATGAATGAATGAATGATTGCTTCCATTTTAATAACATGAACCATAGCAACAGTTTGTTATACATACATAGCAGTGGTCTGTTATAAAGACCACTGGACACCATAATTGACCAATCAGAATTGAGTATTCACACCGACCATGGAATAAAATGAGATCGCTATGAATGCAGTTGTCTCGACTTAAAAAAACCCGAGAAACCCAAAGTTGCACATTCGCCCCATAGCAAGAAGGTCCTGGGTTCGATTCCCAGCCTGGGCGTTTCTGTGTGGTTTGCATGTTCTCCCAGTGCTTGTGTGGGTTTCCTCCGGGTACTCCGGTTTCCTCCTGCAGTCCAAAAACATGCACAGTACTCCGATTGGCTGTTCCAAATGTCCCTTAGGTGTGAGCGAATGGTTGTGTGAGTGTCGGCCCTGCGCTGGCCTGGCGAGCTGTCCAGGATGTACCCCGCCCTCGCCTAGAGTCGGCAGAGATGGGCACCAGCCTCCCTGCAACCTTAAATTAGGAATAAGCGGTTCAGAAAATGAATGAATGAATGAATGAATTACCTTTAAAAAAACCCAACACTGCGCAAATATTTTTCGAAAGGGAAAATTCGTACCTCCAATCTTGAGAGCGCACACATCCAGTATTGGATTACTGCCTCTCTGGGAAAGAGTTGCGCAAATCGATTCTTTTTTTCAGTAGTTGCTGCTGACAAAGGTATTAATCTGTTGCAAAACTGTTTTAGTGGACTTGATGGAAAAGCATGTGGTCCATTAGGCTCGACTGGGCATTAGATTTGTGTCGGTGGGAGTTGGAGACTTTTGCCCCATTCAGATGCTTCTTGGCAGGACCTGCTAGTCAGTGATTAATATTCTACCAGAGCTCAGAGAAATAAACTCACCATCAGAACATGTTGCTATGGCATCTGCAGCCCAACATGGCACGTCAAAACTTTGCTTGGCAGCGCTAAAATGGCTCCGCATGCTACATTGTTCCTCTTCCCCTCCATTTCGCACCGAGGCCTCCTCTTTCAGAAGGATGTCAAATTTCTGTTTATTTGCTCTCTACATTAATCACCACTTTTATGAGCAGCACAGAAGAATGTTTTCTCTCCCTTTTACTCCAGGCAGGAAGGGCCAGCGAAGCTGAAGTTTCTTGCCGAGCGCCAGACAAAGAATCAAGCTATTAACATTCTCTTTCGGCTAACCTCACTTCAGATCACATCAACAATTTATTTTGCGCTTACAAATGGCCATTACGCCTCTGTTAGCTTTCCCATTGACTCCTTGGTCTTGTTTTATATATATATATATATTTATTCTCAGCCAGATTCTTCCTGTAGCCTTGATTAACTCTTAATCGTACTGCAGACTCATTATCAAAGAAATGCCAAGGGAGTCTGCTGAAGTAGACCTAAAGGCACTGGAACGTCTAAAAGTGATTGCACGTCATTACCGTTTCATTAAGTCGACTGGCCGACAATTCTTGGGTCACGGCGCACTTCTTTTTTTTTTTTTTTGGTAATTTCTGGTCATCATGTTGTTATGTATGATGAAGAGCCTACCTTCTAACCATTACCTTTACACCGTAAGCCTAATCAGTCATTGGCTTGTTATCGGAGAGAGAGAGGGGAGGGTGGGAGAACACATGGAAAGCAAGGGTCAACTTCTGCTACATGGCGCATGTGGCGCACCAACCAGACTTGCATCACCCGAAAAGGTAATTAAATCTCCGGTTGTACCCTGCACTCCCAATTTACTCCAGGGTATAAAGTGATCGCATGGTGATCATTGTAGCGCTTATAAAGTTTACATAACGACGTCTGACGTTGTTTTGATGTAGCGAGCATTATAAGAATACTGCAGAAAATAGAGGATTCGTATGAGCAACAGAAGGTTCCTATGCTCGCCGTGACCAACACATTTTAACCGTTCATGCTCATCATATGAAAGAGATGATGGATTTGCAGCCATGAGGGTTAGATAGGTTTTTATTTATCTAGAATTATATTGATTCGATTAAGTTTTCATGCATAAAGGTCTGTGTGCTTTTACACCCGAACCCAAGCCCAGCTTATCCCTGGTTTCTGTAGCGTGAAGCGACCAGGAGTTCAACTCCTCCTGGATGGGACGCTGGTCCATCACAAGTTCCCTTCCCA
>JAQNCB010000012.1:53346499-53356634 GCA_030068295.1 Euristhmus nudiceps
CCTCTCTCTCTCTCTCTCTCTCTCTCTCTCTCTCTTTCTCTCTCTCTCTCTCTCTCGTGCTGTTAGGAGACAGTATTTTCCTTTAAGGCAAATCCATCCGCGAACAGCAATCAACTTGTTGTCATGCTAACGAAGCAAACGTAATTCTACCCCTCATATAAGCATTTATTTGAATATACAGTAGATTCTCGTTAATATATGCATGTCAGGGTCCAGTGCAGCTCAACGTATATAAAGTGAGAGCACATTTAAAGAGTTTTGTTAATATTTTAGCTAAAATGCCGGTGTGAATGCGCTTGTGTGCGCATACGTAAACACTGCCATGGATCAGGGCAGAATGCCATCACATTACTATAATATTGTCAATTTAAATGACAAAAAAATGACAAAAAATACATTTACATTTTGGTTGTCCCTCATGTTCGAAATTTGGGGTTCAAGGAGCGGGCGCATATCAAGCTGAAAAGCATTTAAAAGAAGCGCACGTTAACGAGATTGCCCTGTATTAATATTCAGGATAACGTTTGTACGTTTCGTTTAACGCTTCGGCTTGATGTGCGCGGCTGTCCGACCCAGTAACTCCGTAAGACACTAACACGGGTTAATTATTCCCAATTCCTCACTATTTGTTCGATTGCTGATGGCACGGGGTGTCACGATGAGCATTTCTTCATGACATGAAGTCTGCTCCCTCATCCAAGTAAGCCATCTTTGATTTTTAGCCTCCAGAAAATTCCTCTAATGAATTTGCCGAGCCGCCAGAGTCCCTCGTTTGGTTATTATCTCCATGGAGGAAGGGCTGATGCGCAGAGATGGAGCAGGATCCTTGGAGCATTTTTTCTGATTACCGCTCAAGCAGAGTATCCAGTGAAACGCATCATTACCTGGTGTCAGATCACCGAACAGCCCTGCTCCAGTGTACGGCTGGGATTCGGTGATAATTTTCATCATGCACTGATTGGAGCGTTTATTCGAATCAAACGGGCTCCTTTTCTTGGTGCATGCAGCTTCTCTCTAATTGTCATAGAGAAAAGGAAATGTAAATGTTCTGCCTTGTTTGGAGTAACTAAGGCATACGCTCTGGGAAAACCTAGAGCTTTTTCTAATTTTAATACCTACCTCAGAGAGCATAACCAATCCCAGATGTGCTTCAGCAAAAAATACATTTTCACCCTCTTAAAATGTTTTTCTCCCTTTTTCTTCCTCCTAAAGACAACCCCAGGTCAATGACTTCCAGCTCCAGTGGTGGTTAAATATAGATTTATAGAATGACTAAAGTTGCTTGTTTTTGGACCATCTGTTAATCAGATCTTTAGCAGAGTAAATATTTATGCCTTTTACCGAAAAAAAAAAGGACGTGCCATCACTTTTCCGAATGCAGAATGGGGAAATAAATGCTATAAATTATGACGCCGGTTCCACTAAATCACAAAAAAAAAAAAAAAAAACATTCTGAAGAAAACGGAGCCTGGGACCCTGGTAATTATCGTCCAGGACCAACAGGCTCCCACCGAAATACGTGAGAAAAGACGTTTTTTTTTTAAAAAAAAAGGTTGGAGAACTTGTGTTTGGACGCGCACACAAATATCTTACGTCAAGAAGCCGGACCGTTCGGAGGAAGTCAGGAACGTGTGAACCTTGCCAGTGTTATGACAGCGCAGCGTGAAGGCCCCCAGGCAATGTCCTCCCCACGTTCTCCGATCACCTTGGGGGTCTTCACATCCTGTTCTTCTCCAGCAGAGAGAGAGAGAGAGCGAGAGAGAGGTGGGAAAGGCAGGAAGTGGGGCGGTGTGTGAGCTACAGATCGTGAGGACTTTGAGAAAGTGAGGGGTGGTTGGTTTGACCCATGCTTTCCCAGGAAGAAGAGCCTTAGGAATATCTCACGAGCTGGGGATTTGGGAGCCCGCTTCCTTTTCTCATGTACTCCATGCATTAAATGATTTTTTTTCATACAGAGCAAGGGGACTCCTAAAGTTTTCACTGCATGCACATTCATGAATCCCAATTACGTCATCTCTGATTGATAAATAAATGGAGATGGCTTGCACATCAACGGGGGTAAATACTTCTGCAAACACAGAATTTACATTTTCTTACTTTCTAAATTATATGAATATACACTGTTGACATACTTACATTCAATTTCAGTTCCGGTTATTACACAAAATGTGGGAGGTGAATATAAGTCATGCTGCTAAGTAGAGCACCATTGACATAGAACACGATTTGAATGGTTGGCCCATGTCCGTGCCACCGGAAACTCAATAAGGCAGCCATGTAGCTGAGTTGATGCTGATTGGCTGTTTTGTATTGCTGACCAGCAAATGGGTCGCAATTACACTCACAAAGAATAAGAAAAAACAACAACACGCCATCTATCTCAGGTCGGCATACAAATAGTTGTTGAGCAGAACAACACCAAACATGAACTGTGACACGGAACATGAACATGTTAAACAGATAATTAAACTAACAAGACAGGTGATACAAATCCTCCCTGAAATCAGATGGTGAAAGGCTGTAAAAAACCCCACAAAGAATGTCAACCTTTCCTTCTTTCGCTTCAATATGTAGTCAGGAAATGCACGGGAAACGTATTTATTTATATATTTCCTCTCGGACTGAAATTGGTTTAGGAAGTTAAGGAAAAGGAGCCGTGTTACTCTTATAACACCAGCCTCGAATACCTCTCAATAGAGATATTTTTTGGAAGCTCCACTGTTAGGCTGTGCCTAAATATATATTAATCCAAAGCTTTATATATAGCATCTCTCAGTATTGCTCAGAGAGAACGGAGATCTGTTGAATCGACAGCTCGGTCAATCTAAATCATCTTACAATAATCACAAAATATGAGTTAAAACTAGAAAAATAATGTCCAAGAATATATTCCTGTGTATATTTAAAACATATTATTGTTTCAATGAATAAAACATCAGTACCAATGAACAGTGAAGCAGAAAGGGTCGAAGTTCAAATTGTGATGATGCTACACTGAGGTTCAGGAGCAGCAGAAAAATCAGGCAAATCATCGGTACTGCCGGGGTAGGACGGATGCCATTATTTTTATATCCTTTTTCAGTGTGGCACCAACCAGTGGTGGACATCTGTGAGCTCATGTATGCATAAGAAGGTAGATACTCTCCTCCAGGTGCCCATGTTTGCCTTCACATTCCCTGTTTGGTAGTCTCATGTGATCTAGTGGGTAAAAATGGCTGATGGATCTCCTGTACATTAATGTGAAATATGCAAAAAAAAAAAACACTTACAACCTCTTCCCATCTGTGACACCAAGTTCATAAATTAACTGCTTGAAACTCACATTTCTTTCCAAAAAAGGATATGAGAGAAATGGTCGTTTTGATTGGCCATGCTTTATTTATTTATATCTCCCAACTTGACAAATTCCATAATAATGAAAGCTATTTTCACAAACATTATCTTCGATAGCTAGTTCCCTTAGCACACAGATCCTGTGGCTTTGCTACCTACAATGTCATCCCTGAATTACTGGTTTATTAGACTTTAAATTCTAATTAGAATTAATTTAGAGCGCAACTATGATGCCAAAGTGCCCTACATTTAGATACCATGCCTTTTTGCCTATGAAAATCCAATAATTTGTGCAAAACTTCAAGATAATAGTCTGGAACGCAACAAGTTTCTCTTAGGGGCATTTTTTAAACAATTAAAAGCACCACAAGCATCATTTAATGCAAAGGTTGAAAAAAAACCCACCACAGACATCATCATTGATGAGGGAGGCACAAGACCTAACTCTCAAGAATGAAGGCAAATTTCAGTCCAATAATTTTGGCTCAATCCCAAAACAACAATGTCGTCTTTCTTGTAATCACTGTCTTACCGAGATTTCCATGTGGAGGCAGCTAGCAGTAGGGGCATTAAGTTCATCAAGACCCTCCAGCATGTTTTGAGATCATAGAGTAGGATATTCGGATAGTATTTGCTGCGGTATCTGCATCAGTCCACAGGCACAGGCATCCTTGCACTTGCATATTTGGATTTTAGGTAGGTGCATGTTTGGTGGACCCTAGACTTGGTGGAGGGGATTTCAATAATGGGTTGAGGTAGGGGTTTTAGGTTTCTCCATTTTTCTCGGCATCTGTCCTCAATCCAGGATGCTGACAGCAGGAAGTGTCCTTCCAGTATCGTGACACTAGTTACTACGCTAGAGTGTTGCCTCAGAATACATTGAGAGGGTGCAGCGAAACCGGTAAAGAGGTTTCCAGCATCAGGTACCAAAATACATGCGACAACTTTCATGATAGATGCATATCACAATGTCCTGAAAGACTGTCAAGAGAAAAGCTTCTACTTTATGACTGAGATTTCCACGTGATCACTAAGGCGTGGAGGACAAAGGATAAGGATATCATTCAGAAAACACTATACCTCTAAGAAGCATGGTGGTGGTAGCATGATGTTGTGGGGATGTCAAACCAATGATATGTTAGTGAAGGAGGATTTTTTTTTTTAAACACTTGGGAAATGCAGAGCTATCAGCCAGAGCATTAAAATGTGATCAGGTCTGAGGGTAATGATCCTAAAAATACCTCCACAGTTGTAAAAAAAAAAGGAGAGATTTAAAGCAACAGTTTGTGGCTTGAACTGGAAATGTCTTTGAACGTGGTAGCCCTTAGACCTGAATGACGTACACCAGTTCTGTCAGGTAGAATGAGAAAAATATCTGGCAAAGTATCGGTTCAGGTCAATTGAAACCTGAAATAAATCTATCTCATTTTAAAAATTCTCTTTTCTGGGAATAAATTTAAAGATTTCCTAATTGAGAGACATGATGGTGTAGTGGTCAGCATGTCTGCCTTACAGCAACAAGGTCCCGGGTTCGAGTCTCAGGTTGGGAAACGGCATCTCTGTGCAAGTTTGCATGGTCTCCCAGTGTTCATATGGGTTTCCTCCAGGTACTCCAGTTTCCTCCTACAGTCCAAAAACATGTACATTAGGCTAACTGGCTGCTCCAAATTGCCCCTAGATCTGTGTGTGTTGGTTCTGCAGTTGTTAGGCGAGCTGTGTTGGCTGAGATTCTTTCCTCTTGCCCAGGCGTCCTAGCACAGTGGGGGTCGAACTGGGATTTGAACCCACAACCTACCCTAGTAAGAATAAATGTTTCGGCAAATGATTGTGAATGTGAAAATGAATGTGAGATGTATTCCAACTGGGGGATTATGTATGTAGTTGTTAAAAAAAATTTAGTTTGAATGTCTTGCTGAGGTGGAGGTAAACTCTTGGCTTAAACTGTAAAGAAATAAGAAATACTGTGGAACTACTTCTCCATGACATCTATTTTTTATTTTCCCACTGAGTTTCGGTTCCATGTTTTAACCCTCGCTACAGTGAATCAGCACCACACTGAACATGTGCAATACTTAGGAGTATATATTTTTTTCTGTTTAAAATGCCATTGGGTGTTTCAGTGTTCTTAGCGAGTACAAAACAGACATTAAAGGAGCCTTTAATGAAGGTAAAGCCTGTTGCCCAGAGGCTCATCAGTGCCTGTGCTTATCCCCGGTTTCTGTAGCGTGAAGCGACTAGGAGCTCAACTCCTCCTGGATGGGACGCTGGTCCATCGCAGGTTACCTTCCCAGTATTTTTACTGGTACCCATTTATACTGCTGGGTGAACAGAGGCACACTTTTGGTTAAGACCTTGCCCAGGGGTCCTAGCACAGTGGAGGTTGAACTGGGATTTGAACCCACGACCTTCTGATCATGGGCCCAGCACCCTATGCACTACTCCACTGGCCCCACCTACACTTTAAGCCAGCGTGCAGTATAATACCCTCCGCACTTTGATTAGTAGATGGGTCCTAGCACAGTGGAGGTATAACTGGGATTCAAACCCATAACCTCCTGATCATGAGCTCAGCACCCTATCTGCTACTCCACCAGCCTCACCTACACTTTAAGCCAAAGTGCAGTATAATACCCTCCGCACTTTGATCAGTAGATGGGTCTTAGCACAGTGGGGGTATAACTGGGATTCAAACCCATGACCTCCTGATCATGAGCCCAGCACCCTATCCGCTACTCCACTGGCCCCACCTACACTTTAAGCCAAAGTGCAGTATAATACCCTCCGCACTCCGATCAGTAGATGGGTCTTAGCACAGATGGAGTCTAACTGGGATTCAAACCCATGACCTCCTGATCATGAGCTCAGCACCCTAACCACTAGCCCAACTTCCTTTAATGAAGGGCATGCCATATTATTGTGCACATCGGTATCAATATACCGTTAAAATCAGTATACAGTCAAAGCGCACATCAGGTCATGTTTGCATCCCCTTTCAAATGTTAAATTAATTAAAAATATTTTGCATTTTAAGGGCTTTAGCAGTGAATTAACGATCGTTATGTAAACTGAAGAGAACTGCGGTGAATATCCCGTAAAACGAAACATTAATTAATGGATAATCTGAGTGAATTTAGCCGGAGAGAGGTCAAGTTGTTTCACAACGACCCAGAAGACAGCGCACGTGGTGTCAGTGTCATTTCGAAAGGAGGGTGAATGCCCATGAGGAACATGGCGATGGCGCTGGGCAAGAGTGCGAATGTGTACGCAGGAGCGCTCCGCTGTCCCCCTTCTCCTCCCACTCAGGTCACCGGCAATGCACTTGCACTCCGCCCTGGTCTCTGCATGGAGGGGGGGTGAGAGAGGAAAAATAAATAGTAGCTAAGAAAAAATGCGTCTGGGATCTGAAGGAGGAATGTAGCGGGGCATGGGAATCGTAATCGCCCACGAGGACGTTTCAGCCAGCTTTTAAACACCACCTCGGCATCATTAAGCCCTTTTTTTTCTTTTCTGTCGATCCGCACATCCGTGCTATCGCTCAGACCATCGGTGCAGACTGGGGCTTGAGAAAGAACGAGTGGGCGTGGATTTTGTTCATGTTCGAGGGAAAGAACGGCGAGTCGCTGTACGACACCTCCTCTTGCTGTCTCACACACAAACACACACACACACACCGTATTCCTCACTGCCTCCAGGGAGTTTCCTCCTACCCTGGAGACAGGAAGGCCTATCCTCGGAGCCACGGCCGTGCTCTCCTGTACTCCGGACAATTTATTTGAAGCGTGGGAAGTCGGCGAGAGGAGGGATGCAGGGTGTCGTTGGAGGGTTTAAGGATGACAAAGTCTTGGGTCCAGCGTTGGGGAAAGACAGACAGAGCACATCTTTCCCACGATAAGCGAAGACCAAAGGGGGTTTAAAATGCTCCAATGTGCAGGAATTGATGCTTGCAGGGGAATGATGACAAGACCTCTGTGTCAAGATGGGAGGGAGGAAGATAATGCTCGCGCTCATTAGAGTTTGGGTAACGTTTAAAGGTCATATCGTGAAAAGTAGAGGATGGGTCAGAGCGAGTCAGCCTCGGCGTCTATGATGGATAGGCAAGGCCAAGCATAACAACTTCCACTTCACTTTTAAACATGACTTTTTTTGGAAAAGCAGAAGATGCGCTGGTGCTCTGCTGCTGCTGGGAAGAATCTAGGAAGCATCTAGTAAATTACAAAAAAATGAATCGGTTGTGTGTGTATCTTGCTATTTTCTTTGAGCGTTTGAGCAGGAGTCGGGAAACGAGGCCAGGGACGTGAAGTGATTATCATAATTTATAATTTACGACAACTTTGTGTCAAACAAAGTGATGGTACGTCGTGCATGTGTGTGTATGTGAGTGTGTGTGGCAGAGAGCGAGAGAGAGAGAGAGAGAGAGCGAGAGAGAGAGAGAGAGAGAAAAGAGGTCAATGAACATTTTGGAAGTCGCTCAAAAGCTCAAATGAGAAGGATGTCAAATTGAAGGATGGATATTTATAAAAGTGCTGCGCGAACGATAAGAGGTCGTTGAGAAGCGATTCGTTCGTTTCATGATTCCGTATTTTCCTTTCACATCCAATCGAAATTTCTGCGTGTGGCCGTCTACTGTTTCGACTGAGATGAAAAGAGAAAGCCGAGTGATGATGGATTTCATGATCCATAAATCAACTTGGCAGGCTTTATGCATAAGACTTGGAGAGAATGCGGAAAAGGAAAGAGGATTGCACACCAACACAAACAGAGCAACTAAACAAACTCCCTGATTATATGTACACGAGAAGCTAATTAACACATTTCTAATTGACTACAAGGTACATAATTATCTAATAAGGACACAAACATCATTTTTACAACACCCCGCCTCCATTTTTTATTTTTTTTTTATTTTATTTTTTTGTCCTCTCCAGATGCTCCAGCAGTCAGTTTCATTTTAAGATGTTTTGTCTGCAGGTTGGTTTAATTATGCAAACGAGCTCCCGTCGTCGCCCTACCTAAGCTTTGATGTTCTCTAATTGTTGAGACCATCAAAGACGTAATAGACACTTGGTGCTGCGTATAAATTCAACACTTGTTTTCATTAAGGGAAGCTCTGAGTTAATGAAGGTGGAAGTAATTAAAAATGGATGAATCGCAACGTGTTTAACTGGAAGATTTATTTCAACATTTGGCTTGTGAAAGCGAACATGGCTGCGCTCAGAACTCAAACACGGTGAGATCTGAGAGAGTCTAATCCTTTCGGTTCACAGCAGGCGATGCTTGAACTTTTCAAATCCACACTAGAATTTTTCTTTTGCCAGTTGTGCAAAAGTGACAATCAGACCGAACTTTTCTGAGCTTGAGTAACGTCATACTTTGTAAATGCACAACAATATGCTCCTGGAATCACGTATTGCTTCCCATCTGCATTTTTCAATCACGCACACATTTCCCAAACCGCTTAATCCTAATAGGGTCGCGGACAGGCTGGAGCCTGTCTCAGCCAACTCCGGGTGAAGGCAGCGTGCACTCTGTACAGCTCACCGAACCATCGCAGGACCAACACACAGAGACACACACACACACACACACACACACACACATATTCAAACTTTCACCTTGGGGCAGGGAGCAGCTATTTAGTCTAATGTACATGGTTTTGGAAAGCCATGCAAGCCCATTGAGAACATTCCGACTTCGCCCAGAAACATCTGAGTTCAGGACTCGAACCTATGACCTTCTTGCTGTGAGACGCATGTGATAACCACTAGTTATTATCATATTTTCTTTTTAAAATCATCATTATTTAATTATTTATTACATATAATACAGCAACTATAATGCTAAAATGCCAACACACAAGCCTGGGACTCAAACCCACAACCCTCTTGCTGTAAGGAGTACTGTACATGCTAACCGCTAGTTATTATATTTATTTTTGAATTTTTAATGTATTATTATTATTATTATTATTAATATTATTATTTATTGTTATTATTATTATTATTATTATCATTATTATTATTATTATTATTATTATTATTATTATTATTGTTGTTGTTATTAATATTATTTATGGTTATTATTATTATTATTATTATTATTATTATTATTATTATTGTTGTTGTTATTACAGTGCTATACTGCATTTATCCCAAAAGAGAAATTATTGGTTTTACATTTTTACGCATTCAAAGTGAGCACACACACACACACACACACACACACACAGTGAGCATACACACTCAGAGTAGTGGGCTGCCACACACATTGGGGCGCCCGGGGAGCAGTTGCATCCTTTGCTCGTTGGCACTTCAGCGATGCAGGTTGAGGAAGCGAGTGTGCAGCTCATACATTTTCCCTGCTGGTTCGGGAGCTTTTCGGTCCCAAAGCTGCTTCTCTATCCATTAGTTTGCAGCGACCCACATTTCAAAATTATTTATTAATTTGCAATATACAGCATTTTTTTTTTAAATGATCATTATTTACTTATTTGTTACATATAATAAACTAGCGACAATCATAAATTGGCCTGGCAAGCTAACTGGCTGTTCCAAGTTGCCCCTAGGTGTGTGTGAATGGTTTTCATGTGTTGGTTTTGCAATGGACTGATCAGGGTGCACCCTGTCTTCGCCCAGAGATGGCTGAGATAGGCTTCAGCCCACCACCCACCATAGTAGGATTAATCGGTTAGTCAAATGTTTGGATGGAAGGCTGAATACACGTGGTGGAGTCAGACAGAGAGAGAGAGAGAGAGAGAGAGAGAGAGAGAGAGAGAGAGAGAGAGAGAGAGAGAGAGAGAGAGAGA
>JAQNCB010000012.1:53638887-53652145 GCA_030068295.1 Euristhmus nudiceps
TCTGTTGAAAAAGAAAATGCTGTACCACTTTTAGTTATGGAATAATAATAATAATAATAATAATAATAATAATAATAGAGTAGGGTTTCAGCCCTCTCAGGGCTTGGACCCCTCTCAAGCCAACAATTTTTTAGGTCATATATTAAAAGTAAAGCGTTTCGCTGACTAATGCTCCTCCTTGTTTATTTTGGCTTCTCGCTCTTCTTTTCCTGATTCTCAAGCTGACAGCAAAACAAATTCTCTGTTTTGGGCTGAACCCGTGTGTATATTTTGTACATCCTGTACTGTTGTTTGCGGTTCAAGTCATTTTCAATAAACTTTTCAGTCAATGCAAAATTCATGATGTTATTCCAGCTGTTCACATTAAAATAAAAATTAAAAAAAAATTTATAAATGTGGGTTTGTCATGCAGCCCTCATGGAAAGGACACAAATCTATCTGACCCCTGGGTATCGGCAGCAAACTGTTTCCCAACAGCATTAACTTCAACCTTAGAAACACTTCAGATTGTGTAAAGCTCCTCGGTTTTGTTTTTGCCAGGCAGAATTAAACCCTTTCCAGTTTTCAGTTAATAGATCTGTTGCTATAACAGCCGTAGTACCATGAAGATGCTGATAAGGATCTGTCTGTGCTTTGAAGGAATTACAGTTTTACGAACATTCAGAGATACGAATAGAGTTGCCTGTAAGTCAGGTTTTGTATTTCGCACCTTTTCCTGTGTAGTACGTCTTTCCACCGCTGATACCAACGCCTAACACAGTCATTGTGAACAAACTTTCAGCGCAGCATCACTCTCCTCTGCCCATAGTGGGGCGCGCCCCCCAAGGGTGTGATGCCGATGGGGCGAGTGTGACCCTGGGGAACATGCTTTTTTTGCCATACTGTACTAGAATTACGTGTAATTGCTCATCCACTACAGTAGTTGGCAGTGGCGCTCTCGTTGTCGCACTATGGTGTTGGGGATTTCTGCAGCGAGCAAACGATATAAAGTGAAAAGAGAAAGAATGTTAAAGTTTTTCTTTGTTGTAAGTTGAACTGGGGGGGGGGTGGTCACTAAAAATAATTGAGAAGCACTGCGTTACTTATACACATACGAACAACTTGCGAACAAATTCACCTAACGATCGGCCATTCGGAACGTAACTCGTTCGTAAGCTGGGGAGCGTCTGTATAGGTTTCAGTGGAATTTTCCTTCTCTGTATTAATACTAATAATACTAATAAAATAATAATAACGTTTTGGTTCCCAAAAAAGCGGCAATAAGTTTTATTCTTTCTTTCTTGGCCGTCGTTATAAGTCTGAACTTATTCTTTGGGTGGTGGAAGGAGAAATGCTGTGATGAAAAAGTCTTTAAAAAAAAAAAAAAGCCGAAACCACTTCAAGCATTTCTGTACAGCTTCAAGCAAACTGGAGAAAAGGTGCAAGGTTTTGTGTTATTACTTGCAAACAGGAGGCAGATCTCATCTTCCAGGGCACTGACAGGACATGTAACAGGGGCATTCTCTGGCTTTCTGTTAGCCGTGGCAGTTTAACAGAAGCGCTCGATTCTGAAAAAGTAGGTCGGGGTTTAAAAAGGTGTTGTGAGGAACAGGAACAGTCCGATCGACGAGCCCAAGTCCTCCATCTGCCTGCAGTTCCAAAGCCTTTCTCGAAGACAGCTCTCTTCTTCTCGTCTCTTTTGGCCTCTTCTCAAAAGATTAGTCTCGATTTCTTACCTCGCCATGCATCCCAAAAGAGTTCTTTTGCCTCGGATCTGACCGTTTACAGTCGCCGTTATGGCTCGAAGCCGGGAAGCTTCGCCGCGAGTGGCATGCTGAGTGTCAAAATCTTTCACTTCTGTTTTTTTTTTTTTTTTTTAACGTTGGCTTTGCGTGCCAGATGAAACTAATGAATCTCACGCAGGTCCAAGAAAAAGAGCCTGTAGTTTATTATTATTATATTTTTAAAGCAACAGAGTCTACTGCTTTTTATTTCCTGAGACTCGTGTGCGCAGTAAATGTCCAGGTTCTGTGTGAGTGCACACACTTTACCTGCATCACTGTGTGTTATTCATCTCCAGTCAAATTATAAGATAATTAGAATTTGTGGAATAAAATAAAATGTATACAGATTTACCGAAGACAAGGGTTCGTCGTTTCAAACACTCAGACGAGAGCCGCACCACACACTTATTCATTATTTGTATCGATCCTTCGGTTGTTATGTAATCTCTTTACTCTGTTATTGATAAATGTATCGGGTTTTTCTATCAAGTTATTTCAATACTTAATGTGTCCTGTCATGTTTCTCTGCCTGCTTTATTCCATTTTAACTGGAGAATCTATAGAAAACACACATTTATAGAGTTCCCACGCGTAACTAAACCGCTCTGTTCATGCGCTCAGAAACGATCTATAATTCGTAGGGAAATCATCTCAATTCTCTCTCAAGTCCACGGAAATGAATTATGGAAGATATTGATTATACATTTGCAGTATGACTCAACGAGAGTAAGATTTCCTACTTCTAATTTCTCATCCTCGAAGACATTCATACTTTTTCACTACATTTACACGCAGAACCCTGATTCTGAAAGACAGTGTTCCTACCAAGTTATTTGCATCTTAATAATTCTTCATAGACTCTTAATAAAGATTAATATTCCACTAATATTTCATATTTTCATGTAGCCGTGCATAGACTACTTCATTCATTCATTCATTCATTCATTCATTTTCTACGCCTTACAAACAACCTCCATGGCACATGCAATTATAATATATATAATATATTATAATAATAATAATAATGATGATGATGATGATGTTTACGTTTACGATGATGACGTATCCCGTCTGCCCGTGTTCAGAACACGCTGTTTTACATCAGATTGAATCCTAGTTGATTTGAGTCGCCAGTTGACCTAATGTGCATGTCTTTGGAGGAAACCAGAGCACCCAGATGAAACCCATACAGACACAGAGAGAACTTGAAAACTCCACACAGAAGTGGCCTTGCTGAGGTTTGAATCGTCTCACTCATTCCCCTCACTCGCCCCTGTTCAGAGTGACCGCAGTTCCTTATTTGACACCACTGCTTTCTTAAACTAGTCTTTTTAAATGCAGCCTTTATGCTAAGCTGTGCTAACTTTGATTGCTAGCAGGTCAGGAGTCTAATATGATTTGAGAGTTTATGTCTAATTCTTGTTTTAAATCCTGAGAATTTTATTCTCATTGCTCCTAACGTGTCCATTCCGCCAGTTTCACCGCTCGCTTCATTCAGGAACTATTTGTACTTTCACTTAAGTGAGAAAATCCTCCAGTGAGCCTCCAATTACAAAGGCCATCAGCTGTATACATTTACAGGCGCTAATCACTTGCTCCACCTGACGCCCACCTGCAGGCATGTGGGTATAGTAGGATGTGTACGTTCTGACAAACAGGGACAGGAAACTCTTTAATAGCTTGTCATCTTGGGTTGCAGGTTCAAGTCAATCCACTGTCGCTATGTTCATGAAGGAAAGAATAAGCTGAAAGTATTAACCTGCATTTAGTCAAATCAGTTTGTTCATTTATTTTAGTCCAGGATGTACTAATGTCTGATTATTTAGTCGGCTCAAAATACAGACATCTATTTTCGTTCTTTTTTACTTACTTAAGAGCTGCTTTGTGTCCAGTTTTTATTTCTCTGGAGGACAAAAAATAGAGCACCCCTTAGTCATTCATCAAAAATTGAATTTTACAGATATGACCTACATATAGCTGAAATTGAAGCCTTTTAGTCTCTTGAATGATTTAGACGTATTTCATTTATATTCTATTTTAATTATTAGGTCTTTTTTAACATGTGTTTTCCATTAGGGGAAATATTAATTTACTTTCGGGTTTAGTGTTTAAAGAGCTCATGACATCACAAAATGCACAAACTTGAAACAAAAAAAAATCGAAACTATACATAAAATAAAAGCTTTAGATAATATCAGCAACGCCTCATACGTGAAGTAAACACAGCAATGTCATGCCGCGATTGTCGTTTCTCGCCATCTGCTGAGTGCGCAATCAAAATGTCCGCCATATTGTTGTGATGTCATCGGCGCACAGCTATAGACTGGACTTCTGCCAATGACATCATGTCCACCTGCTTGGTCGGTACACTTTCAGTGCAGGAGCTATCGATTTTTCAGTGGTTCGCAATTCATACTTTGAACAAGTTTCCATGCAAGTGCGTTTTGCCGTGTAACGTTATGTTTGCTTTGATTTGATAAAAAAAAATAAAATTGAAAAATGGTGTCATGAGCTCTTTAAAGTAATCTTTTCAAAAAGACAGTTTAAGATGAAGAACAAGCATATCATTGTCAGTAATTGGTTATAGGTGAAACCATGGTTATCAGTGATTTGTTATAAATGCGACCATGGTTATGAGTGATTGGTCGTGGGTGGGACCATGGTCATCAGCGATTGATTATGGGAGTGATCATGGTCATCAGCGCTTGATTATGAAAGTGATCTTGGATATCAGTGATTGGTCATGGGTGGGATCATGATCATCAGCGATTGCTTAGTGGAGTGATCATGGTCATCAGCGATTGGCTATGGGTGTGATCATTTTTATCAGGGAATGGTTATGGTGGAACCATGATCATCAGTGATAGGATATGAGAGTGATCATGGTTATCGGTGATTGGATATGGGAGTGAGCACGGTTATCGGTGATTGGATATGGGAGCGATCATGGTCATTAATGATTGGATATGAGCGTGAGCACGGTTATCGGTGATTGGATATGGGAGTGATCATGGTAATCGGTGATTGGATATGAGAGTGATATCAGTGATTGGATATGGGAGAGATCATGGTCATCAATGATTGGATATGAGAGTGATCATGGTTATCGGTGATTGGATATGAGAGTGAGCATGGTTATCGGTGATTGGATATGAGAGTGAGCCCGGTTATCACTGATTGGATATGAGAGTGAGCACGGTTATCACTGATTGGATATTGGACTGATTATGGTTATCAGTGATTGGTCATGGATGGGACCCTGGTTATCTTTGATAGATCACAAATTAAAGTTAAGCATTACACTGTGGGTTTAGTAAACATGCTTGTTCTACTCATAATAGCGGCCCTGATATGTGTTGAAAGGCCATATCGAGTTACAGAGAGTATGATAACTAAGTTTTGCCTTTTTAAAGTGACTTTGCTTCGTGTCATAAAGATTTAAAATATTAAATATGTCAGTATTCCACAGAACGCATATTATATTGAGAATTCAGTTATTTTCAGATCGTGTCGCGTGAAACAGGTAACTGGTCTCACAGTTCAAATCCATCATCAATCCTGCATCGCAGTCACAATGCAAGCCCTTTCAAATGAAAGAGTACAGAAAGTGTTTGTGAAAGATGAGCACAAAAACAAAATCAAGAGGAGACGCCTGATGACTGTTACAAACCTTCAGCCATTTTGAGCAAACCGTGAGAAGGAAATGAGCTCTGTCACCTACCCCTGCTGCAGTACATGGGAGTGAAAGCCTCATCGTGTCCCCACGTTCACCTGAAACAGTGTTTAACTCTGACCAGCCACCAGTGCAGTTAAACAGGCCAAGTCGGATTTACATTTGACCCAGATTCTCTTCATCCCATCTGTCTCGATCTCGCACTCACTCACAAACTAATGCCTTCCTCTCTGCTTCCTTCCTCTCCCTCGACCAGCACGCCTTTCATATCATGATAGAGGTAAGATAAGTCTAATTTACTCCTCTTTCTCAAGAGACTGGTCTTGGTTCCTGCTTACTTTCCTTCCCTTGTATTTGCGCCGCGATTGTGTATGAATTATCATTTCTTTATTTTTGTTTTTGAAGTCAGATTCCAGAATAAAGTGGAAAAGCTCTGGTTTTGTTTTTGATCCCTGCACACTTAAGCGTCTGTTCCGCTTTAGTGCACCGAGATTCCTTTTGGGTTTTTGTTTGTTGTTAGAGTGCACGGATAAGTAGAAAATCCCTTGTATTTCTTTGGAGTCAAGCACAGTATTAATTAAGGTGCATGTAAACTAGCCATGCCTTGCTTTTGTATGCACGCCTCCAAGCATGCAAAGAACAAGCATACAAGGATGAGAGTTCACACCCATATACAGGAGTTCGTAATGATTTCAGCGATATATATTGATGTATTGTGGCAAGAATTTTTAACAGTGATCTTTAATAGATACTCAGATTTCAGTAATACAGTAAAAAAAAACTTTTTTGGGGGAGTACAACCATAAAAATATGTTAATTTCTGAACCTTCTTGATCTTTTATTAAGGTCATGGGGACACTTGGCAAGGGACATACAGCCTGAACAGCTCGCCGGTCTATCACACGGCCAACACACACACAACCATTCACACTCACACCTAGGGGCAATTTGGAAAAGCCATTTAGCATAATATGCTTGTCTTTGGACCGGAGTACCCGGAGGAAACCCATCCGGACAAACCTAGGACTTCGCCGAGCCCACTACTCGAAGTGCTAACCACTGGGATGCTGTACCGCCCCTTGAAAATACTTTTCAAACCAAACTACTGTTTGTTCTGAGTAACTATACGATGGCATGTTTGAACTTTCGAATCTGATTAGTCAGAAATCATTAATATATATATAACAGCAGATCTCATAGTAGTCCTGAAGTAATAAGTAATATGTATTTTTCCCCTCAATTGATTTTATTTCTGTTTGAATCAGCCATATCTGTGTTTTTCTTGGTCCTCTTCTAAAAAAAATCACAAGCCGAATCACATAAATTGTTTATCTGTACTGTTTTAGTCTCATCCAGATACATGTGTCAGAGATTTCCTCTGCAGATGCCACCAAACGTTGGCAAAAGTTGTTTGTCTGCTGCTGCTTGCCATGTTTACTTTTGTAGGACATGTACCAGCAACCCTCCCTGAGATATATCAAACGCTTAAATGAAAAAGCAAGGCTTCAGAAGAGGAGAAGAGGCACTCCTTGATATCGATGGTCTGGAAGGCTAAGCCTCGACGCCACACATAATGTGAGAAAGTATTTTCAGAAAAGGGGGAAAAAAGAATCACTTAGACGCCATGTTGTGAATGGAGCGTGATGTTATGGCCATGTGATGCAGGGGTCATAAATAATACAACCCACTAGAAACTCGCTCCTGTGTGGGAAGTTTCTTGCTGTACGGATGCCAGAGCTTTATCACTGATAAAATAATTCATTCTGATAGTAAACAGAGTAGATACACATTGAAATGTCTCACAGTTTAGATTATTGTAATCTTCAGTATTCTGCTGATGAAGAATGTAAAAAAGGCTAATTTCTGCCTGCCTCCATATTTTATCACTCAGTAAATGAAAACTGGTCTGAATTATTACCGCTGCTCTTTACCCTGGGTTTTACACTGGGGCACAATGTTTACAGTCGCCATGATTTAAGTCAGTGCTTCTCAATTATTTTCTGTAACACCCCTCCAGGAAGAAGAAAATAATTTCACCCCCCCAGGGTTACGGTACATGTCTCTCATGAGAAAGAGACTGGTCAACTTTCATACAGCCATTAAAGGTGCACTAGTGAATATTACATGTGTTTTATCTTCTATTATTAGTTCATTTTGGCTGAATACAAAAGTTCCCCTGCTTATGGGCTTAATCACTCTTGTTTTACATCTAGTGTTGGTTCTCTGTTTACAATAACAGTAACTTGAACAAAGAAACAATCTAGTCCATGCGCAACAACTTGGCAGTGTAACGCCGCTTTATACAAAGCAGAAGAGTCCCATGTATGAACTCAAGGGAAATAAAAAAGATGGGGATGTTTGCTAATATCACGGCCACTGCAGGGGCGATCGACACTTTGCAGATGGGAGCAACCAAACGGTTTCAGAAAGACAGTATGAACGATTCCAGTTTATTTCCAAGAGCGAACACTGTATTTCATGTTCATGGAATATATCTGGGAAGTGAATGAGAACCTTTAAACTAATTCTCTAATCTAGAAGATGTACCCTCGTAATATGTGAGCGAACATCCCATACCCGAATACCCATCTTAGGCGTCTAGGGAGAAGGAACTCTCTTCTAAATTACAGAAGAGCAGCACACGTAAAAGCAGCATTATGTAACAGTGCAATAAAGAGGCCCTGTCGTTCTTTTTTTTTTTTTTTTTTTTTTTTTCCCTTCTTTTTTTTTTTCCAACTTGTACCTTCGATGTGAATGACATTTGGAGAAAGTCAGCTTAACCCAGGCTATTGTGTTTGCTATGACAGGGAATGGTAGAGGCTTAGGGCGTGTGTTTTTCTTTATGTTTCCTCCGCCGTAGGAGCTCGATCCTTCGTGCCGACACTCAGGTTTCTGTGTCAGCTTTTTCACTGCCCGTTTTGGGTAACAGTTAAAAGCAACTCAATCTCAAATATATTCCCTTTCTCCCCTCCCCCTGACTGGTCCCCCCACCCCATTTCCCCCCTCCTCCCTCGCATGATGGATGTTCTGCCCTTTCAGCCCGTCTCATTCCCGCTTGCACTCACTCCATCCCCTTTTTCTGAGCTGGAAAATTCCTGTAGGACCAAACAGAACTTGGTATACAACCCAGATCCATATACTTTGGATCGCATTCTCAACTCGGTGGTGCCACATCCAATTTTTGGATTAAATTTAGGCCAAGTACACCAACGCAGCTGCTCCACATTTGCCCTACTTTTGTCGAATATCAATGTCAGCACAGAGACCAGGCAAAAAAAAAAAAAAACAGCATGCTTTATTATTTAACTAATGCTTTACCGTTTCCCTGGATGTGTTGTACTGTGTGCAGCATTAAAACAATATAAACTGCTCCAAAGGGAACTGGGTGTGATCCTGCTAACACTAACTGACTCCGGATTAAAAGCCAGGGATTTGGCCATGTGATGCACTTGGAGATTCAGTTGTTTGATATCTGACAAACTTGCCAGTCAGCACCACGAGCGGGCCGGCTACCTGATCGAAAGTGTAACACCGGGTATGTGTACACTACATATAGATTGGCAACATGAACGTATGAACAACACGAATGGGCAGCTACCAATCTCGCTATGTTTATATTGATCCATTGTTCGTATGTCGCCGTCCGCGAGCTGATTCTTTCCAGCACTCGCTTTTCAAACTGGGTCAGCTCGCCATCATTCCATTTACAGCTGGTACTTGTATGCTTCACCAGTCTAGAGAGCCATTATTGAATTTTCAAGTACTGGCTTGCATTTTTGAAAAGCATAAAGAGTAAATCATTTTACTGGACTGTTTATTCCTACATGAGTCACAGGGAGGAGCCTGCAGCCTGTCTCAGCCAAAACTGGGCGAAGGTGTGGTACACCCTGAACGGCAAGCATAGAAATAGTAGGTATACGCATTCGTTCATTTTCTAAGCCCCGTCATCCTAATTAGGGTCGCGGGAAGGCTGGCGCCCTTCTCAGCCGACTCTAAGAAAGGGCGGGGTACACCCTGAACAGATCGCTAGGCCGTTGCAGAGCCAGCATACGTACACCCATTCACACTCACACCAAGGGGTGATTTGGAACAGCCAGTCTACTGTGCATGTTTTTGGACTGGATGCGGACAGGGATGGATGGAAGCAGATGATTCGCTGTGGCGGCCCCTGAGGGGAGAAGCCGAAAGAAAAGTCGTAGTAGTAGTAGTAGTAGTAGTACTAGCATGATTTTGGACTGTGGGAGGAAACCAGAGTACCCGAAGGAAACCCACACAGGCACAAGAAGAACATGCAAACTCCACACAAACACCCAAGACTGGGAATCGAACCCAGGCCTTTTTGCTGTAAGGAGGACATGCTAACCACTGTGCTACTGTGGCACCTGTATAGGAGCATTTACAGAATAAAGGAATAATGGCCACTGACTTCTACGCCCCAGCAATAACGCTAGAACATGCTAGAACTCAGTGTTTGGTTGGCAACAAAGAAAAAAATAATCATTCATTCATTCATTTTCTGAACCGCTTAATCCTAATTAGGGTCGCAGGGAGGCTGGCGCCCATCTCAGCTGACTCTGAGGGCAGTGTACACCCTGGACAGCTCGTCAGGCCACCGCAGGGCAGAAACGTGGTGATGGCTATGCAGCTACTCTTGATGGAAGTCAGCAATGGTTCTTTTACATCCCTCTCACCACAGTGAGAGACACGGCCGGCCTTCGATCCGGGGGGGGACGACAGCAGGGACAACCATTGACTGTGGGGCTTGAACCCCTGACCTTTGAAGAAAAAATAATGAATTACATGTTTTGAATATTCCCTCTGTGTAGTGCATGCTGGACATGGTGCCTCTTGCAACTGCATCCATATTTTCGGTGACCCTGTACGTGTACATGACCCCAAGGTTATGCATTAACGTCTAAATGAAGAATGAAAAAAAGATTTGTGGCGGCTGATGAGTGCCGTCCATAACGGGGCAACCTCTCAATCATTCAACCAATCCCGCTGTGTTCGTAAAAGCACTGTCCTTTGTGTTTCAGGACCCCGGCCCGATGCCCCCTTCGCCGGTCCTCGGACAGAAGCCACTGCAGTTGCTGGAGATCAAAGCCCGCGGCCGGTTCGGCTGTGTGTGGAAAGCTCAGCTGCTCAATGAATACGTGGCCGTCAAGATCTTTCCCATTCAGGTATGTGCAAAGCCTTCAAAGCTGCTGAGCTAATCTACTCCGCCTAATCTCTCCACAAGAGGCTGTCAGCTGACCAACCGAGTATCAGCACTTTTTGCAAGCCATCCACTGTAAACTCGACTCTGAAATGAATGCGTAGATGGCTTTACTCATAATACTTTCATTTACATGCACATCCACTGGCCTCTCCAGCCTGTCCTTACTTTAATATAATCACCAGAACTAATGACTTCACCTCTGTGTTCTGTAACGTGTTACAAGCCAAAAATCCTGAACGCAATTCCACACATCCGTCTTTTTTTCCAGGATAAGCAGTCTTGGCAAAATGAGTACGAGATTTACAACGTACCCGGCATGAGGCACGAGAACATCCTCCAGTTCATCGGCGCTGAGAAAAGAGGGACCAACCTGGACTCTGAGCTGTGGCTTATTACAGCTTACCATGAAAAGGTGATATTATACAGAGATAAGGAGGTAGATTTAGGGAGGTGTTCAACCATGCACATTCACAAGCTTTCTACTGCGGATACAGCTATAGATCATTGAAATAATGCGAATTGTGTAACATCGTAAAGATGCAGGCCAGAAGCTTCAGTTAATGCTCACGTTAAGGCAGAGATGCTGCCAGTACGGATTCTTTGTATTTTGTACGGAAAGTTGATGTAAATACGGTGTTATGTTACAGGGGCTATTTTGAACGGAAAAATAAAAAGAGCGCGCGCTCTCCGTCTGTCTCACAGCGCTCTCTCTGTCTGTCTGTCTGTCTCGCGCTCTCTCTTTCGCTGTCTCTCACGCTCTCTCTGTCTGTCTTGCAGCGCTCTCTCTCTGTCTCTCTCGTGCGCAATCTGCCTGTCTCACGCACTCTCTCTATCTGTCTGTCTCACGCACTCTCTCTCTCTGTCTGTCTCGCGCACTCTCTCTATCTGTCTGTTTGTCTCGCGTGCTCTCTCTGTCTGTCTCTCTGTCTGTCTCACGCACTCTCTGTATGTCTTGCAGCGCTCTCTCTCTCTGTCTGTCTGTCTCGCGTGCTCTCTCTATGTCTGTCTCGCGCGCTCTCTGTCTGTCTGTCTCGCACACTCTGTCTGTCTGTCTCGCACGCGCTCTCTGTCTCACGCACGCTCTCTCTGTCTGTCTCGTGTACGCCCTCTCTGTTTGTTTTGCGCACGCTCTCTCTCTGTCTGTCTTGCGTGTGCTGTCTCGCGTGCACCCTCTCTCTGACTCATGTGAGTCATATGATGGTGTTGCCATCCTACCTCTAGATTTTAAGTATGATGTAAAAATATATATATCAATAATATTGCTTACAAATACATTTATTGCTAATTCATGTGTGTGGAAGGAGTGTTACTGAAAATTTTTCAAAAATACTGAAAAAAGTCGTGAAGAATACTGAAAACCTATATCTGATGTAGGCATCTCCGCGTTAAGGATCAAAATTTTGTTGCCAGAAAATCTTATGAATATGCCATGAGTGTCCACAATACTCGTCCATTTTTATTAAATTGCCTTTAAATTCACAAATCAAAAGGAGTCCAGAGGTGTTGAGTCCTGTATGAAGCGGATGGGAATGGATTGTAACGTGGACTCTATGGAATCTTATCGGGCGGAACAGTTTTCTGAAATTGGGATAGCGTTGCAAAACCCTGACAAACTTAATGTGTGAACCCAATTCATATCTGGTTCCCTTCAGAAGCCTAATTTCCATCTATACGAACGACTAGGTCTCGTTTGATGACACCATTCATGATGTCTAGGTTGTTTTCTTCAAGTAACCATGACACCACAGCTTTAACCGAGTCCAGGGCATAAAAACAAGCCATCGTTTCAACAAGTATGTTTTGCAACCGTGCTACAAAAACACACAGGGCTTGATTTCACATATTCAGGGGCAAAAAAAAAAAAAAAAAAAGAAAAAAGTCAGCTCTTGGACTAAAAGGATGCAGAGTATCACCATTAGAACTGCAATTTAATCTGAATGATGTGTATCTATCATCCTACCGCTTTTAAATTACAGCATGAGTCACCGCAAAGCAACTGCTACCTCCTACTCGAGCATTGTTTGTAATGGATGCTTCCTCGGTAAAAACCCTTTCCTCCAAGCTGCCTGCTTGGATCCGGGTAGGCATCCTACACGAAGTCTGTGCTCATAGCTTCTCGTCTCGGCAGGGTTCGCTGACCGACTATCTGAAGGCCAACGTGGTGACGTGGAACGAGCTGTGCCACATCGCTCAGACCATGGCACGAGGTCTCGCATACCTCCATGCGGATGTCCCCGGCCTGAGGGACAGGAACAAGCCAGCCATTGCTCACAGGTCGGTGCCTTCAGACAACGCTTGCGACCCTGGATGGGTTTTAACATTTGATAGAGCTCTCTCTCTCATTTAGGTTTATTTTACAAAGTTTTTTTTTTCTGATATCAGGTCTTTCTAGCTGGTCTATTAATATTCACTGAAACGCTAATAGATTAAACTAAGATCAAACAAGAGTCCGGTGACCTTGATTTAGTGCTATTAGCCTTCCGGGTTGGTACATTTATTGATTTAGGGCCAATTGGTTTAAAGTTGCACTTATTGTGTGTGTGTGTGTGTGTGTGTGTGTGTGTGTGTGTGTGTGTGTGTGTGTGTGTGTGTGTGTGTGTGTGT
>JAQNCB010000012.1:53783462-53795839 GCA_030068295.1 Euristhmus nudiceps
CACTTTATTTACATCTATGTACAATTACACGTATGTATTTTATATTATTTATATTTTATTTATATCTTATGCATTGTATTTGAATGATTAATTGTTATTATAAGCATTTATAGAGTTGAATATGTATTTATTGATATTATATACTTGTATGTATATGTGAGTCAGGGGGGTCCATCCTACTACTGCCTTTCTTTTGGCTTAATTCGATGTTTGCGTTGGGTCTCGGTCCCCTATATAAAAGTGAGGGATCCCTCTTCAGGGGTGCTCAATATGTCGATCGCAAAGGTACTATTGGTAGATCGCATGACATTAAAAAAAAAATAGACGTCACCCTATCAGCTATCTGGCCCGTCACTTGATTGACATACAGGGCTGCCAGTCACCGCGCATGTGCAAAAAAGGGTGCTAAATGCAGCAAACCTAACAAGCTATTCAGCGTGTTAACTCCAGTTTTAAGCCCTCGCCTTTTCTTTTAAACTAAAGAAAGCTTATGGTTATCAAAAACGAGTGATGGATCTGGACCAAGTAAGAAGACAAAAACGAATCACTTTCATCCAGAATGGGAGGAGGACTTTTTTCAAGATGTCATTTTCGAAGTGCATTTGCCTCATCTGCCAGTCTCCCATCGCAATACCAAAGGAGGGAAATGTGGAGCGGAATTTTTGGACTGTTCATAGAAAATAGGACACCGACTTCCCGCCGAAAAGCGAGCTGAGAAAGAGACAGGTGAATGAACTACAATCCCAGGTGTCAGGACAGCAGTCATTTTTCACACAACGTATTTCAAAAGTGAACGCCGCCACTGAAGCATCGTTTGGGTGAGTCACGTGATCATTAATACCAAGAGGCTTGAGGCTGGCTGTCAGTAGCTACAGTCCGGACTATGCGTCCCCGGCTGATTCAATTCAGTGCGTGTTATCAAAGTAAACTTGGGTAATTACAAAAAATGTTCATGGATAATTATGTTGTGTTCAATTTTGGCTCACACGGTTATGCAGGTACATCAACATACATTGTGTATATAAAGACTCCTCAATATATTTGAAAATAAATATATGTTTTGCATTTTTGTAGTGGGTAGATCATTGTGACTTGGTCATTTTATATGTAGCTCGCATGCTGAAAAAGTGTGAGCACCCCTCAATTCTCAGTATGAAATTTCTGACTTAATCCCCATTATTCTGGAGTGGGTCACAAATGTATCACCAGTTTTCTATTGGAGACATAGTGTTTGATGCGAGTGCGAGTCCTGTTTTTACTGGACAGTGTTATGATTTCTCAGGAGTTCATGAAGAGTGCTACACTGAATTGGGTTTCTATAAAGACTGCCTTTATTCAGTGAGAATTAAAAAAGGGGTGAAGTGAACTTCAGGCCTTGCATGTGGTGTTGACTCTGGCGTGACCTTGTGCTTGTGCCTGGTGTTTCTGCCCCAAATCCTACCAATCAATTCTGTCAACCAATCTACTGACCTTGCAGCTTTCAGTAAGGTTGAACCTGCAGAGTGCTCAATACACCCTGTGTGGGACTATTTGGAGTAGATGACAGCTATTCAATCATCGGATCAACCGTTCATCCATCATGGAGGAAAAAAAACACACAGAGCTCCCTTCGTCCAAGCAGAGATTTGTCCTCCTGTGGATCCTCGCGCACGATCCTCCACCATTCAAAGACATTCACATTAGGCTAACTGGCTATTCCAAATTCCAACTTTCCCCTCGGTGTGAGCATTCCACTGGAACACAAATGAATTCCCATCACAGGTATATTTTTAAGTGCTTTTCTACTCAACTGAGCTTTGGTAGAGGCATTGTAATCACAAAATCTTGACCGGACCAGTGCAAGGATTTTCATCAAACTTGAGGGGGACACCAACCAACTGGACTCCCAGAGATGATTTGACTTTGAAATGCCAAGCTTAAAAGGCAAGGTCACAAAGCTTTTGGAAATATACATTTCCCATGATAAAACTGAAATTGCATATAACTTAAAAGTCAAAAATCAAGGTTGCCGGATTTTGAGCACATATAATTAAAATGCGTGCCGGCAGAAGTGCCATTACTTTAGATCGCTAATAGGAAATCATATACAGTCATCCCTCGCTCTCGATATATCGGGCTTCAGTGCATCGCCGACTTTTTTTTTTTTTTTTTTTTTTGGTAAATATTCATCGAAAAATAAAAACATAGGGAAAAGTTCAGGAAAATGCCGTGAGGGGTAGCTACTGACTCTGATTCGGATCCCAGCCTCTTCTTCTTCTTGGGTTACAGAAATGCTGTGAAATTTGTCTCGACCAATCAGCTTGCGAGATCTCTGAGGCCATGTCCCAAACAGGAGTCGGTAGTGACATTGCGGCTTTGTCCCTTAACTCTTTCACTATTAAATGGTGAAAAAGTTAAGGGAAAGGCGGCAAGGTCACTGCCGACTCCGTTTTGGGACTCGGCTCACAAACACATTTCTTATACTTTATTTACATCTATGTACAATTACATGTATGGATTTTATGTATTTACATCTTGTGCATTGTTTTTGAATGTTTAATTGGTATTATAAGCATTTATAGTGTTGAATATGTATTTATTGATATTATATACACATATACATGTACCTATACGTCAGTCAGGGGGGTCGATCCTACTTCGTGGAAATTCGGTGTTTGCGTAGTCTTGACCCCCCATTAACCACGAAAAGTGAGGAATCCCTGTATAGGCTATTAAACAGCACAATTACCTTTGACTTTATGCATTTAATGGTCAAATCCCAGTCATGTCATCAAACCTCTAATTAATTTTTTTTTGGACAAATAAATAAATGAATGAAATATGTTTATCTCAAATATATAAGACAGAATACAAGAAACACTAGTTATAAAAAGAAACAAACAGTGATAAAATAACAAATGGAAAAAAAGTAATAATAATAATACTAATAATAATCCTCTGGGTACTCCGGTCTCCTCCCAAAGTCCAAAAACACATTAAGCTAGGTGGAGGTTCCAAATCGTCCCTAGGTGTGAGTGTGAGCATGAATGGTTGTATCCATTTTTGCCCTGCAATGGCTTGGTGTGCTGTCCACTTCTTCTTCCTCACCAAGAATTGGCTGAGATGGGCGCCAATCTCCCTGCAACCCTAATTGGGATTAAGCAGTTCAGAAAATGAATGAATGAACGAACTGTATCATATTCGAGAAGGAGTGGGGAAAAAAACAATCTCATTTAATCCCACCCCATACATATTAATTATTGATCATTAATAAGGTATTTGTGTGGCCGGTGGTGTAGCGGTTAGGGTGCCGGGCTCATGATCAGGAGGTCATGGGTTCGAATCTCTGTGAGACCCCCACCGTGCTGGGACCCCTGAGCAAGGTCTTAACCACAAGTGTGCCTCTGTTCACCCAGCAGTATAAATGGATACCAGTAAAAATACTGGGAAGGGAACCTGCGATGGACTAGCGTCCCATCCAGGAGGAGTTGAACTCCTAGTCGCTTCACGCTACAGAAACCGGGGATAAGCACCGGCACTGATGAGCCTCTGGGCTCGGGTGTAAAAGCCCACAGACCTTACCTTAATAAGGCACTTGCATTTCATTTATAGCATCTGTCAGATGCTCTTATTTAGCAGCTTACATTTATCATCTTTTATTCAACTAAGGCTTAGTTTTGTTAGTTAGTTACTAAGCAATGAAAAGCTAAGCGCTTTGCTCAAGGGCCCAACAGTGACCTTTGGATCCGTAAGCCAGAGCCATAACCACTGACCACCACTGCCTTAGGCATCCACTTACCATTTGATATTTCCCCTTTGTGTGCACCTCTAACACCCAAAAATATGCAATTTTACAAAATTACCTTTGAGAAAGATAAAATTATGATTTTTGTTTATTTATTTTTTTTCATGATCACTTCCGCTTACTACAGTTCATATCTTTAGATGAGCATACGGCTAAATAAAAATCACTGCACATACTGGACGTATTTGCTACATTATCTATGCTGCATGGCCGAGATACCTCGCGCACGATGAGTGGCTCTGTAATGTAGTTCTAAATTTGTGGTCTGTCAGTCATATGGTTGGTTTCAGTGTTTAGAATAGGACCTCGTCTCGATGCAAAAAGAAGCTTGCCTCTCCAAAATTTAATCAGGAAGCAATATAAAAAAAAAAAATAAGAGAATCTCTGCCTTCATCTGTGGATGTTGCATCAAATCTATTGTTTCCATTTTAAAATAATCTGCTTTAGCTGAAACTTGAGTCTAGATGCTGGAGGAATATTTCCAGATGTCTAAATAGGATGAGTTTTTATTGCCTAAACTAGTAAACTTCCAACTTTCTGCAACTTCTTAAGTCTTACCTAAAATAAATCCATCAAAAATACAAAGAAAAAAAAAACCCAGTACAGTGGTACCTCAAGATCCGAAATTAATACGTTCCGGGGTGGCTTTCGTGTCATGATTTTTTCATATAATGCAGAATGAAATAAAAGCCAAATGCATTCGAATCATTCAATATACCTAACCGTTACTACCTGTAAATGAAGTAGATAATAGAACATAATGCAAGAAAAATAATAGGAAATGTGGAACCTTACCTTTCGAGTGAGGAGATGTCCGAAAGCAAAAGTAGCGAGGAGGAGGAGAGCAAAGAAAATGATAAAAACGGCAGAAAATAAATGGCAGGAAAACTTATACTTTTTTTTTTTTTTTTTTTTTTTTTAACAACACGTAAAACACATCAGATTCTTTTTCTTTTCCTTTTTTTGGCGGTGTATTACTGCCACCACCTGGACTGGAAAGGAAGAGCAGGATCATGGTACTGATCATGATGGGAAATTGTGTTCCTCTTCTTTCGTATGCTGAATAATTTTTCATAAAATGAAGCGAAAAAAACCTTTTGCATGTCATTTCGTAAAATGAATTTTTTGTGTACTGAAGCTTTTGTATCTCAAGGTTCCACTGTACTCTGGTTTGCTAAGGTAAAACTACAGAACTCAGAACATGGTACTGAGAATCCTGTGTTTTTTGCATTGAAGGAGTTTTCAGAGTGACAGCCGGTTAAAGAAAGTCGGAGCGCATTACTCCATTGTTATTCAAGCTACGCCGCTGCGCTTCTGACATTTATAGCTCTGAATAGTTTCGCCGCAGTGTGTCTTACTGAGCTCCTGAAACAGTATCGAGAATCCTGAGCTCTTCATTCAGCTGCGACAGGCCTGTTGTTTCCGTGGATTATCCACAGCTCAGCTGGTGCAAGATGTTTCTTCTTACATTATTGCCTACGGACTGGATTTAAAGTCGTGCGTTAAATCCGAATTTGTTCAACCTCCTTTTTTTTGTTTTTTATTATGTGAAATATTTTTTATGATTCTAAGTTCAGTAATAATTTCTTTAATAGGTGGCGTAGTGGTTAGCACATCCTCCTCACTGCATGAAGGTCTTGGGTTCAAGTCCCAGGCTCGGGTGTTTTGATTGTTCTCCTGGTGCTTGCGTGGGTTTCCATCGGTTGGGTTCCAAATTGCAACCTACATGTGAATGTGTATAGCTGTGCATGTATGCGTGTTGGCCCTGTAAGGGTCTCGTGACCTGTTCAAGGAGGTAGCCAGGCTTTTCCTAATGCCAGTTGAGATAGGCTTCAGCCTTTCCCTGATCCAAGAAGGATTAAACCATTTGGCAAATGCAATTTGAAATTCCTAGATCACCACATGACTGAAAATGCTTTTAAGAAAGACCTTGCAACACATATACCCTGTGCAGAAAAAAATGCAAGCTTCTTTACAGTAATATGACAATTAGAATCTCTAGTGCATATTGCCATGAAAACAGCACTGTCTCGGCATGAGAAGTAATCAAGCAAAAGTGATTGCTCTCATTCAACAGCTTGTGAAGAGGTCTCTTGGCAAAATTGCCGCCATGATCCTTCCAAGGCCTTGTGAGGTAGACAAAAGGTTTTGAAGCTAGTTTGAGTATCTTTTGAATTAACCCATTTCCTGCTGGCAATTTCGGCACGATGGCGCAGTGGTAAACGTATCCGTCTCCCTGCAAGAAGGTCCTTGGTTTCAGTACTGGGCTTGATGAGAGCATTTCTGTGAGGTTTGCATGTTCTCCCTGAGCCTGTTTGGGTTTCCAAAGAAATGCACTTTGGGTTAACTGGCTGCTCCAAATTGGAGCTACGTGTGAGTGCGAATGGTTGTGAGTGAGTGAGTGTGTTGGCCTGGTGACAGACTGGTGAGCTGTTCAAGGTGTACCTGCCTAAATCCAGAGTTGGAAAGGGGAACATCTGGCAACCTACCTTGTAAAACACCTACCCAAGAAAGCAAAAAAAAAAAAAAAAAAAAAGTCATCAGATTTGTCAGATTTGACTGAAAGGATTATATGAATGATTTTATTCAAAGTAGCCTGAAGCACAGACTGTTACACGACTAACATCCCTGAGCAACCTTTCACAGTACGCTTCTAACTGAGGGCTGCGATCATCAGCTGTTACACTCACACCGTTCTCCTTATTAAACACGAAAGAAATCCCATTTAAATGGAGGAAGTCTTAAAGACTTCTCTTCTGGGGAAAAAAACCTGAAGCTGTGATGGACCAGCATCCCATCCAGGAGGAGTTGAACTCCTAGTCACTTCAAGCTACAGAAATCGGGGATAAGCACCGGCCTGATGAGCCACTGGGCTCGGGTGTAAAAGCCCACGGATCTTACCATATTTGGGGGGGGGAACTATTCTTTGCACAGACTTTACCTTATCTGGGAAAAAACCCCAAAAAACTACTCTTTGCACAGACCTTACCATATCTGGAAAAATATCTGATGACTTTCTTTTTAAACACTGCCCCAGCTGTCAACACTGACAAGCATCAATCACTGAGCACCTGAGATTAGTCCCGCCCCTTATGTTTGTAGCTGTTCAGTGCTGAAAATGGGTTCGTAATATACTTTCTGAAAGGCTAACATGAAGTAAAGTTTTATTCTCACTTAGAGAGAGAAAGAGAGATTTTTACACTGTTTAATAGCTTGTCAGACACCCTCCCACAGGAAAAGCCCTGAACCCCTTCAGTCTTAAAGCAGTTTCAATCCACTGACAGAAAAAAAGCTATTGAATATTCAACATACCCTTTTTTTTTTTTTTTTTTTTTTGCATGTTTTTTCCACCTCTTCTATTTCCAACATTTGAGTGTTGACATACCTTCAGAATTCAGTATTTAACTTTATTTGCTATTGCCTCTGTCTTTCTGATTTGATGGTAAGAAACAACAAAATGTTACACCGACAGTAACCCGAGCTCAACACTGTCCCTCAACACCACCACACAGCCTGGGTTCAAGAACATTTTCAGTATCCTGTATTATCTCGGGATGTTTAACTTGAAGCATTAAGTTTAAATGTTTACCTGAGAAGTTAGGATATGGATAAATTTATACAGAACAAGCAGGTCCTAGGTTCGAGTCCCTGGCTGAGCTAGCTAGTTTCTATGTGGAGTTTGCATCTTCTCGCTATGCTTGAATGGGTTCCCTCTGGGTACTCCGGTTTCGCCACAGTCCAAAGACATGCACATTAAGCTAACTGACTGTTCCAAATTGCCTGTAGGTGTGACTGAGATTGAAAAGTTGTCTGTGTGTTGAGGGTGTACCCTCCCTTTGTCAGTGGTCAGATGTACGGTCTGTTGGCACCGAGCCCAGCTCATCAGTGCCGGTGCTTATCCCCGGTTTCTGTAGCGTGAGGCGACTAGAAGTTCAACTCCTCCTAGATGGGATGTTAGTCCATCACAGGTTACCTTCCCAGTATTGTTACTGGTACCCATTTATACTGCTGGGTGAACAGAGGCACACTTGTGGTTAAGACTTTGCACAGGGGTCCCAGCACGGTGGGGTTCTCACAGAGATTCGAACTCACAACCTCATGATCATGAGCCCAGCACTCTAACCGCTATGCCACTGGCCCCAGTGGTCAGCTGAGATTGTGTATATTTCTCTGAGATGCCTTTTTAACATCTAGAGACTGACATTTGTACTGGATTATTATTATCAGAACTAGTGGCATTGTGGCACCGCGGTTAGCACATGGTTGCTTCATGCCAAGAAGGCCTGGGTTTGATTCCCAGCTCGGACGTTGCTGTGTGGAATTTGTAAATCCTCCCTGTGCTCATGTGGGCCCCCTTTCTCCTTCAGCCCAAAAACATGCACAGTAGGCTAACTGCCGGTTCCCAAACGCCTCTCGGTGTGAGTTGAATGGTTGTCTGTGTTGGCCCTGCGATGGCCTGGTGAGCTGTCCAGGCTGTACTATGCCCTCCCCCATTGTCAGCCCAAGATGGGCGCCAGCCTCGCCGTAACCCTAATCGGAGTTAAGTGGTTCAGAAAATGATGGAATAAGTTAATATTGTCAGAAAAGGAAATGCACTTGTAGAGTGCAGACCTCCACCAAGGTAGTGCAGTTTCATTTTTAAATGGGTGATAGTGACCGGTGACACAGAATTATGGTGCTCCCTATCGTGGTGTATTCCACAATAATAATTTTTTAGCCCTGTATTTTTGTCCCCCCCAATGTATTCTGGGTGATTCTCCGACCTCACCCCCCTCCCCTCCGTGCCCAATCACACAATGTTAAAAAAGACTTCAAAGCATACTGTATCCAGGTCTGAAGCATGCCCAATATTTAACTAGTTCTTGGTTGGCCCAGGACTTGCATTTGTTTAAAACTTTATTGAAAGTGGTACATTAGTTTTCAAGTTATCGTGGTCACAGACACACCTCCGGACATACAGACACTCATGACCAATCTCAAAATTGTGACCATCTAGTTTATGGAGGTAAAAGTTGATTTTGATCTGCATATCTTTTTTTAAATGTATCAAGCAGAGAGTTTCTGAAAGTGGATAGCGAGGACGTGCGCTCACAGAACTGGAAGAGTTTAATAGCACGATATTACAAATCGAAGAGTTGGTCTTCCACTTCCACACCCAGAACAAATGTGTTTGTGCGATCCCGGATTTGTGTGGTACTGTGTGCTAAACCTCATGTGAACTCTTTGCTTTTGCCTCGTGGCCATGTTGCTGTAGGTTAGACAGAATAGGAATTGGACCAAAGCCAAAGTCTCGGTATGACAAGCCAGCCAACCGGAGCTGAAGAATTCTGCTTTGTGGGGGAAAAAAAAAAAGGTGAATTTCATTCGCTCTTCCTCGAAGTTGAGTGAACTTCTTCCTCTTTGTTGCCTTGAGCTATGTTTAAGCGAGGTATTTTTGGTAATATTGACAGCTGTGTATTGAGTTTCTGCAGTGGAGTGATGCAGTGGGAAGTCAGTCCAACGGAAACGCGTGAATACTGATCACTTTTTCTACTAAAGCTGATTTTTAAATGGGATTAAGACGTTGTTGATGTGATACTTTAGTTTAGTTTCAATCTTATCATTCATTTGTGCACATACTCCAACCTGACAACAACAACTGCAAAAAGACTGTTATTGGGCTATTTATTCTTGATCAGGATTCCAAAAGGTGTTTTGAGACAGACAGACAGATATACAGATATATATATAGGTAGACAGATAAATAGACAGATAGCTAGATACCCAGAGATAGACAGACGGACGGACAGATACTTTATTATCCCAGAGGAAAATTCACATCTGCAATTAATGGTAAGGAAGGAAAGAAGAGATAAACATCTAGAACTTGCACAAGTGCTTGAACTTTTTTCAAATAAATATCAAAAAGAAAAACTGAATAATTCATGTTTAGAGAAAGTGTAGTTTTTATTACATCACGAACACCAGAACCGCACCAAGGTACAGACATGGCATCATGATATGGAGCTGCTTTTGTCATGCAGTACTGGAGCGTGACACACCATCGGAAGAAATCTGAACGGAACCAAACACCGGGTTTAGAAGAAGAAGAAGATTTAACATTCGCAGTCAGGAATCTGATCAGAACAAAGAAAGTAGCTTGCATGGCCTTACGGATGTGTGGAATCAATTTTTTTTATGTCCTCTGAAATATTTGCATATATTGTACATTTCTGGGGGGGTTTTTTTCCCCCTCAATTGAAACAGGTGGCATCGTCATGATCCACTAAAATGGAAACATGAATCATAAAAATCTAATTTTAGTTTTTCTTTTATTGCACTTCCATCATGTACATATCAAAACATCATTATCGACTCAGCACTCACTCACGGAACTGCTTCATCCCATTAGGATCACAGGTAGGCTGCAGCCTATCTCAGCCTACACTGGTTGAAGGCAGGGTACAACCTTTCACACTCATACATGGAGGCAATTTGGAGCAGCCAGTTATCTTAATGTATATGTTTTTGGACTGTAGGATGAAACTGGAATATCTGTAGGAAACTGATGCAAGCACTGGGAGAACACGCCGACTCCACACTAAAGCGCCCGAGCCTGGGATATGAAGCCAGAATTGCGTTGCTGTGATTTGGACATACTCAATATTACATTTTTATTACAAATGTGCTGAGTACCCAGAGGAGATCCACACATACAAATGGCATACAGTAATTACAGAGCTTCATTAAAGAATAAAGCAAACAATGATTTTCAGGAATGAGAACATTAGAGGGACTGCACATGGAGACAAAGCTAGAGAGGCCAGACTGAGGTGGTGTAGCGGTTAGGGTGCTGGGCTCATGATCAGGAGGTCGTGGGTTTGAATCACTGTGAGACCCCCACTGTGCTCGGACACCTGGGCAAGGTCTTAACAGCAAGTGTGCCTCTGTTCACCCAGCAGTATAAATGGGTACCAGTAAAAATACTGGGAAGGGAACCTTGAGCTCCTAGTCGCTTCACGCTACAGAAACCGGGGATAAGCATCGGCACTGATGAGCCTCTGGGCTCGGGTGGAAAAGCCCAACAGGCTTTATCTTACCCAGTGTGTCTCAATTATTTTCTGTGACGCCCTTACACCAAAGAAAAACTTTAACATTCTTCTTTTAATCTGAAACAGAAAATATTTAAAGTGCACCAATTTGTCTGAAAAAAAAAAAATGCATCCTTATTTAAACTGTAAACATTTTTTGACAACTCATTGCACCATTTGATAGTGAAAAATAAAAATCCTCTCTTCATTCCTGTTAGAAATGTTTCCATGTTGTTCCTTGAGGGGTTGTTTATTTACTGCACTCCATATCATTTGCTCGCTGCGAAAATCCCCGACACCATAGCGTGACAATGAGAGCGCCACTGCCACCTACTGTAGTGGATGTGCAATTACACTTAATTCTAGTACAGTATGGCAAAAAAAAGTACGTTTCCCAGGGTCATACCGTGCCCACCAAGGGAGCCACACCCCACTATTTGAGAAGCACTGCCTTTACCCATGTATTATACACAAAAACAATTATCCATGTCAGGGTTGGTGAATGTCATGTTGAATGGAACTGAACTGTATTATTCATCCACCTGGCTTTCAGTACATAATTGCTGGTTATTGTTAGAGATGGAGAGCTAGTCAAATTGTGCAAATCCCATGTGTGTCTGTGTATACTTGCTTACATGCACTAACAAGGTCCAATCTCTGAGCACTTGCCATTAACTTTGTACCTCCTTGCCTGTTTTGGGAAAACAGCTCTTTAAATTTTTAGTAGAATTACTATTTATGTGTGTAGTGCTGAGGCTATCGGCAAAAACAGGGACAGGCCCTTGTAAACATTAAATATTTAAAGCACAGAAATAAAGCTTTATTTGATTTTCACATGTACACTTGTTGATATTGAGGTGGAATTCTACATCAAGACCCTTTGGGGAAACGCTTTAGCAGTTATTCACTCCATTGGAAATGTTCATTTGTCGTTAGTGTTTGTATCGAAGCAGTTTATATTGAATTGGATTTTATAGTTTTTTTATATTTAGTACATGAGCATGGCATTCATCTTTTCTGTATCTTAATCATTTAAAAGTTTTCAATATGCTCCCAAAAAAGTTCCTTTTTAAAAATTATTTATTTATTTTAATTATTATTACTTTTTCAGTGGGCGGGGCAGAGGTGGCCCAGTGGTAAGGCGCTGGCTCCATGATCCGAGTCGGGGGTTCAAGCCCCACTATCCTCAGGTCGTCATTGCTGTCCTTCCAGTGCAGCCAACTGGGTTATCAAAGGCCGGACATGTCTCACCTAACTCAGCGATGGCAAGGTACCCCAAGTCTATTGCAGTCACCAGTCTATTGCAGGGCCAACACACACACTCACATTTGGAACAACCAATTAACCTGCTAGCATATCTTTGGACTGAGGGAGGAAACCTGAGTACTCAGAGGCAACCCTGCACAAGCACAGGGAGCTTATTTTTGTGTACAGGGATCCCTCACTTTTTGGGTTAATGGGGACTGAGACCCCCGCGACCCCCGCCTTTCCGCGCCGTAGGCTCGGCGGGGGGGGGGGGGGGG
>JAQNCB010000012.1:53832246-53850191 GCA_030068295.1 Euristhmus nudiceps
CAGAAGGGGAAGCTAGAGACGGAGGCAGAAGGGGAAGCTAGAGACGGAGGCAGAAGGGGAAGCTAGAGACGGAGGCAGAAGGGGAAGCTAGAGACGGAGGCAAAAGGGGAAGCTAGAGACGGAGGCAAAAGGGGAAGCTAGAGACGGAGGCAGAAGGGGAAGGTAGAAGAGAAGTGGAGGTAGGAGAAAGAAGAGAGAAGAACAAGGAACAAAGATGGAGGTGGAAGGAGGGAAAACAGGATTAAAGATGGAGGTGGAAGGAGGGGAATCAGAGGCCCTGCAGCCGTCATTAGCGGTTAAATCTCTCTCTGCTCCCTGAGCCCCAAAAATCTTGTAAAGAAAATGATTTGATGCAAAGCAGTCGGTGAGAAAACAAAGGGCGCCCGAGGGAGCCATTAACTCACTCATTGTTACTGATGAAGTCGAGGATGTCCTGTTCCAGCTTCAGCAGCATCATTCGGTCCCTGGATGAGATAAAGGAGCATCAGTTCACACTTAGTCCGAAGCTGCTGTCTCTTATTTCGCTCACGAGGCGAATAAAACCAGGGCTCAATTCTTTTTTTTTTTCCCCTGCGATGAAAAATCTGGCACTGAATAAATGGGAGGTTCACAAACCTGGGGTTGTTTTTCAGTGTGTTAACCAAAAACTCGTGCAGATCAATGCCAGTGGAGTCCGTGTATTCTTGACTGGAATCTTAAGAGAGAGAGAAGGGGGAAAAAAATCTTAAAAATAATAATCTATACTACTTATATATATATATATATAAAAAATAAAAACCCACAATAAATAAATAATATTCACAAGCGCCCCCACCCCCTTCCCCCAACCCACACCCACACACACCTCTTGACAGCATCTTGCGGTGTATGCTCTCCAATTTTTCCAACTTGTCTCCACATCTCTCTCCGTCATCATCTTTTTTATTGACTGGAGCGTCCTCCTTATCGAATGATCCGGAGAGCTTGATCTGAATCTCGTCCTGAGGAGGAAAAAAAGAATAATAAAATAAACCCCAGCACTGCCGCGGTGGAATAAACTCGCTGTTCTTACTTGTCAGGTTTTATGATGATCAAGCAATATGAGTGAACGTGCATTTCACGGCTCGTTTTTTTTACCCAAGGTAGGGCATCATCTCGGGTGCTTATATAAATATCAGGCAAAGCTTCGAAACTACTTCAGCTACCAACCAACACGAACCAACAGCCGAACAGGACTTCAGCGAGTTTGTGTTTGGATAAGGACCGGCGTCTCCACTACCACGTCCATCCTTCAACACGGCATCGAGATTCAAGCCTCGGGCTAAACGTGTCCAGCAACAGATTATATTTTACTCTTTGGGGTGGGTTTTCACCCTCCCCCCTTCTCTGGACTCCTGCCATTTGCAATGTGGCAAAGCCTGGGCACCCTGACGAGAGGCATTTGGTTTAAGTCTTTTCTTTTTTTTCCTCAGGCTCAACGGCGTCCTTGTGCCGTCACCTCCTTTGGAGTGGCTTCGACTGAACCCCTTCACTCTCACTCACACACACACACACACCATTTCAACCCTACCCTCCCTTCCCAATTTCCTTTGATTCGCAGCACGGCAAAGAAAGGAGTCCGTTTTTGCTTTTCAGGACCGGCACAAAAGTAAAACAAAAGAGGGCAGACGCACGACGTGACGCCCAGGGAGGTGTGGGGTGGATTATATAAGACTCGTTCTTGAACATGGAAAAGGGAGCTGGATTGCGTTTATGTAGAGAATTGCGAGAGCTCAGGTTTTGCCTTCATGGAACCAAAAAAAAAAGAAAAAGGAAAAAAAAAAGTGAGCCTGAAGGAATTACGGCGAAAACACACAGCTTTAAGAACGCACTGCAATAAAGTCAGGTTCAGCGATTAATTATTGAGTGCACTCCTCATACGTAAAAGAGGGAGCTTGCTTTTTTTTTTTTTCTCGACTGCCTTCAAGAGCTTTATGGAAATCGGTGAATGTTTGTCAGAGTGCACTTGGACTGGTATGGACTCTGAAAACTAAAATCTTTTTTTTTTTTTTTAATAAATAAAGTGTGCGTGCACTTGAGGTGACATGAAAAATGTTTAAAACAATTCTGTATGGTCCATAACCATTTCCCATAATCCACAGTGACGAAACGAGGCCATGTCCCTCCCGACTACCGTTTCCAACTTATAAAAAAAAAAAAAACATATAAAGACCGCGAGTGTGTATGCGTACTGGGTGTAATGAGCCTGTAAGTGCGAGAGACATTTCCGTCACCCCGCGAGAGATTTACCTGATGTTCTGGCGGCTGTTCGGAGGTAATTGGGGGAGGAGAGGGTTCTTCACAAATGGCCAGGCTCCGAACTAACTTTAACTTTGCGTTAGACTGGGGGAGAGTAGTGAGGGTTAGAGAGAGAGACAGGTCAGGATGTACAGGTTTCATTACCACAAACATGATGCACATCAACTCCGGGGAAATCAATCGGCAATGAATGATGTGGGGGTGGGGGGGGGGGATTTCAGAGCTCATGGAAAGCATCCCGTCTATACATCCAGTTCAGTTAGTGGGTCGGGTGCTTCAAAATCATGCACATAAACACCGTGTGTGTGCATATATATAATATACACACACACACACACACACACACACACACACACACACACACACACACACACACACATTTTTTAGCAAAGCATTTGTCTACACAATGTTCAAACAGACAACTTCAAATGAAAAATAAAAGCAGGGCTTCATGATGCACAAGACAAAAGAAAAAGGAACTGGCTTGCAGAACAACCGAACACACACATCCAGGACATGCCTCTTGCCACTGTACCTTGGGGTGTTTTGCACTCTGTCCAAGTATTTGCCGCTGTACGGTAGGCAATGAGACAAAATGGGGCACATGGATTATTCACCAGTCCCAACAACGCTCCACACTGAATGAGATGCGAGCCCAAAGCTATACGTTCCACCCTGCTCGAAACCATTCTTTACTAAAAACTTACGAGCGTCATCAACGTTTTTAGAAATAATGGTTTGAATACGAGTGATATGTAACTTACAGCATGTACTTCAAACACATTACGATAACTAGTATACACCAGGTGGCCAAAAGTTGGTAAGCACATAACCATCACGCTCATATGCGATGAATACTATTGAACATCCCAATCCATGTCTAGTCCCTAATATTCAAACAGGCTCCACCCTTCCAGAATGTTCCTTCCTTCACTAGATTTTGGGGCGAGGCTGTAGGGATCTGTGTCCGTTCACTGACGGGAGCTTTCGGCTGAGTTTGGGTACTGATGGCGTTTGGGTTCAATCGGCTCATCCGAAAGGTGTCCAGTGGAGCTGAGGCCAAGGCTCTGTGGAGTTCCTGTTTGGCAGACCATGACTTCCTGGAGCTTGCTTTGTGCACGGGGGCACTGTCATGCTGGAAACAAGTTTGAACTGAAGGGAAAACTGTCATGCTCTTACACCCAAAGCCATCCGTGAGCTTCGCGACCGTTGGCATATGGACGTGATGGTCAGGTGTCCACGAGCTTCTGGCCTTCACTGCATTAAGTCATCGCGTTGGCGTGGACGTGCATGCAGAACTGGTTTAAGCCGTGGGGAAGTTACAGCGTCCCAGTTAGTCACAGCATATGAGATCGTGGTTAGTCATGTCATACACCAGGGCGGTTTTTTAACCAAAAGGTACAAAGTTCCAAGCCCCCTTCCAATCATAGTATCATGACCTGCATTTCTCAGTGGTAGAACGTGGCACAAGTAAAGAGCATAGTTTCTTTATTGCACCACTCATATACCTGGTGGGGGGGTTGGGGTGGGGGGCTGCCTACTCCCCCGATTCATAGACTATTGGGGCAACCATGTTCCACTGGAACTTCTGCTGCCACTCCCGTCATCTTCTCCACCACCACGCAGGAGGTTTTACCTTTTATACATGTACACTAAAGTTTGTACAAAGCGACTGTTCAGCAATGATATTTTTTAGACTGGGTCATCGTGTCGTCCAAATTTCAATCCATCCCCCGCAACACTGTCTGGATTTTAAAGCAGACGTCTATGTTCAAGGGTACTGCAATTTCACTCGACTGCACCAAGCAAACAAAGAACTGAAGGAGAAGCCGAAGAGGGGAAAGAGAGTGCCGAGGCGTCTTTATAGCGTAAAAATGGGTTATTCAAACAAATTGTGTGAAATCCAAAAAAAAAAAAACATGGGAAAACCTGGAAACCTCATTCCGGACACCTCGAAATGAGCAGACAATGCGTGTGAATTGGTTCTATTCTCCCAGGTGATGCAAAGAGAAGGCGTCAAGGGGCTGCCCACACGGCTGTCTCCCATTCTGCCTCTCCATCGTCCGTCTTGTACTCACAAAGACAGAGTGGCCGTGGTTAATAAGCAACACAGTGGCCTTACAAAATTATGATGGATGCTTATGCGGCTGTAATTGGGTATTGAGCATCTCCAAGTCCCCGAGTGCTTGGCACTGGCGTCAAGCCTTGTGCAGACGATCCGGCAAACACACAACTTGGAGGAAATCGTCATGGGAACACAGATGCTGTGTAAATCTGCCGAGAGTGGATGGAGCAGGGGGTGGGGAGGACGGGATGAGGGAAATGTCTGCATGCTGCAGGAAGGAAAGGGAAAAAAAAAAAAAAAAAAGTAGCAGGTAATTCTGCGTCGTACAAGCCGAAGCAGCGAAGACTTGCAAAACAGCAAAGAGGGGGAGAAGGAGACAGATGGCCTTCAAGCCACTTGCTGTGCTTCCCCTCCCCGGCTCCAAGGGTAACACAGAGGAGGCGTGGGGATAAGCTGGGATTGGCTGCTCAGACAGTTCTCCGCTTCTGCTGCCTGAATGTTGGGCGAGTAGCTCTCTGAGAAAGCAGGAGGCAGAGAGCGCTTGTGCAACCAAATGAAAAGAAGCACAGGAACGGACGACGTGAGCGGAATGCCGGAATGTCAGGAAAGTGGCGAGGTGTCTGTCGACTAATACAGACATATAATGAAATAAAAAGCTGGAGTGTACCCTTCACAAGTGTAACCTTCACCGACTGCACCAGGGGTGGAGGTGTATCCGTTTCAGCCGGTTCTCATAACGCAATTACATCACGATTGATTGCTCGTGTTTGGCGGTGCGCGTCCCTCGGGGCCCGTACGGCCGCGCTGTATCAGAACGATCGTTTGAGCCGATTTGTTTTTCTGACCCCTCGACTTCAAAAGCCTCATTCCGTACCAAAGCTCAAGGCGCAAGCCTTTGTTTGAGGGACAGCGATAATCATGACGCTCGATAAATGATTGATCATGGGGCAAACCGACGTGAGAATATTGCGTTTTGTCGGGTGGGGGAGGGGGAAAGCGAGAGGGAGGGTGTGCAACAGAATCTAATTGTCGAGTGTGTGCAATCGCTCAACAGGAATTCAATAAGATGTCTTATCGGAGAATAACACGTTCGCTCCTGTACCGCTCAACATTTGTTCAGCTGGGCTCCCGACGTCTCTGGAAACGTAATGCGATGATGGAAACGTAGCATGTGGCTTGATATCATACGATTATCCAGCGGCGCCTGAACCAGTCATGTGATTATCATCACGTCTGTAACGGTGTACTTTTACACAGCTTGAGCGATGGCGTGTCTATCCTACTCTTCTATCCGTCACGGGCTCGGGATATCAAGGTCACCTTGAATAGCAAATGGGGCGGGGGCAGACCAGGGCGCTGCCTCATATAGAGTTACCTGCGTGCCGCTCTTCTCCTCGCAGTAGTTCTCGTCCCCGTCGGGCTCTACGTGCTCTCCGCTCTCGGACTTGCCGAGGGCGTCGCCCCCTGGTGCGGGGTCGCAATCCTTCGCCTCTGGACCCCTCATGGTTTCGCTCGTCTCCTTTACAGTGACAGTATCAGACATCCTCATGAGAGAAGGCTACGTGGAGCGTCTACCGGGAGATTGGGACCTGCAGGACGTTAGATGTAAGGAGTTCTAGACGTGAGAGTCGGTCGGACAAATGTGACAATACGAATGAACGGCACTACCGCATTACCGTAATAACCGCATTACCGTAAATACAAGTCATGTAATTACTTTATTCATTACTATCTTTATTACAAATGATGTAATGAATCAAATAAACACACAGTGCAGTAAAATTACTCATATTTTATATATTATATAAATAAATATATATATATTGACCAAAATGAAATGCACATGATTCTCTGACAGATTTCTGTCTGATGAGTGCACTGGCACGAAACTTAGAGTTACAGAGAATCGTGTGCGTTTCATTTTATATATACATTTATACATATTCCGCTCTGCACGCAAATGTACCGAGCACTGTTTAGCATCATCTAGCTACAATCTTGCATGATTTTATATTTATATTTATATATATATATATATATATATATATATATATATATAGCTTCATACTGTTTATAACATTACTCAGTTGGCTCTTGCCCTTGCCGTACATGGAGGACAGAGAATATAATCAGAGCTGTGATACCTGCTGTTACAATACACATTTCTATAAAAGTATTTCTATAATTTAGGATTTTAATAACAGATAACTACAGCAAACACCAACCTTCAAGATTTTTCAAACTGAATTATAAAATAACTTTTATTTATTTTTTACATTTAGGGTAATATTAAAACAAACATGATAAACCTTTTTGTTTATTTGTTGATTGAGCTGGGATCATATCACTGCATAAAACAGATGAGTTAAAATCTCACAAATGAACCTCCTGCATGAACGGCTCACCTGAGCCGAAAATAAATCCTAAAATTTCTTGAATAAAGTCAGACTCGCGATCTAACAGGAAACGCCGGATTCGCACTCTTACTTAAGCGAGCACATTTCCGAAATGTAACCACCAACCGTGATCCGATCTCTCTCCCTCTCTCTACTACAGTAATGTCCTGCAGGAGCAAACATCATCTTCAGAGCGGTGACCTCTACGACAAGGGCGACTGCAGAGTTTACACGACCCCGAGGTCACCTTCATTTATTACCCCATAAATCACCCCCTTCAACTTCAGGCAAGAAGAAAACTCATTTGTATTCTGTCAATCTGACCCCTCCATTAGCACGTCCGCGCCGTGTGAGGCTTAAATCACGTGACGCGCCACGTCCCACCGAGACTCTTGGAGCACTGACGGATCACGCAGATGGTTCTTGAAGCTATCTATTCAGTCTACCTCTTTCATAAATATATAAATTCCCCTCTACCGCCGCCTGTTCTGCCCGCACGACCGAGAGGAGATTCGCGGTCGATCGATATCTACTTATTCGTTCATTTTACCCAATGTTCTGCTGCGTGCTGGGCCTGTGGTGGCGCCGCCCTGGCGTCCCTTTCAGTGGCGCTGTGGACCAGGTCGTCGCTTGTGCTGAGCGTGCTGGAAGCCCTGAGGAAGAGGCCCATGTCCCTGTCACCAGCACTGGCTCCAGATCAGAACAGCGCTGGCCGCAGACAAGGCGCTCATGCCCTTCAGGAACCTGCGGACGAGAATGCGGCAAAACATAAGTGCTGAAGTTTATCAGGGATTTCCGAAGATCTAGTTCTGATTGCGTCTGCGTTCAGACTGCAACACCATCTGCAATACCATCACGCTCACGTCTGCAACGGTCAGACGATGCCTTACTGCTCAGAAGAAAATTCTCAAACAGTTTACGGTTTAAGATGCTGTCAAACTGCCAGAACTGTAGAGACCACTCTGTGTGTGTGTGTGTGTGTGTGTGTGTGTGTGTGTGTGTGTGTGAGAACTGAAAACTAAAACGACGTCTCCACCTAAAGGCTACAAGTCCGGCAGGTGCTCCGGCACATATCCGCCTTTCTTTCATCGCCCACTGAGCTGCCGTTCCTGCCGACCATTTCACCGACCGAACGCAGACACACTCAACAGTGAATACCTGCGAATTCTATTCCGAGTGTCGCGGGAAAGCGGCCGAGTGGTTCTACAGAGGCACAAAATGTCACACGGCGCATACCGGTATAGCCGATAAACATACATCGAGTTTCAAAACAAGGTGGGCGGCCCTGCACTTTATTTCTGATGAGGCCAGGGATCAAAGGGACGTGTTTGGAATCGGACGGCGCGGTTAAGCAAACGGCCGGCGGGGCCAAAGCGCCGACAGCACCGCGCATTTATCACGCTAATGTGGCTTAGGCGGCTGCTGCTGCATTATTTAAGAGGCTGATGGACCGGGCTGATTGGGATTCATGAGATCTGGAGCCGGAGGGGGAGGGTGGGGGGAGCGAGAGCATGTTGGGTTGGGGGGGGCGGCTGTCATTGGAAGGGACAGGTGCAAAAAGAGTACGGCCACCCACACACACACACACACACACACAAAACCATCCACCCACACACACATATCCATGCTAACCCTCTGAAAATCATGAGGTGCAAGGTAGCTGTCAAAGCCGCTGTTCTGCAGAGTGCTCTCCTCCCCTCCTGCTTTCTTTCTCCTTTCTCTTTTCGAGATGTGACCGTCTGGGAGCACAGAATGCCCGAGTGACAGCTTGCTCGGCTCTCAGCGCTCACTCTGAAAGAGGCGAATGATGCCTCGAGGGGGAAAAAAAACAAAACAAAAAAACAAAACACAAAGCTGCAAAAATCCCGTGGTGTGGGTCAAAAATAAAAAGCCGACACCGGCGTCTCCACGAGAGCCAGCCCACACGTTTATACTGTTCTATAAAGAATCCGTTTGGCGTGTTCTGGTTGCGAACGCAACCTCGGTCGGACTGTTCAGCAAATCGCCCAGATTACCTCGTCTGTACCTCGGTGAGGACGGGTACAAAAGACGAAAAAGAAAACTCTCTCAATGCCCCAGGCTTACCAGAACTACTCCAGGGGTCACGTTACACACCCTTCCCTTATATTACTCCACTTCTATCATTGCTGTACAGCTAACACACACAACCTGATCCAATCCGACAGGGAAAAAAAGGGTTGCACTGCTTTTGTGTTTTGAGATTAAGATCTTGAGGAGTTCGCAGAAACTGTATGACGATGTCAGTTTCTATTTAACGTACCGAAGACGAATGCAGGATCGTCTCGTTCCTGTCTTTCTGCTTGCAGCTGTTCAAAAAAAAAAAAAAAAAAGAGAGAGAGAAGAGAGAGAGAGCGAGAGAGAGAGAGAGAGGTTTTTACTGGAAGCTCGAAAAAACAGCTGCAGAGCCGTGTCCACTTTTCGAGCTAATTGGCCGCCGTGTGTCATCCAACTCGACACGGCGGCTGCGTCTATAATTTAAAAAACAGACTTGTAACCCATTTGGGTGCTCGCAAAAAAATGGGTAACTGCTGACAGGAGAAGGAAGGAAGCTGTTTCAGGTGTTTGGGGAGTGTAATCAAGCTGAACCTGTGTCCGTGACTGACTGAGATAATGTGTGTGTGTGAGAGAGAGACTGCTCAAGAATTCATGTCTGCTAATGTTCCTTTACCAGCCTGGAATCAATCTCGGCAGAGGCGAATGAAACGCCGATGGTGTCAGCCGCGGCACGTGTATCGATTTGTGGACAAATAAGCCGTTAGTGCGAGCTGACGTTCGGAAACCGAGCTAAACGGCAGTCCATTATCAGGCACGGACTACACTCGCTACATGCTGCTTCTTACATGAGTGTTGGTACCGCCGTTAATTTCGTCGCCGCCGTTAATTTAGGCGCCCAGAGAAAACTGAGATAGGGAGGATTGGAGGATAGAAAAGAACAGATAAAAAGCACAGAGCACTGAAAATTTGATATTCCGATATTGTCAACAGACCTCAATTTCATCTTTATACTTTTTTTTTTTTTTTTTAAAGACATGCATATAAAGGTGGAAAGACCTTTGTACCAGATATGTTCGGATCATCCCTACTGAGCTTCTCAGCACTTGTTGAACATTTAGTAATATAAACCCCGTCCGATTTATTGGACAATTACGATTTCCCAGCCAATTACACCGCGCATGATTGGCAGGAGTCGCCATTGGAATAGATTACCAACCGCAGATACATTTCTCTGTGAGTCAGAACATGAGAAAAAAAAAAAAATAACCCAAGAATGAAACATTTGTACACAATGAACTATTTCTACAAATGTACACAAGAGTGTGTGCAAAACAAAACCACGGCTGAGGAACATGAAGGAGATGAAGGTGAAGAAGAGCGTACATTACTGAGGAACCAAGAGATTACCAGCTGAGAGGAAGCTTTCTCTTTTCTCGACGGATCGGCTGAAAGAAAAACGAAAGCTCCGAAGTCAGTGTGGAGATGCCACTCACTGCCACCTTCTGTGAGCAGGCGCCACCACCTGGCTCCGGACTTATCGCGAGTCGACGGCGCAAATAACGATATGAACAGCACAATACACTGCGGCCAATCAAAGAGCGAGGTGAAGGAAAGAGAACGGCTTATTTCATTACACGTTAACAAAGCATCGCGGAGATCACTTTCCGCCAGCTTTTACATTCCTGTGTTATTTACACAAAGTATTAAAAAAAAAAAAAACCACACAATAACAACAACAAGGACGATACGTATTGATTGCCTCTAGCACACACTACTAACAACTTACTGCCTGATTTAAGATCCGCAACCATCAGCGACATGCGACTCCTCAGCAAAGCAGCCAACAAAAACTAAACGATTCTCACAAAAGAAAAATAATAAGTAACTCCCTGGTTCCTCCAGCAGCTCCTCTGACTTAACTCATCACCGTGGACAGAAATCACATTGTAGAACCACATCCCGCTCGAAAAACCACCAACTCATGAAGTACGCTCATGTACGAATATGTCGGATGATTCCAGACAGACAAAACGAAACACACAGGTATTGCTGCAGCAGCCTAACATCACATAGAGGGCAATTTTTTCGAGCTTTTAAAACAAACAAGCAAAAAATATAAAATAAAATAAAAAACTGCGGGAGAAATTTACGCATGACGGAAGCACATAAGAGCCGCACTGAAATTGAAATACGAGGTGACATGAGAGACAAAATTTGTTCCGAGTTCAAGAACATCAAACCAGACGTTCCCTCGTAAACAAGCGCGTGTGTTTATCACAAAACGTGACATTTTGGGGTGTATATACACGTGAAGAACTTTTGTTTTTAACTTTGGAAAATGTGCATTCCCCAATATCCACACACACTAACGTGCACACACACTCTCACCTGCCACATCGTAGCCTCCATTATTTCCATTGGTCAGAGGTTTAGTTTCCATAGTACCAGAGGCTGCATTGGCTGTGCCGGCCGCTGCGTCGAGCGAGCTTCCAAAAGCAGCCCCCCTTCGCCCACTCGGTCTCTTCTGCCTGCTCGCTCTCACGCTTTCTCTCGTCCTGTCTCTGTCTCTTTTCTCTCTCTCTGCAGCGCTATCTCCCTCCGTCTGCGCCTAAGTGCTGGAGCCCATGGTTGAGCCTCTCGCCCCGGAGCCTCGGAGACAGCGGCAAATCAACGGCCGGACAGTGTGATGTCAGAGACGTGCTCAGCCAGTCAGAGCGCACGGCTCGGCTCGGAGGCACGTCACTGGCTAAATTGAGCTCTTCATTAGCAAAACAGCCGCAGCCTCGGGGTGTCGGGAGGAGCAGTGGGTGGTTTACCTTCCCATCCCCTTGGAAAGGAAGGCAAGGAAAAAAAAATACATTTAAAAAAAAGCACCATATCCTGACTTGGTGTGTGTGCGCGTGTCAGAAAAAGTGCACCTCAGCAGAGGTTTGGTCACACCATCACGCACGCTGTGGGGGGTGGGGGCGGGCGGAGGGGGATAAACATTCACGTGAATCTCTGCGTTCAGGAAGCGGAGACAGATAGCGCGGTCCAGTCAGAGCTCAGATCATTAAAAATGAAAGAAAATAAATGAATAATGAGTGAAAAATGAAGTTGTCGTCCTCCTGGAGATCAGCTGCAGTCAGAACTTCAGTTCTCATTACCAGGAACCGAATGATTAAAACAAAAAACACCTGAATGGTTGCTGTAGCTTCGCTCTTCCAGGTCATGACGCACAGAAACTGCCATTTTTAAATACATGAAGTTAAAAAAAAATAGATCGAGCATGAGAGAGAGAGAGAGAGAGAGAGAGAGAGAGAGACACGACCTGCAAGACATGCAAGTGTCTTGCGAAATCTAGCTTGCACCTTCTCCCTCGCTGACTCAAGTCTTGCTGCCTTCACTCCTCTGATATGGATTGTTTTCCACGCAGGAGGTCAGGAGGGCAGGACAGCGACTCCTCAGACAACTACAAGAGGTGCGGGTGCAATCGAATCCCTGTACCTCTGTTGATGACATCTGTCCGCAATTATAAATAAATAAATAAATAAACAGACAGACCGTCCGAGAACTGACACGGAGGGGAAGCATGAGGACAGCGTGGCACAGTGTTCATTAAATTTGTTTACATTAGTCTGCGACGGCACCAGAAACCCGTGGCTGCGCGGAGATTACGTCTAGCTGTAACAGAGACGCTGGTAATAAGAAGATGATGAGAAAGTTCTCAGACTTGATTGAATGACAGGAGAAGACGATGAGGAGAGATGGGGAGGAGAGGGGAGGTGATGTATTTGTTCTGCTTCCCTCCTGTGTCATTTTATTGTTGAATTAGTCCTGGCAGGCCTGAGCCTTTGATTAAATCCCAAGCGTGCATGACGAGCACCTGAAGATGCTCGAGTACACGACCTCTTGGAATTACCATATGATATCACTCAACTAACCGTGGCCCCTTCGGCGGCAAAGGAAGATACCGCATTCCTGATTGTCGGAGCAGCACGAGGTGACGCAGGATGGCCCTGTGAGGATTAGTACGCGAGTTCGGGTGGAGATAGCGGATCGACAATTGAGTTATGAATGATATAAGAGTGGGGAAGCGACGCCAACGCGTAGGGTGCTCAGAAGAACCGTGGTGTCACCATCACGGGAAAAAAGGCGACAGTCACGGAATGCGAGGCGCCAGTCGCACTATTTGTCATCACGGTTTCACGCTTACAGTAGGTAACTTCCAAGCAGCTGATTAAACCTGAAACAAGAAGTGCTTTAAATATTCCCCTGACCAATTAAACAGACTCACAATGCAACGATGCCTGCCTTGCTCGGTGCTACAAGATTATGATTTCATCACGTCTACGACATTTTCCAATATAAAAAAAAAAACAGCACACATTACGAGAGACCACCAAACTCAGATCATTAATTACCTGAAGAAAAGCTTTGTCTAAACAACATCACCAAGTTGATTAGATGAGGGAGAAAACTGACAGATTACACACTATAGACCAACAGACTGATGTACGATGCGTCAGCATCATCATCATCATCATCATCATCATCTTTAACCTCTTGAATGTCCCTCTTCTCTTCCTCGTGCATGTTTCATACATGGATTCCACCACTATTTAAAGTGTGATGACTGATAATGGAAGGTGAAGCTCATCATGACAGGAATATTTACATTGAAAACCACAATAATATTCTTTAAAATTAAATCAAAGGTCTTCCAAACTCCCCTGACACACATGAACATGTGTGCATTTTCATCACCTGGTGTTGTAGCCTGCTAAAATCCATCTGATAGTTTGCATTATCCACAAGAATAGGATGTGACACCCCCCCCCAGTTCATAGAGAGCAAGTTAATGGCAACAACAACACTATATAGACAGTAAATGAATCAATCAGGTATAAAGTACTGAACTTCTTATAAAGTGTGCTCGTACCCATGAAAGAGAATATCGCACCATGTATTCAAATGCAAAATAATTACATCTGACAAAAGAAAACACAGGGTGGTCACATGATTTTTTTTTTTTGCATTACATTATTGACACCCCGTGCATGGAGTTGTTGCCGATTTTTACTCTCCACAGGACATTTCATAAAACAGCGCCTTTTCACAAAAACAGAAACTACAAAGCAAGCTTGAATTCAGGTTGGGTTTAAACTCGACGTAGAATGAGCCAACTGTTTATAACACCATGACGTAACGGGAAACTACATGTACAAGGTACAGAAAAGAACTATATAAACACATCAAACTCATGGCAGAAAACAAAAACAATCTCAAAAATAACATCGCAGACGAATGAAGCCATCATAGGTTTAGTGCCCCTGCTGGCTGGATGCAGTATCACCGCTATTTTAAAAATCATTGAAAGTCAAAACTTTGCTGATGTTAACAGAGTAAAATTCAGACAGTTTGCATTTCCTGTGCTGAAATCTGCAGGACCCCCAGTGCAGCTAACTGGGTTACCAAATGCAGGCCATGTCTCTCACTGTCTATGGTGAGAGGCACGTAAAAGAACCATTGCTGATGTTCGGCAAGAGTAGGCTGCAAAGCCGTCAGCGTGTTTCTGCCCTGCGATGGCCTGGTGAGCTGTCCGGGGTGTACTCTGCCCTCGCCCAGAGTTGGCTGAGATGGGTGCCAGCCTTCCCTGCAACCCTAACTAGGAATAAGCGGTTTGGAAAATGAATGAATGAAAGATACACAAAAACAACTAACAGTCTATACTAAGCTATAAATGTGCAAATATCTGCATAAATGTATATACTGTATATATACCTAAATGTGCACATATAGTCACATATGTTAAAGGTGCATGATATACACCGGGTATGAGGTAGAGTTTTAATTCTAAGGTGCATGGAGATATGAGGCAGACATGCTAACCACTACACCAATGTGCCACCTCGGTTGTTAACTTTTATGGACAGAATGTCCATATGTATAGGCTCAGAGGGTACGCTGTTTGGTGGCCTCAGGATTTCATTATTGCTTCATTGAGCAGTAATCTCCAGCTCACCCTAGGGCTGTTTGGAGCTTAGTGCGTATCGGCTGTTCTGAGAACTGCCATCCATAAGTCTGAGGACATGGTTGCTAGCTGGAAAAGGATGGATTTCCTGCTCTAGATTGGGATGATTATTTTGCTTGATGTAGAGAAGTTCAAGTATTTCATGGTATTTCATTTCATTGACGAGGGGGAGAATGAAGTGGGAGACAGAAAGGTGGCTCAATGCAGCATCTATAGTGAAGCGGATACTATACTTGTCAGTTACAATGAAGAAAGCTGTACCAAAAGACAAAGCTGTCAATTTACTTGTCAAACTTTTCTTCCTATTCACCTATGGCCATGCACTGAGATGTAATAACTGAAAGGATAAGGTCATGGATGCAGACGGTGGAAATCAGCTTTCTCTAAAGGGTGTCTTGGTTTATCCTTAGTGACAGAGTGAAATGTTCAGACATTCTGGAAAGGCCTCAAAATAGACCTGATGCTCCTTCCCATCAAAAAGAGCCAGTTGAGGTATTTTGGGCATTTGGCTATTATACCTCCCAGTCACCTCCTTGAAGAGATGTTTGGATATGTCCGAAGGGGAGGAGACTACAGGGAAGACAGGATATTCTGGAGATATTTTATCTCTTAGCTGGCTTAGGAACAGCTTGATAGTCCCCCATGAAGAGCTGGTGGAGGCTGCCAGTGGGAGGAATGTCTGGTGTCTCTGCCAAAACTAAAAAAAAAAAAAAAACCTGGAAGAATCACATTTCCATACTTTACTACATTAAACATTTTGCATTCATTAATTTACTGAACAGTTTAATTATACTAGGGTTGTGGGAGGGGCTGGAGTCTCAATCATGTCTCAGTCTGGAATCTCAGTCTGGAATCTCAGTCAACTCTGGTGAAGGCAGGGTACACCCTGAAAAGCTTGAAAATCCATCGCAGGGCCAGGACACACACAACCATTTATGCTCACACTCACATCTAGGGGTAACTTGGAACAGCCAATTAACTTAATGTGCAAGGCTTTAAACTGTGGGAGGAAACCCGAGCACCTGGAAGAAACCTCCGCAATCATGGGGAGAACATGAAAACTCCACTACGGTTCCGAGCCCGAGACTCAAACCCAAGACATTTTAGCTCTGAGGTTGACATGCTAACCACTACGCCACGTTGAGGCCAGTGAATTAGTTTGTACTGTTTTATAATTTTTGGAGACAGTTTGATTGCCATTCCAAGACTCCGTCATTCATTCATTCATTTTCTGAACCGCTTAATCCTAATTAGGGTCTCGGGGAGGCTGGTGTCCATCTTAGCCGACTCTAGGCTAGGGCAAAGTACAACCTGGACAGTTTTCCAGGCCACTGCAGGACAGAAACATGCTGACGGCAATGCAGCCTACTCTTGATGAAAGTCAGCAATGGTTCATTTACATCCCTCTCAACATAAACAGTAAGAGACACGGCCGGCCTTTGATAACTCAGTTAGCTGCACTGCACTCATTTTAAGATGAAAATGTTTGAAACCTCCGAAACTACAACGTTTATGTATGATTTCTCACACAGTCTTTCACTCAGTACAGGCTCTTAGCGTTCGACTGTCGAGTTCTATGATCTACTGCTTTGATCATATTCATGATAACTAAACGATACCCGAGGGGCACGGCGGTGTCGTGGTTAGCATGTTTACCTCACAGCAAGAAGGTTGTGTCAGAGTAAAAGTTCGGCAAATAAATGGATGAGTGGATAAAAGATACATCTGAGTGAAATACAAAGTTCCGAAAGCAGTCTTAAATCCAAAACCAATACTTTCACACACCAAAACGTCAAAGGTTTGGTAATAAATGGATAAATTGAGTATGCTGAGTGTACTGAAGGAGTGTAGTCAGGTCTTACTATAGTAGCAGTTGGAAAATAATTCTTTAAATTGAAAAACTGCAGTCCTAAAGGGCTGCAATATGGCAATTACTCTTTCCTGCTCAAATAAATGGGAATCAAATAATTGGCAGGCTAGTTAAATGAAAAATAATGCATGTTAGCATAAGAATGTGTTCTACAGCGGACACAAAGATAGCCTGGATACTTTGTGCCATATATATAGCAAAAATTCAATGTTTTCAATGAAGCTATGCCACCTTTGATTCATCTACCTCAAGGTTTGGTATGCTGTGCAATCTGAGATGGCTTTTCTGTTCAGCACAATCATAAAGCATGGTGATGTAAGATATAGTAGAATTCCTGTCAGCTTGACACTCTGCCGATTCTCCTCTGACCTCTCTCATCAACAAGCATTTCCAACCATACAACTGCCATTCACTGGATGTTTTATTTTTTTTCTTCTGTTACCGGATCACTGTCAAATCTTCACTGTCAGTTCTGAACAACATGCTTGCTGTCAGATGGAGTTTTCTGATTGGTGTATGGTTTCTTAACCCAGCAGTGACACTGAGGAGTTTAAAAAAATAAACACACAAACTATGTTGAGAATGGCTGGCCTGGCACCCTTTAGATATTCATTCATTCATTCATTCATTCATTCATTCATTTACAGAATCGCTTGATCCTGCTGGGGTCGCCTATCTCAGCTGACTCTGAGCAAAGGCAGGATATACCATGAACAGCTTGCCACTCCATTACAGGGCCAACACACACAACCATGTACACTAACACTCACACTGAGGAGCAATTTGAACAGCCAGTTGCCTAATGTGCATGTCTTTGGACTCTGGGAGGAAACCAGAGCACCCAGAGGAAACCCACACAAGCATGATGAGAACAATCCACACAGAAATGCCCTTTTTAATCTTGAACCCATGACCCTTTTGTTGTGAGGTGGACATGCTAGCTATTATGCCATCATGATACCCACATTTTACATATGTACAAGTCAAACATTATGTATAACATTAAATACTCTATTTTGGGGCAGTCGTAGCCTCGTGGTTTGGGACCAAAAGGTCGCTGGTTCGATTTCCAAACTGACAGGAAAAATACGTGGCTGCAGGGGGGTGAGCAGTACCTCATGGCTGAAATGTCGTTGAGCAAGTCACCTAACCCCAAACTGCTCTCAGGGTGTCCGCAATGTGACTGCACACTGCTTCGAGTGTATGCACTCACTGTTTATTGTGTGTGTGTGTGTGTGTGTGTGTGTGTGTGTGTGTGTGTGTGTGTGTGTGTGTGTGTGTGTATTGATGTATATATGTAAAATGTTT
>JAQNCB010000012.1:53859515-53870601 GCA_030068295.1 Euristhmus nudiceps
GCGCGAGAGAGAGACAGACAGCGCGAGAGAGAGACAGACAGCGCGAGAGAGAGACAGACAGCGCGAGAGAGAGACAGACAGCGCGAGAGAGAGACAGCGAGAGATAGAGCGAGAGATAGACAGAGCGAGAGAGAGAGGTTGGTGAATGTTTATAAGTTGACAGTGTAAGGTACTTTGTAATTCGCAGAGCTGGTACGTTATGGCGCGCGTCTCCAGCCGAAGCCCTGTTCTGTGTAAACGTTGAAAAACATTACGAACCACTGTGTAACACATTCACTCCATACTGCTCACCATTTTCAGGATGTAAGCCTCACTTTTAAAACACCCCAATCGTGTCTAAAGCGACACTGAACCAAGCTGTGCGTTCAGGTTAGCGACCAATTTAATTGTAACTTGAAGAGGACTGTGTTTAGAACCAGGAAGTGCTTAGATAGAAATACGAACGCTCCCTTCAACACTGCGCATGCGCACCGCTCAGTCCACACGACGTGCTGGCAAGTGAGCATTCAGTGCAGCAACGTATACAAAGTGGTCGTTTTCTTATTTCTTAAAATTAATAAAAAAAATAAATAAAAAAAAAAACACACACAAAAATAATAGATATTTCATGCTTTTAATGTATTATTTAAGGCTACTGGTCACCACTGTCCAATAACTGATCACCATTGAACAATCACCGATCACCAATGATCCCACTGACCATAAACCAATCGCAAATAAATCCACTAACCAATAACTGACCACCAGTGATCCCACTGCATAATCACCAATCACCGAGCACCAGTGATCCCAATGACCAATGACCGATCACCGATAACCCCACAGAACAATCACCAGTGATCCCATTGAACAATCACAGATCCTCAGTTATCCCAATAACAAATCACTAACCACCACAGCTCAATTACTGATCACCACGGTCCATGCCAGGAGACGGGCATGATCACACCCACGCCTGTAAATGCAGAGTATGCCAGGAAACGGGCGCGACCATCCCCACAAACGCCCGTAAACTTGTCCTTGCAAGTGCGATCAATGACGCCCGCTAATCGCTTCAGAAGCGCATGTTGCCTGCCAAAGATAATAGCACAGTCGAGATCACAGCCGCCGTTTCCAAGCAACGTGGAAATACCCTCGATCGCTCAATGCCGGTGAACATGACGCGCGCGCGCGCACACACACACACACACACACACACACTATCACTGCTTCTTTGTCCAATGTCCTTCCATATTATTATTTAATACGGTACCTCCAGAGTTGGCATCGCGAGAGTGCAGAGGTGCATCCCAGCACTGACTTTCATGAAGTAATTTCAAACAGAGTAATTGTAGTACTAAATTTATTTTTGTGTAAAAGCCAAAGTTAAGCACACTTTATGTCCATATTTTATGCGAATAACTGACATATTTAATCAATTATCAGCCATTAAAAACAGGCTGTATCAGCCTTCTGACAGAGCGTCGGCCCAGTTCTGAACACCGACTCGAAAAACATGATGGTTTCTGGCGACTTGCACCATTACGCATTCATTGGAATCACTCTGAAACCCTTGACATACGACTAGTTTGTTCCTTCAGCCTCGTTTTCATATAAAAATTCTGCCCATCGTTCCGCCGGAAGTGGTTAAAATACCGGTTTATAATTTTCATTCGTGTTACCGAATGACTACATCATGCGAAACCATATAATTTTCATATAAAAAGAAAGCTTTTTTTCTATTTTTACATTTTCTATATTTTGTTTAATCGTACAAGATAAAATAAATTGATATGAAACTGCGCCAAGCAGATATTTAGACCAAGTCTGCCTGCGGATGTTTAGTCCAAGTCTGCACGCGGCGACTCGGGGAAAGCAACAGCACGGACCCACTGAGCACGGAAGTTACCCAAACACCGAAAGAAGTTCCTGATCAAATACACAAAGAACTCTGTATGTACGTGTTACTGAATAACCTGATTGTTTCTTGCATGAAACTTGTAGCTTAGTGTTGTGTGAATATGAAATTATATTACGGGAGACCTTTTAGTTTTAACGGCGCTGTAGAGGCTGTGAAGGAAAATAATACTTCTCATTGATTTAAAGTGACCAGATCCCCATCTGAACACGTCTGCTGAAATGTTTTGCCCCTAATGGTCATTTCCTGTTTTAAAATGCTGATAAAATGCAGTTAAAGTGAAAACTTAAACATTTTATGTAAATCGCAGCATTAAAAGCTGCAACAAGCTTTATTGATGCATTTGGTCGTAAAAACTTTGCATCTTGATTAGTAGAAGTCATAAAATAAATTTATTGTTAATTCATTAAATTTAATCGAGAAAAAGGGAATGTTTTAAGCTGTATGATAGTTCAGACCTGATGTTAATGGCACCAATATTCATGAAAAATTTTACCAGATTTACTTTCAAAAGTCAACACATTTGCCAACTCAGCCATTTTGACTACAGAAATATATTTTTATAGCAAGGATAGGACAACAGCAGGACCGTGAATAAAGAAATAATGATGTAGGTTCTGCATTTCTTCCACTGAGATTGAAAAGGTCTTGAAAGTGATGCTCTCCCCTAATGCAAGGACAGGTTTACGGACATCTACGGGCTCCAGCGTGATCATGCCCATTTCCTGGCATGGACTGGTGCCTGCTGGACTTACGGCAGGAGTGAAAAAATAGTGCCTGTGTGAAGGTTGGCAGGAGGGACTGATCGTGCCTGTGGATTTTACTCCTGGCGCGGAGTGTCACCAGTGGCCCCACTGAACAATCCCTAACTATCCCACTATCCAATCACTGACCACCAACAACCAGAAGACAAATCACTGATCCCCACTGACCATTCGCCATCACTGATCACTACAGATTCCACTGAACACTCTGACCAATCACTGATCACCAGTCATCCCACCGACCAATAACAGACAGCACTGATGATGAATTCTTACCAATTTGTTTTGTCTGCAATTCTTGACTAAAACTACACTATTTTGTACCAGTACAAGCGGAGAAGTTTAGCTTGTGGTACTACAACCAAAGATGACTTCTTACTTTTATAAGAAAACAAAATTACTCAAAGCACATAAAATATTCCCTATTGTACTTTAAATCTCTAAAACCTTTCGCTGATTGAATTATTTTACCGAGGGACAATAAATCTGAGATAAAATATCTACACAGTGAATGTGTTTTAATCAGAATTGCAGTTTTTAACCTCGATGTTTGAGAGAAACGGTTGTGTGAGTACACCAGAGTTCTCCAACCACGGGGCCGCGGACCGATATCGGTCCGTGGGTCATTTGGTACCGGGCCACACAACGGCGGAATTAAAAAATATATATTAATTATCGGAGTCTGAAAGAGTTTTTATTTTGAAAATCACTTTTGTGACCAGGAGTCCATTGTGGCTAATTGGCCGAGCTCTCACGGTAGGGAGGGAGGAACAGCATACTTGCCTGTCACTCACAGCAATCGCCAGCCAGTCATGGGCGTCTGTGAGCTCATTCGTACAAGGTGGCGTCCTTCCCCTCTAAGTGGTAGACCGTCCGCAAATACGCATGGTGCCACAGTTCGAAAAGAGGCGGGTGGCTAGCATCGCAAGTCACGGAGAGGGCGTGTTCATGTTTTCGCCCCTCCCTGGTTCGTGGTGATCGTGTGATAGGAGAGATAATACCCAATGGGTGGGAGTTGGAGATGGCTAAATTAGGGAAAAAATCCAAAAAAAAAAAAAACCCAAAAAAAAAAAAAAAAAAAAACAAAAAAACCTTGTCTTGGTCACCTGATGCAGTCCATCAAAAAATAGCCCAACAAGCTCACAAAAATGAGTAAAAAACAAACGTCTTTGGAAAGCTTCCCACTAATTCAGTGGAATGATGAGTTGTATTTTCCTTGTTGTTTTTTTGAGTGGTTTCTATACCGGTCCGTGAAAGTATTATTTTACATGAAACCGGTCCGTGGCGCAAACAAGGTTGGGGATCGCTGCCGTACAACATCCCCCCGACGGCAGCGTGTACCAGTGCATGCGTCTGGTTCATGTATGCAAGTACAGTATGGTGCATTCTGTAGTGAAGTTCGAAAAGCATAAGTGAGTCAGAAAATGTACTGAACACACAGAGTTCACATGACACAGAGATTTTCCTATACCTTTAATACAGCCAAGGTAAAAAATATACACATACACCATCCCTAGATCACCATGGTTACACAGGGGCCAGCATCACAGCACAGGGCTTGGCTACAAGCCAGCTTTGCTAAGTTGAGTGTAAAAAATAATCCATCTTAAATTTAGCTTTCAAATTCACTCTGGGTTGTTGTTCAGTCTTCCCAAGTTTTCCCTGAGCACTCAGGTGCAGAGGTGAATACATAACCTTTGCAAAAAGTCAGAAGTTAACTGACATCATTGTCCAGTATTTAAAGTGCATAAGCAGTAGAAAGACTTGAGTGTGCGCTATTTACGTTGTGCGCACAAAGCAAAACAAAGTGTTTGTGCAAAGTAAACAAATTCTTGCATAAAGTTAAAAACAAAAAGCTCACGAGTGAGAGTTTGCACACATGGCGCAAAAAAAGGGCTCATGCAAGTCTTGAAACTAATTCAACACCATAACAGTCTTTGCCTTATGATAAGAAATACCATCAGACAGTCTACACACATTGGCAGTCTGCATACTATTGCACAGCCTACATACCACTGTACAATTTGCATCCTATCCAACAGTCAAGTACAGTCATCCCTCACTATATCGCGATTCAGGTTCTGCAGCTTCAGTGCATCACGGATTTTTATTAAATATTCATCGAAAAAAAAAAAAAAGTTCAGGAAAATGCCATGAGATGTCGCTACTCGCTATTCTCATCCCAGCCTCTTCTTCTACTCCTGTTGCACGAACGCTGGGAAATTTGTCTCTCGACCAATCAGCTTATGAGATTTCAGAGCCGAGTCCTAAACCGGAGTCGGTAGTGCTCTTGCGGTCTTCCCCTTAACTTTTTCCCTGTATTAAAGTTAAGGGAAAGACCGCAAGGTCACTACCGACTCCGGTTTGGGACCCTCTGAAATCTCGCAAGCTGATTGGTCGAGACAAATTTCCCAGCATTCGTGTAACAGGAGAAACGGAAGTCAAGGAAAGTGAGTAGAGCCTAAATAAAATTACGTTAAAAGTTCTAAAAACCACATTTCTTACACTTAATTTAAATCTATGTACAATTACACGTATGTATTTTTATACTATTTATATTTTATTTATGCGTTGTTTTTGAATGTTGTATTGTTATTATAAGCATTTATAGCGTTCAATATGTATTTATTGAAATTATATACACATATACATGTACGTATATATCAGTCAGGGGGGTTGATTCTACTTTGCGGAAATTCGGTGTTCGCGTATGGCAGGGGCGTCAAACTCATTCCCAAAAGGGCCATATGGTTGCAGGTTTTGTTTCAACCAAGCAGTAGCACACATGACTGCTCGAGTCTTCAGGCAGTTGATTGGTCAATCTCTGTACAGAGCACACAATTTGATCAATCAACTGCCTGATGACTCAGATCAGCTGATTAAAAGCTGTTTTGCTGCTTGCCTAAAACAAAAAACTGCATCCACATGACCCTTTTGGGAAAGAGTTTGACACCTGTGGCATAGGGTCTCGACCCCCCATTAACCGCGAAAAGTGAGGGATCCCTGTACACCATCGTACAGTCCACACACACCTTCGTACACATCATACAGTCTACATACGATCATACAGTCTATAATCTTTTGTAATCACCGTCCTATAGTCTACATAACATGCACCATTGGACAGTTTATATTCTATTGTACAGCCTACTTACCACCATACCATTTGCAAACCATCATGCAGTCTACATGACATACCCTATATGTCTACAAGTCTATATACCATTGTACACACCACCATACAGTATACAAACCTTTGAAAACACCATCATACAGTCTACAAACCTGTCAATACCATCGTAGTCGATATACTACTGTACAAACCAAATCATTCAAATCATACAGTCTACACAACATGCTAGAAATGGAATAGCATTGGACAGTCTAGATCAGACCTTCAACAACCTTTTTGAAACTGAGAGCTACTTCTTAAACAACGATTTAACAAGGCGGGAAACAGATATCAATATGCAACACTTCATTTTTTTTTAAATGTCTGCAACTATTTCCATTTTCAAATGATCACCTCTACAACATTTTAACTAGACACTCACAATTTTTAACAAAGCATGAACTACATTGTGACGTGTTTTTTTTTATCAATTATGTAACATACAAAAATCAACTTTCAGATTTTACTTATCACCAAATCTACGGCGGCTTTTTCTGCTCGTAGTGCGCTGTCCGGTGGGTAGTTAGCTTGGTAGCTTGCATGACACGTTCTGAAATGTCTCGCAATGTTGCGCCACTTTGCCGTCGCCGCAGTCGCCCGGCAAATGAGACACACGCAGGAATCTTTCACAGGGGTTTAAAAAAAAAAAAAAAAAGCACTCTTCCTCCCATTCACTGTGAAAATTATTTGTTTTCTTTCTCTTTTCTGCTGCTTTCAGAGGTAAATCATCTCCTCACCTTCACTGCGCCCACTAGCATGGTATGCAAGCTACCATGAAAACTACTAACTGAGCAGCACGCTACGAGCGGAAAAAAGCCCACGAGTTAAAAACAGGTTTGCGCAGACAGCAGTCTTTTTTCACAAAACTGGTGAAAAACTCCCAAAAACTAACTGGTTGCCATGAAGACCAGCTAGCTCTGATATAATCTGATACATTTTTTAAAGGATTTTTAAAAATATTGTAATTTTCTATTGCACACCAAGAGCAAGTGTGATTTAAAAAAGAATAGCAATAAAAAAAAATTAGATGCCGTTCACTGGTAAGTGGCGATATGGTGAGCTATTTTTGGAACAGGCTTGCGGGCTACTCAAGTGTTCCTTGCGGGCTACCTGGTGCCCGCGGGCACCACACTAGTGACCCCTGGTTTACATACTATCCTACCTAAGTTTATTAGCTCCAAGTCTCAGTGTGATTTGTAATGATCTGTTAAAATTGCTGAAATCAATGACCGCAGAAGGCTTTGATGAAATCAAATGAGTCTGCAACGTAATCCAGTGACTTGTTGGGCATGTTTGAGCTATTTTCCCCTGAAAAAGAGTTAATAACACTGCATTGAGAAGACAGACAATCTTTCAAGAAGATCCATGTCGGTGAATATGTTTTGATGGCAACACAAAGATATGAAATAAAAATGTAAATCTGATTAAGGATGAGCAGATAGTACAAAGAAAATCCCAAAAATATCAAGAGGATATCCCAAAAATATCCCACAGATAATAAAATGCTTTAGCATTAGAATGCTTACCATGAAAAAAACTTTGTTAACTTAATTGGAGTCAAAACACACTCGAAAATCCATGTATTAGTTAATTCATGTGTTATTACTCCTCTTTGGTGTTAATAACAATAATAATACAGAAGTTTCTGGAATAACTACAACTAGCAAGGAAGTTAATCAATTTGAAACCTAAAACTGAGGCTGAGATTAAACAAAAGAATGTTTCAGATTTTGTACAATGTCTTGTTTTAGTATAAAACACTCTGTGAGATATGTGTCATGTTTACAGTATATAATATTCATGATAAAGTGTTTACAGTCCAGGCCTGATACATGAAGTTGGCAGCTAGCAAGCAACAGGCTCGTGCTAGCAGCCGGTCACTGGAAATGTAAATGGAGTGCTAATTCAGCTAGCTGACACAGGCTAACTGACTGGACGCTAATTTCAACAGCAATATATATATAAATAGATAATCACAACATACAGACTCGTTAAATTCATTTTTTTTTCAGACAGGTTTGATGTTTCTAAGCGTCGAGTATCATTTTCATTCAATCCATAAATGCGCCTCGAAGCTAACGGCTAGCTTAGCCGGCGGCGAGGCTAACCATGCTAACATTAGTCCAACCTCTGCAGCTGTCTCAGTTCACACAGACACACACACACACACACACACACACACAGAAACTTCAAGGAAAGAAGATTGTCCTAATCAAGACTCTTACCTGACCTGTGAGGATGAATATATTATTATTATTATCTTCAGATAATTCAGGCAGCAGTCTAGATTTATTTTCGATTATTTAGCATGAATCTGAAACATGAGCAGGATCAATAACATGCCCAAGCCGGAGCAATCGTCCTCGGAGGGGCAGTTATCTTTTCCGCACCCGTATTCGGACAGTTTCCGATTCCTCTCTTTTGATTGGTTTATGTAAGCACTAATTCCTGCTCGATGATTCGCCAGTCGGATGGGAGAGGCAGAAAAACTCCCCAGTTTGACGACCAGAGGCGGGATTTCGTCCCAATACGGGTGAGGAAAAGGTGGACGAAAGCTGACTGAGAGAACTCGATTGACAGTTCATGTCGTCCAATCACAGCATTAACTCAGTGACTTACAGATTGAATCTTTTTTTTTTTTTCACTGTACGTGTAAAGGTGGTGTTTAAAATAATATTTCCATAGGACAGAGTATGTACTGTAGAACCTTGGCAGGTAATTTACCCCATTTTTAGCTAAATGATACCGTCAAGTAAGATATTTCGGGATAGTCTGCAACATTTCTAAGAAATTCACTCACACTTACACCTGGGGGCAATTTGGAAAAGCCAGTTACCTTATTGTCCCCAGTGCAGCTAACTGGGTTATCAAATGCTGGCCATGTATCTCACTGTCTATGGTGAGAGGCATGTAAAAGAACCATTGCTGATGTTCGTCAAGAGTAGGCTGCATGTTTCTGCCCTGGGATGGCCTGGCGAGCTGTCCAGGCTGAGATGGGCACCAGCCTCCCCGCGACCCTAATTAGGATTAAGCGGTTTGGAAAATGGATGAATGAGTTACCTTATTCTGCAAGTCATCATACTGTGGGAGAAAACTGGAGTACCTGGAGAAAACCCCCTGGTGTTGGCCGAGATAGGGCCCAGCCTCCCCGAGACCCAAATAGGGATAAACAGTTTGGGAAATAAATAAATAAATGTGAAATTAAAGAAAACAATTGGGTAAATAACGAATATCTTAATAGTTACTCATTCATTTTCTGAACCGCTTATGGTTCTTTAACATGCATAGACAATGAGAGACATGGCAGGCCTTTGATAACCTAGCTAGCTGCACTGGAGGGACAGCAGTGACAACCGTTGACAGTGGGGCTTGAACCCCCAATCCTGGAATCGGCACCTTACCACCGGGCCACCACCTCCACGAAAATCTTAATACTTCACACATAAATATTTAATTACAACCTATCAAAAACAAAACATCCATGAAATCTTGATGGAATGCTTTTTTAATATTTTGTCTCTATGCCGGTTCCTTACAACTAAAAGTTGCACTTATTATCGCCTGCATTGTTAGTTTAATTATCCGTTTAACGGGTTATTGTTCCGTGTTGCCGTTAATGCTTGGTGTTGTTTACTTGGCCAAAGTTTGTCTGGCTACCAGAGTTAGATTCTTCATTCATTCATTCATTTTCTGAACTGCTTAATCCTAATTAGAGGGGCTGGTGGCATAGTGGTTAGGATGCTGAGCTCATGATCAAGAAGTCATGAGTTCGAATCCCAGTTAGACCCCCACCTAAGTGCTAAGACCCCTGGGAAAGGTCTTGACCACAAGTTTGCCTCTGTTCACCCAGCAGTATAAATGGGTACCAGTAAAAAAAATACTAGGGAGGTAACCTGTGATAGACTAGTATCCCATCCAGGAGGAGTTGAACTCCTGGTTACTTCACACTACAGAAACCAGGGATAAGCACCGACCCTGATGAGCCTCTAGGCTCGGGTACAAACCATACCTTACCTAAAATACCATACCTTAATCCTAATTAGGGCTGCATTTCAGCCGACTCTGGGTGACGGCAGAGTACACCCATCGCAGAGCAAGAACTCGCTGACGGCAATTCAATGACCTTCTCTTTATGAATGACAGCAATGATTTTGTTTATGTATATATAAATAAATGATCCTTTTAGATACCTCTTACTACTGACAGTGAGCGACATGGCCAAAATTTGATGACCCAGTTTGCTGCACTGGGGGGACAGCATTGACAGCTTGGTTGATTGTGGAACTTGAACCCCTGACCTTCAGAGCAGTAAACCAGCACCCTACCACCGGGCTACCACTGTCCCGACCCTCTGTTTTTTGAGTTGCAGATTCTTTTCAAATAATAAATCTGTTTTAAAATTGTTTCAATCATTTCTTCCTGTCATGCAAGTAAGCGATTCATAACAGCCGATCAGCATCAACTCAACGACGCGGCAGCCGTATTATGGGGACACGCAGACAACGGACAGGATACAGGACAACCATCCAGGCCATGTTCCATGTCTATGGTGTGCCAATGAGGTACTATACTAATACAAAGAGCAACAAAATGAAAAATAGAAAAAAAGGAAGTAAAAGTTGATGCTTTCGTCCAGTTGTGTGTGCAAGTTTCATTTTCAGTGAGGCTTTGCTTACTGAACCAAAACGAAGTTTGTATCGACAATACAGCTCTGCTGGTTCTTTTGGAATTTATTCCGCCAAGTGTACAGTTAGATTTACGTTTACGTTTCTGGCATTTGGCAGACACCCTTGTTCAGAGTACATTTATCTGATTCACACAACTGAGCTATTGAGTGTTAAGGGTCTTGCTCAAGAGGCCAACAGTGGCAGCTTGGTGGTACTGTGGATTAAACCCCCAACCTCTGGATCAGTCACCCGGAGCCTCAACCCCTGAGCCACTACTGTGCACAACATACATGTGATACTTATTTTAAATATGGAGCATGAAAAAATATATATAATAAAAAAAAGATTGACTCCATATGAAGTTGGTATTTTGTTGTAGTGCTGGTGACCTGTATGGGGTCTTTCCAGACCACTCAACAGCCAATCAGGTCACATGTATCTACTACTTTTCTTTCAGCTCTTCCCCTCAGGGGTCGCCACAGCGAACAAAGAGCTGTTCAAGGATCTGTTCACTGTCCTCCGCATCCTCTTGTCTCACACCAACTAACTTCATGTCCTCTCTCAGTGCATCCATGTACCTTCTCTT
>JAQNCB010000012.1:53885329-53898232 GCA_030068295.1 Euristhmus nudiceps
AATGTATTTGGCTCTTATTTCATTCTGGTTTTACCCTTATTATAAAATTTAATGTGCTGTTTTTGTAGAGCTTGGAATGAATTAGGAAATTTACATGTAAAACGTGATTCATTATACGAAAAAATCATGATACGAAAGCCACTCCGGGACTGAATTAATTTCGTATCTCGAGGTTCCACTGTATATATATATATATATAGTGTTGTATGAATCACAACATTCAAGTTGTGCCATGCTATTTGCTAATGTAAAAAAAAAAAAGATAATTTGGTCAAAAATATATCCGCCACATTACTTAAAATGGTTTTAAAAGGCTTTTCTTCCATTCCAGAGAAGTTTGGTCACGCCATTCATTCATTCATTCATTTTCTGAATTGCTTAATCCTAATTAGGGTCGCAGGGAAGCTGGTGCTCATTTTCGCTGACTCGAAGCTCTAAAAAAGGGCAGAGTACACCCTGTACAACTCACCATCAGAAACACGCTGACAGCTATGCAGCTACTCTTGACGAAAGTCAGCGATGGTGCTTTTACATCCCTCTCACCACAGACAGTGAGAGACACGGCCGGCCGTTAATAACCCAGTTAGCTGCACTGGGGACAATCCGGTGATCGTGGGGCTTGAACCTCCAACCTTCGGCTCAGTAATCCAGCACCATGCCACCACTGCCCCAGTTTGGGCATGTCTTTATTTGCAATTGTCCTCCACCCATAGCTCTGACAGATGCCACCACACTCCACCTGAATGGCCTCGGTAGTCCCAGACATGGTTCTCATGCATCATCCTGTTATGTGAGAAGTTAGTTTAGGCTACTTTTGAGAATGTTAATTTGAAAGAGTGGATTTGGCAGTGGGTTTCTTTACTCATCAAAACAAAACACATTAATATTTGTAACCAGGATGCCTCTTGTTCAGTCGGTGACCTTGCGGTTTACACACTCACAGCTAAAGATTACAGTTCTGCACTTAATGACTTTCAAATGTGCCAACATTTAAACAGACTGTTCTTTTAAAGGGGAATTAAACCCAAACTTAATAAAAGCGTGCGTACATTGTATGTGTTACTAATCATTATTAAAATCTTTTTCATGGAGAAATAAACATAAAAAGAAAACTTCACACAAGGCGCAACATTATACTGTGAAAAGAGACAAGTGACTCACACAGAAAAGGCTGTAAACACGGAAGTGTTCTGCATTCAAAAGCACACAGTTATATACTCAGTGAGTCTGATGTGCGTTAATGTAATGTATGTGCATGCTATTTGCAAATATGCCTCGGCTTATTTTATTCAGACGTCCAGTAGTTTATATCTGATTTGTTAGATTGATATCTGTATAATGTTATTTTTGCTGTCATCCTGCCTTATTGGAACTGAGGCATCCACGTCCTTTTCTCTCACACTTAAAAAAGTGAAACCAGCCACAAATGGTGGCCTTTTTCAAACTGGAAACTGCCAAATGTATTTTAGCAGATTGCAACTTTGAAAATGTAAGTAAAAACCACCTGATCATGAAAATATACATATGTTCAGTGTAACAGTAGAGTTTGGAAGACTTTCTTTTCATTTTCACTTTATTCATTCATTCATTCATTTTCTGAACTGCTTAATCCTAATTAGGGTCATGGCAAGGCTGGAGCCCATCTCAGCCGACTCTGGGCAAGGGAGGAGTACACCCTGGACAGCTCGCCAGGCCATCGCAGGGCAGAAACATGCTGACGGCTATGCAGCTACTCTTTATGAAAGTCAGCAATGGTTATTTTACAGACAGTGAGAGACACGGCCGGCCTTTGGTAACAAAGTTACCGGCACTGGGGGGGACAGCAGGGAAAACCCGGTGATAGTGGAGCTTGAACCCTCAACCTTGGGATCGGCAATCCAACACCCTATCATTGGGCCACCACTGTTCCTCATTTTCACTTTAGTCATTTTTAATGATTTATAGAATATGAAACAGTAATAAGGGTTTCCTGTCTGTACATTTTATAGAAGTAAACAGTATCTTCTGTGTCCACGTTCGAATTTTTATTTTTATCTCTCCAATAATGGACTCAGCAAACAAATATTACAATAAGATCAGGTCTAATTTTTAAAGTATTTTTTTCCAACCTCTTGCCAACCATCCAAAATTCAATTTCTTTTCTTTTGTAAATTTACTCGGAGTGCATAAGCTTCTTTTTTGACACGCCGAAAGAAATGCTGTCTTTGTTGAGAGAGCATGATCAATTTTTGAATGCTAAAGGTCCCTTTAAAGTATTGCCATGTTGCACATGCTTTATGTGAGAGGAAATTAAAATTATGACTTTTGATGATGTCAGTCAGTCGCACAACTCCACTGAAACTAATTATTTCACCAAGCAGGGAAATGGGAGAGCAGGACGCATTATGTGCTTAGATAAACACAATGGAAATGGAAGTCAGGATTCATTTTCAAGTTATTTGTTTCTCAAATTATTTCAGTAAATCAATCTATGTTTAATCCCTCGTGCTATATTGGTTACAGCTTTTGGGGAACCAGAGTAGTGCTGTTAGCGTTGTCTCTATTTCAAGTAATTATCTATTCACAATAAGATATCCAAGCTGGGTTAACTGTTGCAATATAACATCAGAGGTTTTTGTTTCAAATGTAAGGAATAAAGAATGAAACATGCTTTAGTTTTATATGAAAATACAGGGATCCCTCACTTTTCGCGGTTAATGGGGGGTCAAGACCCTACGCGATTACCAAATTTCTGCGAAGTAGGATCGACGCCCCTGACTGACGTATACGTACATGTATATGTGTATATAATATCAATAAATAAATATTCAACACTATAAATATTTATAATAACAATAAAACATTCAAAAACAATGCATAAGATGTAAATAAAATATAAATAATATAAAATGCATGCATGTAATTGTACATAGGTGTAAATAAAGTGTAAGAAATGTGGTTTTTAGAACTTTTAACATAATTTTACTTAGTCTCTACTCACTTTCCTTGACTTCTGCCTCTCCTGTTACATGAATGCTGGGAAATTCATTTCGACCAATCAGCTTGCGGGATTTCAGAGCCGAATCCCAAACCAAGTACCAAACCGGAGTCAGTCGTGACCTTGCAGCCTTTCCCTTAACTCGTTCCCTATTTAATAGTGAAAAAGTTAATGGAAGGTCGCAAGGTCACTACCGACTCCGGTTTGGGACTCGGCTCTGAAATCTCGCGAGCTGATTGGTCGAGACGAATTTCCCAGCATTCCCGTAACCGGAGAAGAAGAAGAAGAGGCTAGGATGAGAATAGCAAGTAGCGACCCCTCGTGGCATTTTCCTGAAGTTTTTCCTTATTTTTTTTTTTCGATAAATATTTTTAAAAAATTCGCGATGCACTGAAGCCGCAGAACCTGAAGCGCGATATAGCGAGGGATCACTGTATTAGTTCTGCACATTTTAAAAACGCCTCTAGTCTGAAACATGGTTCTATTGATTATCACTATAAACACTCACTGTGTTAATACCACCCTAGCGGTGGTCTCTCGGGTATGGGAAAGATTCCTGAATCGATACCCTGGGACGTAGCAATTGCTGGCCTGCTGAGATGGGGTCAGCTGGTCAATTGAGAGAAAAGGTAAAAGAGCATCTGCAACAAGGAACTGGGAGACAGAGGACGGAAAGTCCGTCCTATGAGACGTCAGCAAACATTAACCAAGTTCGAATGTCTACAAAAGCTATTGATCTAAGAAGATACATGGGTAATGTGCATGCTGTGCCTTTTAGTCAACTGTCTCGCCATATTTAGGCTCTTGTATTTCCCTTCAAAGCTGCATCTCTTCCTTTTATTTGTTGAGCCTCCGATCTACTGGGTTATGAAAAGCGCATATCGCGCAAATTGCCCTCGATTTCTGGACAGGCCACTAAAAGCAAGGCAATCATTAGCGACCTGCCTCACCTCGCGTTACTACAATTCCATTAGCCTTTCACAGCTCAAAATGCCCGTCATTTAGAAGATTGAACCTGAGGTCCATCAGTTTCGGTATGAGAAAGATCTCGCTTTCCGGCTCACGTTGCCCCCTCAGCTGGCCTCACTTAGCCGTGTTCTACGGCATCTGAGACAAACCAAGTTCTGGTTCAGACCAAGCTTTTCTTCCTCTCCCCTCTGCCTTAATTGATTGATACCTTTGAGAAGTCACTTGCTGACGTGCGCGCAGCGTGAAGAGATGGCCGATCTGCCGCCCTGGTGGTTTTATATAACGTCTGTGTGGGAGGCCGGTGACGATCGAGAAGGGGGCCGCATCCCATCCAGTGGATACGGCTCTGAGATGCGTGGGCTGGCGCTTTTAACAAATGGATACTGGCTCGCACTCAGGATTATGGGGGTGTACAGAAATGAAATTATGTAAATACCCATCAGAGTAGCAACGTACACTGGATACGGATGCGTGCTCCAAAAGAAGTAGCTATTGATTAAAAAATGTGGCAGATATTCATGTGCTGATCTCGCTTTAAATTCGGAAATTTATGTCCTCTAAATATTCCATGAATTGAACTATAATAAAAGATCATTTTTAGAGGAAAGTGGATCTAAGTGGAAGTTAGGATTGCACATCCATCATCTGCGACAGTGTTTAAAATTCCTGTAATGTACAATCAACAAATAGGACGTGCATCGTGTATACTGTAGTCTGAACAGGCAATACATCTACTGTATGCTTACTACTTTCTTCAACCTTAGGTTCAGGACCGGACTTGGACTGTATCTTCGGGCGATGAGTGTAGTTTATGAGATAAAGTGCACCTGGTGTAGAATGGACAAAATCTTACATCTCTTTCTGCTCGGTATGTTGGCTGGGTTTCTTATTTTCACACTGAGCCTGAGGATATTACACACAGGAAACACACACTGTTCAGGTGACCATTCCCTTGCGACTACTCGTGCGTAGCCTAGACTTCGAGTGCTACAGTGATACTGCAGTTCTATTCCCTCTACTTGCTGCTGAAAGCTGAAAAATAACCAGCGGGTCCAGATTTGTTAAAAAAAAAAAGGAAAAATAAATAGAAGGCCAGGAACACCACTTCAAAGCATACACTGAGTAAGGACGACAGATCAAGACGAAAGTATAAACAGAACAAACTTTGATTTACTTTAGCGGTCAATATACATTTAAACTAACATTATCTGTGCAGTATTTATTAGGGATGTGAACAAATATAGACACATTAATTGACATGAATACGGGGATCCCTCACTTTTGGCGGTTGAGACCTGACGCGAACACCGAATTTCCACGAAGTAGGATCGACCCCCCCCCCCCGACTGCCGTATACGTACATGTGTATATAATATCAATAAATACATAGTCAACGCTATAAATGCTTATAATAGCAATTAAACATTCAAAAACAATGCATAAGATGTAAATAAAGTATAAATTATATAAAATACATACGTGTAATTGTACATAGATGTAAAGAAAGTGTGAGAAATACCTTGACTTTCGCCTTTTCTGTCACACGAGTCCAGTTTCAGAGCCGAGTCCCAAACCGAAGTTGGTAGTGACCTTGCAGCCTTTCCCTTAACCTTTTCCCCTATTTAATAGTGAAAGAGTTAAGGGAAAGGCCGCAAGGTCACTACCGACTTCGGGTTTGGGACACGGCCTCTGAAATCTCACAAGCTGATTGTTCGAGACGAATTTCCCAGCAGCCTGGGATCTGAATCCGAGTCAGTAGCGACCCCTCGTGGCACTTTCCTGAACTTTTCCCCTATTTTACCTTATTTTTTTATTTTTCTATGAATATTTTAAAAAAATCCGCGATGAACTGAATCCACAGAACCTGAAGCACGCTATAGCGAGGGATGACTATATAATAGAATGTGTTGCAGTGCTTAGCGTGTCTGCCTCACAGGCAAGAAGTTCCTGGGTTCAAGTCCCAGGCGTTTCTATGGAGACTTTGCATGCTGCCCCTGTGCTTGCATAGGTTTCCTCCTGGTAACTCCGGGTTTCTTCCATAGCCTAAAGTGTGAATTTTTGTACGTGTGTTTACCTTGTGATAGTCTGGTGAGCTGTTCAGAGTGTCCCTCGCCTTTTCCCAATGTCGGCAGAGATAGGCTCTAACCTCCCTGCAACCCTAGTAGGATTCCATTTGAGCAAATATGGGATTTAATTGATTGATGAATTGATCACACAAGGTATGGGTGGCCCTAAGAATAATAATAATACAAAAAAAAACACTCCCTCACTGACCCGGACCAACCACATGAAGCATCCTTAAAATTCATGGAATATAAACAAGACTCAATCAGGACAGTCAAACACTACAGCTACCTGCAGGCTGAAAACCATCATAACCAGCAGTCACCAAGCTAGAAGCTTCTGCTCAGCAACAGGAACCGGGATCCTTTAACCTGCAGCTTAACGACCTGGTCAGGTGCACCTCATCCGGTAAGCAGGTGTAGAGCACCCTGAAAAAAATCTGCGAAAACAATATCAGCAGGAACATTCCTCCATTATGAATGCAAGGTAGCCGAACTAAATCCCGAGCATTTTATTTCTTTAATAAACACAAATAAAATGCGAATTGTACTAAAATAAAAAAAAATAAAAAAATCAAATTCAAAACTATTTATATTCCCCTAATTTGTAGCAGGTGGTCTCACCCATTCGTAAAGAACTCTTTAAAGATAGAAATAACGCACTGATGGCGGCACGGTGGCGTAGTGGTTAGCACATCCGCCTCACAGCAAAAAGGTCCTGGGTTCGATTCCCAGCCTGGCCGTTTCTGTGTGGAGTTCACATGTTCTCCCGGTGCTTGTGTGGGTTTCCTCCGGGTACTGTCTCCGGTTTCCTCCTACAGTCCGAAAACATGCCCAGTAGGCTAATTTTCCGTTCCAAATCCCCCTTCGGTGTGAATGGTTGTGTGAGTGTTCGCCCTGCGACGGCCTGGCGAGCTGTCCAGGGTGGCCCTTGCCCAGTGTTGGCTGAGATAGGCGCCAGCCTCCCTGCGACCCGTTTCGTTCAAAAAAATGAATGAATAAATGAGTGAATATCGCACTGAGGCATTCGCAAGTATCTTTCGGAAGAATTTGCGTAACCATAGAGGAACCTTACGAGATCAAATGAATGGCTGCGTTACTGAGATAATAAAATGCACCCAAGTGTTTATTGTTGTACGAGATGACTTGAAGTGGCGCCAGAGGTATTTGAGATCATGGCACTTTTTAAACAGACGAGGTCTCGTATTGATCCGGCGCATATCTGACGCTGCTTTAATGTATCGTTTACCAAGCCAAGCCAATACTATAATTATAATTTAGCTATTGTTCTACCGTGTGCTCGCCGGTTGGCGTACGATGAACCCTATCCATTCAAGAAGGCATCCCTTTTGCCCAGAACAATACGGCAATCAATGGGACTTGACAGCTCTTGGCTAATCTCTCTGGGCCATGTTGGTCAGCCAGCCAGCTTTACCGCTTCAGTCCGATAGACTGCAACCATACCCGCCATTATTTCCCCTGATCCTCAAATGACAGCGCAAATCCTTCTCGTGTCCGGCACTGGGACTTCTCTCAGGTGCGTGCAGTATCACCAGATCCAGGGTATTTCAGAGTGTAGGTGTGGGTAGAATGCGCATCATATATCTTCATATCTACACATCTATATCTATCTATCCGTCCATAATTCATTTTACATCATCCCTATGTGTAAACTGGTGCGCAGGGAGCCATGAGTTACCTCCTGGTAACACTAAGCACCAGCGTCCAGCTTAAGTCATTTTGGCTGGAGATTCACTCGTGATCCCCTCCCCGAGCTCCAAACCACAGATGGCTTTTGTTGTTGTTTTTCATCACTTTCTAAAGAAAAAAAAAAAAAAAACGACTTTATTGGTCCCCCGAAGCCACATTTCACAAGGCAGTTGACCTTCATCATTCATATTCATCAGAGTCTGCGAGCACCTATTGCTTTAAATATCGCCTGTGGGATTTATCTGTTTTCTGCACCGACCCCTGCGCTCGTGTCAGGGCTCCATCCACATACCACGCCGCCGAGGCAAATCATTTCATTTCGAGCTGAGAGGAGCCACTCGGCCGCTTATAAATGAGTTCGGACGCATCGAGAGAGCATGAGCATTTAGCTCTGCCTGCTGGCACACTATATTTAACTTTGATCATTAGCCCATATGAAATAATAATGAAATAATATGTAACGCCACCATAAGTAAAGGACATTTTTAGGAGCGTGTCATTAACGAAGCGCAGGAAGTGAGGAAGGAAGACGAACGGGACATTTTTGAAGCTGAATGATACCAGTCACGTCACACAGGATTACAAAAAAAAAAAAAAAAAAAGCGCATCAGAAGGAGGGAGAACTGGAATCATATGCTAGCATGTATATATTTTTATCCTCCTGTTAGCCTTTTGTATGCACGCAGAGGAAAGATGATGCTAGATGCTGGAGTTAGGTGGCTGAGCTGCAGGATATGTGGGCGAGAGAAGGAGCAGGGAGCTTTATACGCCGAGCCCTGCACTGACTCACCCCGGTGGGCGCACATTCACAGAACAGCAGGACACCCACATCCTGGGCCCGACTACAGCTTTTTCTGGCCCCAGAGAGAAACCATACAGAGAGAAATCAAGACAGAAAGAAAGAACGAGGAGATGAAACATAATCACTCTCATAGCTGGATATAAACAGCTCTCTGCTGGTAACTGGTTCAGATATGTGGAGATGTCAGATGCTCCTTTTGAAATGTTGTGTACGCGCGGGATCGATTGCTGCTACTGTTGGAGCGCTGGTACAGTACAACTTTTACTGCTCATACAATGCTTTCTGCTACTGAACACACTACATGGTGATTTTTTTTTTTTTTTTTGGGGGGGACACTACAGCTCAAACAGAGCAGATGGACACTGTCTGGCCAGAATAAAGTCCCACACCTGACTATTTTGTGAGATTGCCTTTAGCCTTGAATAAAGCGCATAATTCCCATTGCTGCATTAGTTGGTCGGGTCGAGGCTCAGCAACAATATGTGGCGATAAAAGGAAGGCAGCTGACAACCTGAAGGTACTGCAGAGATGCTACCAGTACGGATTCTCCGTATTTTGTACGGAAAGTTGAGGTAAATACGGTGTTATGTTACAGGGTGCTATTCTGTACGGAAAAATAAAAACGGAGCGCGCGCTCTCTCTCTCTCTCTCTGTCTGTCTTGTGCACTCTTTTTCTCTCTGTCTGTCTCACGCGCTCTCTTTCTCTCTGTCTGTCTCACGTGCTCTCTCTCGCTCCGTCTGTCTCGCACGTGCTCCCTCTGTCTCGCACACGCTCTCTCTGTTTGTCTTGCACGCTCTCTCTGTCTGTCTCATGCGCTCTCTGTCTGTCATGCGCACTCCCTTTCTCTGTCTGTCTTGCGCGCACTCTCTGTCTGTCTCGTGCGCTCTCTCTCTGTCTGTCTGTCTCTCCAGCGTGCTCTCTCTGTCTGTCTCGTGCGCTCTCGCTCTCTGTCTGTCTGTCATGTGCACTCTTTTTCCCTGTCTGTCTCGCGTACACTCTCTCTGTCTGTCTCGTGCGCTCTCTCTCTGTCTGTCTGTCTCACGTGCTCTCCCTCTCTCTGTCTGTCTCGTGCGCTCTCTCTCTGTCTGTCTGTCTCTCGTGCACGCGCTCTCTGTCTTGTGCACTCTCTCTCTGTCTGTCTGTCTCATGCGCACGCTCTCTCTGTCTGTCATGCGCACTCTCTTTCTCTGTCTGTCTCGCGCATGCTCCCTTTGTCTGTCTCGCGTAAGCTCTCTGTCTCGTGCACTCTCTCTCTGTCTGTCTGTCTCTCGTGTCTCGCGCTCTCTCTGTCTGTCATGCGCACTCTCTTCCTCTCCGTCTGTCTCACGCGTGCTCCCTCTCTCTGTCTCGCGCACGCTCTCTCTGTCTCACGTGCTCTCTCTGTCTGTCTGTCTCTCTCACGCGCGCTCTCTCTGTCTGTCTTGCACTCTCTCTCTCTCTCTCTATCTCGTGCGCTCTCTCTGTCTGTCTCATGCGTGCTATCTCTCTGTCTGTCTCTCTTGTGCGCTCTCTCTTTGTCTGTCTCGTGCGCGCTCTCTCTGTCTGTCTCGTGTGCGCTCCCTCTCTGTCTGTCTCGCGCATGCTCTCTCTGTCTGTCTTGCGCGCTCTCTCTCTCTCTCTCTCTGTCTCGCACGCACTCTCTCTGTCTGTCTGTCTGTCTCGTGCTTTTGCGATATACAAATAGGCCGTTGCGGTATACCTCATAATAGTCTCTGCAAAATTTTTGACAGTTGAAAATTTTGCTGCTCTTAGCACATTCATCACAAATCCAACAAGTTCCCTCAAGATCATCACAATTTGATCCCACGACCCCCTCCCCCCGACACTCATCATGATTCTCTCAAATTGTTTAGATCATAAACATCCTGCTCTAGCACGGTGGTGTAGCGGTTAGCACGTCCGCCTCATAGCAAGAAGGCCTGGGTTTGATTCCCAGCCTGGGTGTTTCTGTGTGGAGTCTGCATGTTCTCCCCGTGCTTGCATGGGTTTCCTCCGGGTACTCCGGTTTCCTCCCACAGTCCAGAAACATGCACAGTAGGCTGATTGGCTGTTCCAAATCTCCCTTAGGTGTGAGTGTGTGTGTGTGAATGGTTGTGAGCGTGTCGGCCCTGCGATGGCCTGGCGAGCTGTCCAGGGTGTACCCCGCCCTCGCCCAGAGTCAGTTGAGATGGGCGCCAGCCTCCCCGCGAGCCTAATTAGGATTAAACGGTTTAGAAAATGAATAAATGACATCCTGCCCTCGTGTAAATCCAGGGTTAGAGCACTGTGAGGGCATGCTGGGTAGTGTAGTGCGCACACTGGTTCGAGTTTGTAAATACCTCGACAGGAAATAAATGTTGTCATGTCGCCTAAGTTTGTTGAAACAGCGCCATGACGACTACACGCTGTATGTAATCAAGGCGGTCCGACAAGCTATCTTTTTGAGTGCATGACAATTGTTATAATTTAAAAACGAAATAGCAAATAGCGACAAATGCTAGGAGCCAGAGAGGAGCAAAGTGATAATAGATGGGTAAATGTTTTTCTCCCGTTCTTCTTCCAGACTGTGTTGCTTTCGAGCCTCTTTCTTGGCAGTGACAACAGCAAACTGATAATAAACCAGTCCAGTGACAGAAGGGAGGAAATGCTGGAGGGCGAGATGCAGCTGCATTCACAGGCAGACAGCAGAGTGAACACTAAACTGACAGCGCATTTGTGGAGGCTAGCAAGGCAGAAACTGATCTACATGGTCGCAATCATCAAGAAGCACATCAGCTCAAAGCAAACAGTCCACCAGGTGAGGAACGCCGGCAAACGGACCCACGCTTCGGGCTGACAAATTCATCTTTCTTGGCAGCAAAGCGCACAAGTCCTGTCCCACAGGGTCAATAACGATTAAGGGAGATAATTACCCCACGTCGCACGCGAGATGTTAGCATGGCATTGCCTGCCATCTTTTGTTACGAGGCTAATGGATTGTAACACTTCACGTTAAGATGTCAAAATGAGTTCATAATGGTATCCGTCACAAACTGAACCATGTCAAATTGTTTGTTTATCTGGTGTCGCCGTCTCAATTCTGTCAGCTGTGTCAACAATATGGCACCTGATATCCATTGTGATACGTTATGGCAAGGGATTGAGTTCAACACCAGGAGTACGCCGGACTGGACGCCCATTTTAAATTAGCATCATTAAAGTCGCCGTATACAGTGATCGCTTGTTATATCGCGCTTCAAGTTCTTCAGTTTCAGTGCATCACGGATTTTAAAAAAAATATTCATCAAATAAATAAATAAATCAAATAAATCAAATATACATATATAGAAAAAGTTCAGCAAAATGCCACTAGGGGTCGCTACTGACTCGGATTCGGATTCCAGCCTCTTCTAATGCTGGGAAATTCGTCTCGACCAATCAGCTTGCGAGATTTCAGAGGCCGTGTTCCAAACTGAGTCGGTAGTGACCTTGCGGCCTTTCACTTAAATCCTTCACTATTAATAGGCAAAACATTAAGGGGAAGGGAGCAAGTTTACTACTGACTCCGGTTTGGGACTCGGCTCTTAAATAACAGCATTCGAGACAGAAAGGGCGGAAGTCTAGGCATTTCTTACACTTTATTTACATCTATGTACAATTACACGCATGTATTTTATACTATTTATATTTTATTCACATGTTATGTGTTGTTTTTGAATGTTTAATTGTTATTATAAGCATTTATAGTGTTGAATATGTATTTATTGATATTATATACACATATACATGTACGTACATTTCAGTCGGGGGTCGATCCTAATTCGCAGAAATTCAGTCTCGCGGGGGTCTTGACCCCCCATTAACCGCGAAAAGTGAGGGATCCCTGTATATGAAGCCTCCTACCCAAAATCAAGCGAGGAATAACCCTGGGCTGGGCAGCATTCGGTAAGTTCTATACCATCATGAGAAACAGGAAGATCAGCATGAAGATCATGAGGAAAACACACAATGAATATATGCTACCGGCAGTGCTGTAGTGGTCAAAAAATAAGTGAGTACATGATGGCAGCGAAGCGACCGAGGCACGCAAAGCACGGAGCCGGGGGGGGGGTGCTTTGAAACTATTTAGCACTTCATTGCCGTGTCTGGGAGGGGCTTTGAAACTATTTAGCACTTCATCTCCACTTTTTATTTACACATTTGAGGAAATTTACATTGGTCAGCTATAAAGTAGACCAAATTAAGTCAGCACACACAACTCAGCCACTAAAACAAGTGGGTACACAACGTGTACTGGCGTGTACCCACCACTACAGCCCTGCCTACCGGTCATGACCTATGTTAGCGAAACTTGGGCTCTCAACAACACCATGAGAGAAATGCTAGCGGTAGCCCAGCGAAAGATGGAACGCATCATGCTCAA
>JAQNCB010000012.1:54348411-54358005 GCA_030068295.1 Euristhmus nudiceps
TAAAATCTAAAATCTAAAAAAAAAATTACAATTCTAGATATGATAAAATTTAAAAATAAATAGCCTCATTTCTCTTAGTTGGAATAAATAGCAATTCAACTACAATAAAACACAGCAGCCGCAAAAAAAACAAACAAACAAAAAAAAAAATTGGTATTATTTGGAACCTCTTGCAAGTTGACCAAATGTACAAACCAAATGTTTAATTATTCTCCTGTATAATTATTAATATTTAATTATTCTCCTGCAAAAATGTACTCCACAATCCTTTTATGAATTTATTAAAAATTTTTAAGTTTTTTTTTTAATTTTATGTTATTCTATTACACTGTAATTAACAAAACCCTGTGTTTATAAATGTATTTGCTTTTTTAAATTATTTTCATTTAGAACTATGTGCCGACAGTCTTTGAGAACTATACAGCCAGCTTCGAGATCGATTCCCAGAGAATTGAACTCAGTTTGTGGGACACGTCAGGTAAGAATTCAGTCTTTGACATTTGTGTAAGTGTCCTGAAATAATAATCAGGCTTTGGGGGGAAAAAAAAAAAAAAAAAAAAAAAAAAAAAAAGAACTGGATGTGTCAACAAAGATTTCCATGTTTCCACTTACTGTTGACTTTTTAAAGCACCGAGCTCTGGCGATGTAGGGGCAGTAAACGTGCTAGGTGTGGAATTAATCCCATCTATCTTCAAAAAAAATAAAAAAAGAATAAAAAATTATAAATTAGCACCGAGAAAATCCAAACAAAATTGAACACTGTGGCTTTATTCCTCGAACACATTTTTCCAGTGTTGTGTGTAATGAGAAAAGGGAAAGTGGGAAATTCTCAAGGACTTTGCATGATGAATGACCAGAACCTTGCTTGCTAGGTGTGAAATGTGAATGCTTCAGGGTCATTCGGGATGCTGAGCTAGCCTGAAGAACTAAGCTCATTTAGCAAAGGCACGCAGGGACTCTGCTTGCTGGAATGCTTGTGAATAGCGTGGAGGTAATTTGTCATGGCAGGGAGCATCTCCACCCCCCCAAGCTCAGAAGTCATAGTTCAGATCATATGAGCACAGCTTATATCTTAGTGTACGGTATGTCACAAATTTGGCTTTGAGAGAGAGAGAGAGAGAGAGAGAGAGAGAGAGAGAGAGAGAGAGAGAGAGAAATGCACAGCTCTGGATCTTGTATTTAGGCAATACTACCAATCACGTGTCTTACTGTTTGCCTTATGTATGTGAAATGTTGCGTAGAAATCCTTCAGCCTGCGGTCTCGGAGATTCCATTGACCGAGTTGTGGCTGTGCTGCCTATAGATCACACAATTAGCTACAGTTAACAACACACGCGTTGGAGCTTGAAGAGGTCTGGGGGTGATTACACTCTCGAGCAAATATCTCTCGGTAGACAGACTCCGCCAGCTGTCTACTAAACTCTAACATTATGGCGAGAGGAGGGGCCATGAGAACTCTGCCTGGGCTTGACCCGGTGCTCCTTTCTCAGCTGATATCAGGAACACTGAGGGCAGCCAAGTGGATAGTGACCGCAAACATGGATGGTGTGTCAACAATGGAAATGTCCCAGATCATGTCAGTCTCAAAACTCTGAATTCCAAGCTCTACAAATACACCACATTAAATTTTATAATAAGGGTAAAACCGAAATGAAATTAGAGCCAGATACATTCAATTCAATATACTGAACCTAACCATTAATACCTGTACATGAAGTAGATGATAGAACATAATGCAAAAAAAAAAATAATAATAATAATAGGAAAATGTGGAACCTTACCTTTCGAGTGAGGCGATGTCCGAAAGCAAAAGTGGTGAGGAGGAGGAGGGCAAAGAAAATAATAAAACGGCAGAAAATAAATGGCAGGAAACATTAAACTCAAGCTTCTAATTTTCATCGGATTCTTCTTTTTTTCTTTTGCATTTTTTGGCGGTTGACAAATCGACTTAAGGTGTCTTACCGCCTCCACCTGTACTGGAGTGTGGATCTTGACTAATGCATGATGGGAAATTGTGTTCCATTTCTTTCGTATGCTGAATAATTTTTCATAAAATGAAGTGAAAAAACCTTTTCATATCGTTTCATAAAATGAAATTTTTGTGTACTGAAGCTTTCCTATCTCAAGGTTCCACTGTATATATATATCTGTTTCCCGAACCAGCAGGGAATATGAGTGGTGGTGGGGGGAGTGAGCTGCACCTTCCCTTCTTCTACATTCATAGCTGAAGTGCCCATGAGCAAGGCACCGGACCCACACCTGCTCTCTGGGTGCTCCGAGTACTTATGTGCTCACTGTTTATGTGTGGATGGGAACACTTTGGCTTGATTAGCTTCATTCATTCAAATTCTGATCTGCTTAATGCTAATTAGGGTCGCAGGGAGGCTGGTGCCCACCTCCGCCGACTACGGCCGAGGGCAGAGTGCACCCCGGACAGCTCACCAGACCATTGCAGTTTAGTGTCCCTATGGCCTGGCGGAGGTCTCACCAGTTCATTGTTCTCATTGGTGTCCATGAGAACAATGCACTGGTGAGATATGAATTTATTCCTTTTGGTAACAATTAAATGAAATGATCAACTTCTAATCATTCACAAATGCGAAACGTTTGCTTATTGTACGAAAAATATTTATACATCCATGTTGAAACCTTTTGAGATCCAGAGAAAAACAATCATTGTTTAAATGTTGTAAAAGAGAGAGAGTGCGGTGTGCTGGTGTTAATAAGCCGCTATGTGGAGAAAGATTGGAAACGGTAATTAGGAACCACCAATTTGAAAGTAGGCTGGAACAAAGGGCAAGCCACAGGCTAATTTTAGCGCCATTCACTTCCCCTGCCATTTTCTTTTCAAGGCTCTGAACACTCTCTTGAGGGGTTTCCTATTCCACTGACATTCCTATTGCTTAACCCACTTTGTTGAGGAGCTCTGCTGGAGTGCGCCAAACGTCTTGAGTGGATATTGTTGAGGAAGCCACACTGAAAGACAATGCTTCAGTGTGGGTTAGAGGAATGGGGGGGTCGGATAAGGTTCCAGAGATTCCTGCCTTGAACGGGATAGGCCTGATCATTATTACATAAAGGCATGATGGGATTTGACTTAACTGCAGTAAAAGCAATGACAGAATGTGTTCTGTATTTGTTGTAGAGACATGAGGCGGTTAAGGAACAACGATTTTGGCTGAAACATTACATATGCTCTTACAAAAGTCATTGGTACCATTTGAGAATGAAAACAGGACTACTCTTGTGGGTGGCCTGGCGCTTGCAACATATTTGGCTCACTTTATTTACACACTAGTACATAGGCGTCAAACTCTGGCCTCTGGCTACCTCATTTTTTGTGACCTGCAAGAGCTTTCTGATAATATGATTATCGTACATTGTTTGCATCAACCATTACCATGGAACTTTATTACTTCCGCCAGCGGAGGTTATGTAATCATCGGAGTTTGTCTGTCTGTCTGTCTGTATGCTGTTAACAGACAAACAGACAGACAGACAAACTCCGTTTATTACCTCTGCCAGTGGAGGTTATGTAATCATCAGAGTTTGTCTGTCTGTCTGTTTGTTTGTTAACAGCAAAACTCAAAAAGTTATGGACGGATTTTCACCAAATTTTTACCAAATGTCCGGAAGAGCAAAAGTAACACTCGATTAGATTTTGGAGGTAAACCGGATGATTCCGGATTCTTAACTATGGCCTGGCGGAGGTCTGCACTCTGCGTGTGCTTTTCTAGCTCTTCATTCTTCCACTAGGTGGCAGCAGCCTATTTCACGTCAACAGCTAGTCATTCATGACTCAAGAAAGACGGCATGCTAGCTTGTCGCTGTCAGGCGCTTTTAGAATAGACGTCCGGTGATTATTCGGCTCTCAATCACCTTTAGATTTAGTGACGTGGCCCTCAGTGAAAATGAGTTTGACACCCCTGCACTAGTAGATAGCTTTAGGCGACGGCCATCTTGGTGTTGTTGCCTGCAGAGTGAATAAGGAAAGGAACTGACGTAACATAAAAGGACTCGAACGTAGGATTCCTTTGGATTTTTGTGTTAAAATTAAATTAGCTGTTTATTGTCGCGTCATGGTGTCTAAGCCAAGATTGGCCATTGTTGTTGGATGCACTGGATTGAATTATGAATATTACAGTGGCTGAATTAAAAAAATAATAATAATTTGTTTTTGTTAGCCGTATGAGTTATTCTTCCCAGGGACATTTCTTTTTAACTGGCAAAGTTTAAGAGAAGGAAAACAGTATTTACAAATAGGCAAGCCTCTGCTTATTCTTCTTCTTCTTTTCGAGGGTTTAGTTTTTGAATATTACCATATACTTGAATATGCATGAAGTTTATTTTGGAAGCTTTTTGTAAATGAATCTTTCAGGATCTGGTGAAACTCGGGTTGTTCTTTTCAGAGCTGTAGAATGGTGCACGCTGGATCCTGAGTGCAGACTTTGTACATCTTAACATTCCTTGGCGTTCCTGAAAGAAGCGATTAAGCACCCAAACACCTTCTTTCTTGGAAAGAATGATAGTTTGTGTGATGTGTCTGTGTGTGTGTGGGCAGGAGGCCTCAATTCCTTTCATTCTGCTTCATTGTTTGGGGTCAACAAAGTCTCTTCCGTCCATGTGAGCAAAAAAGACAAAGTCTTCAGATTCCTGGCACTGGAACGGCATTCCTAGTCTCAGACCTTGAGTTTCCAGACATCAGGCAAACACAGGCTCTTGCCCGCCTTAATTGTGACCTAGAAAACCACGAAGTGCAGACACTTCCGAGACTGGAGAATTTGTGGACTTTCTCAGGAAATTGAACAGTGACAGTGGTGTTCTTTGCATGTCAGCGGTTTGAATTTATGAGCCCGAAAAGCAACACGCGATGGAAATGACATTTCATGCGCTTGTTTTGATTGCTATTCCTGATGTCCTGAGACAGAGCTTCCACCTTTTTTTGTGGCAAACAACAAGCTTGTTTGTTTCTTTTATTAAACACGTTAAATGTTTATTATAATTCACGTTATACGCCACTACATTTCTGTAAACGCAAGAAAAACATTTTTTTTTAGATTTTTTTAGATAAAAATTTTTTTTTTTTACATTTTTTTAATTAGAGGAACTAATACTGAGAGCAGAAATAAACTCATTAATTTGCTTCATTTTCCTCATTCATTAAAGCATTTAAAAATATTACTTGGCTACACCATAGCCTCTAGAAGCCCCGTGGTCCTCAAATGAGGCTATCAAATTTTTTTCCAACTGCGCTGTGTGTATTTTCTTGTAAAATCCCCATATAAAAACAATTGGTGATTTATCTTTCGCCAAACCTTTTCCTGTTTGCAGATGTTGACTACGCTCAATATTTCTAAGTTGTTAAGGAACCGAAGCGTGGAGAAATGGCAAGACTCACAACATTATTATTTGAGTCTTTGGAGGTTAATTATGTATATCTACTACTTTTTTCCGGCTCCTCCCCTCAGGGGTCGCCACAGCGAATCATCTGTTTCCATCCATCACTGTCCTCCACATCCTCTTGTCTCACGCCAACTAACTTCATGTCCTCTCTCAGCCACATATGGCAGAATGTGCAAACTCAGCACAAAGATGGCCAAGCCTGGGTTCCATATCCAGGACCTTCTTGCTGTGCGGCTGGTGTGCTAATCACGACACGACCGTACCACCCTGACTTTCAACAGCATGTCAAAATGCTTTAATCATTCATTCATTCATTGTCGAAGCCAGTTAATCCTAATTAGGGTCTCAGCTGACTCTGAATACGGACAGGGTACAGCCTCCAGGCTATTGTATGGCCAACACTCACACAACCGTTCACACTCACAGTCACACAGCTAATTAGCCTACCGTGTATGGATTGTGGGAGGAAACCGGAGTACCTGGAAGAAACCCATGCAAGCTTGGTGGAGAGCATGCTATCTCCACACAGGAACACCCAGGCTGGGAATCGATCCAGGGCTTCATGCTGTGGTTTCGACATGCAAACCATTTCACTCCCGTGCCACCTTGAGATCCTAGCGTCTGACTCTTTTGCTACATACATTTGCTACTAAAAATTCACGTCTGGACATCTTCACTGTTATACTGTATGGTGTTCTTCTTCTTCTCTGGCTTAATTCCCGTTCCTGGGGTCGCCAGTGTGAATAACTCTCTTCCATCTCGCCCTGTTCTGTACATCCTCCCTTGTCACTCCTGCTGTCGCCATGTCCTCCTTGACGCACTCCTTCCACCGTCTTCTTGGTCTTTCCCTCTGTCTTTGTCCCACAACAATCCTCATCACCCTCTTCACGACATAAGTCTCCTCTCTCCGTTCCACATGTCCGACCCACCTTAGTCTGCACTCTCTCCCAAGTTCGCCGACCCCAATGGTCTCTCTGATTATGTTATACTGCTATACTGTATGGTTAACCACAATAATGTCAAATGGATTTCCACAAGATAAGAACGATCTGGTGTTCAAAGTTTTAATGGTGTATTTTCCCACAAGCAAAGTCTACAACAACCTGCATCTCATGAGAATTACTCATTCATTTTCTAAACCGCTTAATCCTAATTCGGGTCGCAGGGAGGCTGGCACCCAACTCACCCTGGACAGCTCGCCAGGCCATCGTAGGGCCAACACGCACAGAATCATTCACACCTAAGGGAGATTTGGAACAGCTAATTAGCCTACGGTGCATGTTTTTGGACTGTCGGAGGAAACCGGAGTATCCAGAGGAAACCAACAGAAGCACAGGTAGAACATGCAAATTCCACACAGAAACGCCCAGGCTGGGAATCGAACCCATGCCTTCTTGCTGTGAGGCAGATGTTCGAACCACTACACCAACTTGACGCCCATGGGAGCTACTCCAGTTGGATCATTGGATGAACTCCAAATGTCTCTCAATGAGTAGGAACATGAGAAGAGATATACGTAGTTAATACTTCTCAGTAACTTTAGTAGCATGTCTTAAGTAGGTTGAAGAAATCGATTCTGTTGTAAATCCCAATGCAGAGATTACCAAAGGGATCAATTTAAAAAGGACCGGCTTGTAAAACATGTCTGGTGTTTGCCTTTGATTAAGCTGTGTGTTCAACCTTTTTGTTTTTACAGGGTCACCATACTACGACAACGTGCGTCCCCTCTCCTATCCTGACTCGGATGCCGTCCTCATTTGTTTTGACATCAGCAGGCCGGAAACCCTGGACAGTGTGCTAAAGAAGGTCTGTACTGAACACAGCTTTAAAATGAGGTTGTAAGAACCAGACCAGGCAATCCCACATGCTTTTGATGGACCATCCTGGCTCTCAAAGTCTTTACTTTTTACCCAGAACCAGAAGTGAATCCTCTCAATATCTTCAGCACATCATGCATTAGGGCTGAGAGGAGTCACCTCTGGTTCTGGGTAAAGGTGACATGACTGAGAGCCAGGATGGTCCATCAAGAAAATATGGGATGGCCCGCTCTGGTCCTCAGGAGCTCAAAGACGTCTTCGCGCCATCTGTCATCTGTTTGGTTTTTATTTTAATGGGTGAAGTAGTTTATGGGAGAGAGTCTAGACTACAGAGGGTCATACAAAAGGTTATACAAAGCATGAACTGAATGTGTGGGAGGTCAGGTTCCTTCACTTTGAGTCCTAATTGCTCACACGAGGACCAAGAATAATGGGTTAATAAGGATGTACTATTTGAGCGTTTTGGTATGAGATATATGGTGTCTTTGTGGGGTCGAGTGCCATGTGACCAATGACCTCTGTTGTCACATATACCTCTTTTTATGTCCTTCATGGAAAAAATAAAACGCAGCCCAATAAAATGTTAATTATTTGCCAAAAGCAGGTTACTAAGCACTTTTTTGCTATTGGTTACCATTTGAAAACTATTAGTAACTGATACTTCTTGCGTTTTAACCATTTCTAATACATTTATGCTGCACAGCAAGAAGGCCTGGGTTCGATTCCCAGCCTGGGTGTTTCTGTGAGGAGTTTGCATGTTCTCCCCGTTCTTGCATGGGTTTCCTCTGGGTACTCTGGTTTCCTCTGACAGTCCAAAAACATACACAGTAGGCTGATTGGCTGTTCCAGATCTCCCTTAGGGGTGAGTGTGTGTGTTCGGCCCTGTGATGGCCTGGCGAGCTACCCAGGGTGTACCCTGCCCTAGCCCAGAGTCGGCTGAGATGGGCACCAGCCTCCCCGCGACCCTAATTAGGATTAAGCAGTTCAGAAAATGAATGAATGAATGTTTTAAATAAATCACAGCAAATCATGTTGGGTTGCACAGTGGCATCGTGGTTAGCACACTAGGCTCTCAATAAGAAGGTCCTGGGCTGAAGTCCCACATTTGGGCGTTTCTCTGTAGAGCTTGCATGTACTCCTCATGCATGGGTTTCCTCTGAGTACTCCAGTTTCCTCCAACAGTCCAAAAAGACATGCACATTAGATCAAGCACTTGAATGCTGCAAATTAGCCCTCGGTGTGAGCATTGTTCTGTGATGGTTTGTCAACTTGTTCAGGGTATACCCTGCCTGTACTCAGAGATGGCTGAGATCCTAAGAGTCACAGTCCCAGCCACTCTATGACCCTGATAATAGGATTCAAGCCCCACTGTCAACGGTTGTCCCTGCTGTCCCCCCAGTGCCGCTAACTGGGTTACCAAAGACTGGCCGTGTCTCTCACTGTGTGTGGTGAGAGGGATGTAAAGGAACCATTGTTGACTTTTGTCAAGGGTAGCTGCATAGCCATCAGCGTGTTTCTGCCCTGCGGTGGCCTGGCGAGCTGTCCAGGGTGTACTCTGCCCTTGCCCAGGGTCACCCAGGGAACCTCTGAGAGTCCTCTAGTTGTGAAGAGGTTTTCTTAGCGGTTAGCGATGTAAACTTTGCGACTGAACGATTTCTGGTTTGATTCCTAAGACTGTCTGGAAAGCATTCATTGCTGAAGTGCCATTGGGCAAGACGCTTAACTCCCAACTGCACTGTGGGTGCAGGCTTTCTACCCCCTACTCCTGTACCTAGTCGTGTGTGCTCACTACTCGCATGTAAGAATGGGTAAACTGTCGAAATCAAATGTGTGTGTTTGTGAAATCACAAAGATCAACTCTTAATCTTACAGCCCATCCTTCTGTCAGAGCTGCGGAAAACAATATAATCCACCCCTTATGGCCTGAGAATTAAACGTACTGTGGTGCATGCTGGGAATGTGTGATATGATACAATATTCTGAGTCTTATTTGACATTTTTTACTCATTTTAGTGGTTAAATAATGTACATGCATTATGCTTTAATGCCCAACAGTTTCAAGAAAGATGTAGATTTGGAATTTAATTTTGAATCACCAAAATAGAAAACTGAAAATTTGTTTTGGGAACAGTAATTGGAATAGTGGAAATTTAAGCTCTGGTAACTCTTTTTTTCCTTTACTTCTGCTGAAGATAGATTGTAAATACAGTCATCCCTTGCTACATTGTGCTTCAGGTTCTGTGGCTTCAGTGCATCGCGGATTTTTAAAAATATTAATCGAAAAACAAAAGTAAGCAGAAAATGCCACAAGGGGTCGCTACTGACTCGGATTCGGTGGGAAATTCATCTCAACCAATCAGCTTGCGAGATTTCA
>JAQNCB010000012.1:55098466-55110128 GCA_030068295.1 Euristhmus nudiceps
GTGTATGTGCGTGTGTGTTTGTGTGCGTGTGTGCGTGCGTGTGTGTGTGTGCGTGCGTGTGCGTGTGTGCGTGTGTGTGTGCGTGTGTGTTTGTGTGCGTGTGTGCGTGCGTGTGTGTGTGTGCGTGCGTGTGTGTTTGTGTGTGTGTGTGTGTGTGCACGCATGTGTGTGTTCGTTTGTGTGTTTGTGTGTGTACGTGTGGGTATTTTAGTGGTTCACCTGATTTACAAAAAAATTTCTAAGCTGGTTTACCCTACAGGACGCCTTTAGCAACATGAAATCTAATATTTATGAGATGCAGTATTAAGTGTAGCTAGCTGCAGATATATTCATTAATTTTCTGAACCGCATAATCCTAATTAGGGTCGTGGGGAGGATGGCACCCATCTCAGCCGCCTCTGGTCGAGGATGGGGTAGACCTTGGATAGCTTGCCAGGCCATCGCAGGGCCGACACTCACACAACAATTCACACTCTCACACCTAAGGGAGATTTGGAACAGCCAATTTGCCCTCTGTGCATAGTTTTGGACTGTGGGAATAAACCGGAGTACCTGGAGGAAACCCACACAAGCATGAGGAGAACATGCAAACTCCACACAGGCTGGTAATCGAGCTCAGGCCTTCTTGCTGTGAGGTGACGTGCTAACCACTACACCACTGTGCCGCCTAGCTGCAGAAACATAAAATTAAAATTGGTATAAAAAATTTCAGCATGCAATTCAAAAAAATTTGATTTAAATAAATCTAATTAATTAAAAAACAAAAATGTAACTACTTTTTTCATAAGATCTGAAATCCCTTCTCCACAGAAGTCATCCCTCTCGTCCTGTCTGTTCCTCGTATGAACTATCTGATCCAGGAAGGGAAAACACGGAGCGATGCTCAGGCTTACTGCAAATCCCACCACACCGACCTCGATATTATTCAAAATAATGATGACATGGTTGAACTTCAGTATGAGATACAGAAACAACAATTCAGTTCCAGTGCCTGGATTGGACTTTACAGAAAGCACGTCGACTGGTTCTGGTACTTTGGAAATGAGCCGCTGGGAAGTATGAGCCTGTGGAACCCAGGACAGCAAAACTATGTACATTTAGTTCAGTGGTGTGCTGTGACGAGCCCTTGGGGCTGGAATGATTTGCCGTGTACCAACTCGTACCCTTTTGTGTGCTTTGATGGTAAGAAACAAGAACAATATCATATTTTAAACATTGTTCGTAGGGAAGTTTTGTTTTCTCATTAAAGTATTACAGTCTGTGTGCTCTCAGTGTTCTTGTTAAACTTACCTCTGCTGTTAAATATCAAAAATGAAAAATCTTTAATCTAAATGGGAAAACAGAGATTTTTATGAACCTTTTGACCTTTTGTACACTTAGCAATTGATGTTTTGATATTTTTAGTTTGATATTGTAACTTTACCATGAGACAGTAAATGTAGTTTATAATAAATCTAAGTATTAATCTTGTGGTTTTTATTCTCACAGACACTAAAACTGGTGTTGAGAGGTACATTTACAGACCTAACGCTATGGCATGGTATGCAGCTCAGGCCTACTGCAGGATCCATTACACTGATTTGGCCATTGCGAGAGATGAAACATAAAACTCTGTTATAAAGAATCTGACCTCAACCTGGACTTGGTTTGGTCTGACCAGCGAGATTTGGAAGTGGACCGACCAGACCATCTTCTCTAGCATTAGCTTGATGCCAAGTCAACCCAATCTTGTCCTACATAATGAAACATGTGGTTATTTAAATAACGGTCTTGTTGGTGATGCACTGTGCTCAAACATAATGCCTTTCTTCTGTTACTCAAGTGAGTTGAAGTTTTATTTACTCATATTTCATAAATAAAATATTTAAAGGTTTATTTATTCTCATATTTAATGAATTAAACATGTAATGTTTTTATTTTAATTGGGTTCATATTTGTGTTGGTTTATGTCTTTACCTTTGTACATTCAGATATCACGGGAAAGCGACAGATCATGAGGATGGAGGTGAGGTCCAGTAAGGATGTGAACGATCCTGCAGTCATGGACACCACCATGGAGAAGGTGAGGCTCATCTTCCACAAGACTTCACTTCTAATGTACCTTCTCTTCCTCGGTACTGCAGCCAGAACCTGAGTCTTCATCAAGCTCTGACCCTTACACACCGAGGAATGGAATACGCTCACCTCCCTGTCACTCACAGCGATCGGCAGCAAATCATGGGCGTCTGAGAGCTGATTTAGCACTCTCTCGCCCTATAGTTACGGATGAATCGATGATAGAAGTTGGCAAATCCTAGGAATTGCTGCAAATTCCTACGATTACCTGGAACTGGCCACTTATCAACAGCTCTTATTTTAGCTGGATCCATTTGTACCAATCTTGGGCCTATGATACAACCCAGGAAAGATACGGATGAAGTGTGAAACACACATTTTTCTGCCTTGACAAAGAGGTGATTCTGAAGTAACCAGGAGAGGACCTGGTGGACGTGGTTCTCATGACTCATGGGGTCTGCGCAGAAAATCAGAATGTCATCTATGTAAATGTACACAAAACAGTCCAAAAACTCCCGCAAGACATCCTTGACTAAATTCTGGAAGACCACTGGAGCGTTCGTGAGACCAAATGGCATCACCAAGTATTCGTAGTGTCCTGAGTGGGTATTAAATGCCGTCTTCCATTCGTCCCCCTCCCTAATACGAACTAAATGGTATGCATTGTGTAAGTCCAGTTTGATAAATATTTTGGCTGCCTGCAGTTCTTCAAAGGCAGAAGACATGAGCAATAATGGGTAATGGTTTTCAATCATGATGTCATTAAGGGATGTATAATCGATGCAGGGTCTAAGGCTGCCATCCTTCTTGGCCACAAAAAACCTGTGCCTAACAGAGAGGATGAGGGTCGAATGAGGCCCGCTTTCAGTGACTCTTGGATATAATCTTCCATGGCTTTCCTCTCGGGGCCGGAGATGGAATAAAGTTGCCCCCGTGGCAGTTCGACCCCCACTCACAACTTGATCACGCAGTTGTATGAGCGATGTGGAGGAAGTGAGGTGGCCCTGGACTTGCTGAAGACCTCCCTCAGGTCGTGGTAACAGCCCAGGACCCCCACTAAATCTCCTGTGCTTACGTGGGACATGGTCGTCAGGTCAGAAGACACGGGTTAAGTCCCTGCTGCGACGGTGTCCACCCTTCTGGAACCCCTGAAGCAACATGCTTGGCATGCCCCACTCCGCCCACACACCACCCCAGATGACCAGTCCACTACCAGATTATGTTTACACAGCCAAGGGTATCCTAGAACGATCGGGTTTGTGGAGACGTCCACCACGTAGAAGCGGATCCACTCCTGATGAGCTGCTAAACGTAGTGTAAGGGGTTCCGTCCACCGGGTAACGGTAAAGAGTTTAGATCTGTCTAGAGCACAAACTACCAGCGGGCGGGGTAACGGCTCAATCCTTAATCCCAGTCCCTGCACCGTCTCCCCAGAGATCAGACACCCATCTGCCCCCGAGTCAATGAGGGCCCTCAGTTTGACCGAAGAACCCTTGGTGGCAACTTGTACCTCCGTTAACTGTCGCAGCGGCCCCTCTGGTCTCTTAGCCCCCCTGGCCAACCCCCGTTGACTAATCTGCTCCCTGACCAGACAAAGGTTGAGGCAGTGGCCGGCTTGTCCACAGTACAGGCAGCGCCCCTGGTGCAGACGCCATCGATGTTCCTCTGGGGGAATCTGGGCTCGACCCACTTGCATGGGCTCATCCGCAGAATTTGGGGCCACCAGATGGTTTGTCGAGGATCCTGTCGGAGCCCAGGTCGATCAGGTGGCATCCAGAATGGCCAATGAGACAATTTGAGAAAAAGCTTATGACAAGAAGAGAGATGAATTAGAGTTGTATCCAGGATGCAGAGAACTTGTTCGGAATCTGAATGAGAAAGGAGGACCTAGGAAACTTAAATCATTCTGGGAAGTATATGTGATAAAAGAAAAGAAACATCAAGACCAGTCCAGTGTTTGACATGAAGCCGTAAAAGTAGAAAAGGATATACCCTTCCATGTGACGACTTCCCATTTACAGAATCAAAAACACTTGCTAAAACAGAAAAAGAAAAGAAGAAAGATGAGCAGAGACACTGTGAAGAAGATGACAACTGTAATGATCAAGAGCCATCATGGGTTCACATCTGAGAGAAGAGGCACAGAAATTTCACCCTAACAATGAAGTTATCGCAAGCGATTGGGAGTGATGGAGAGGATGAAACAGTGCAAAAATCGACACGAAGTGAGGAAGTAACTGAACTTCTGAAAGACAACATCTAACCGGAGTCTCCAGATCACGAGGATGTCACACCTGTGATCATCTGTGATTCACTTCTTATCTTTCTGGTCATACACAATTCATTCAATTTAAATCCCACAAATTGAACACTTTCCCTGTCTCTGCCGGTGTGACCCAGGGTTCTGTCCCCTCCTTTTCATCATCTACATTCTTCCACTTGGTTACGTTTTCCACAAGTACAATATCCATTTTCATTGCTACACAGATGAAACCCAACTCTATCTCTCCATCAAACTGTCCTCTTCACTCCTACCTACCTCTCTTAGCCTCTGTCTACAATAAATTAATTCTTGGTTCTCTTCTAACTTTCTCAAACTTAACAGCTCTAAAACTGAAGTCCTTCTGGTAGGCACCTCTTCCACTCTCTCCAAATCTAATAGTTTTTCCATTGCCATCAATAACTCAACTGCCCTTTCTTCCCCTCAGGTTAAGAGTCTGGGTGACATCCTCGATATTATGCTGTCTTTTCATTCTCACATTAATAACATCACACATTCTGCACATTTTCACCTGCGCAACATCTCCCATCTGCACCCCTCTCTCACCTCTCACACCACTGCCATCCTTGACCATAGTCTCGTCATCTCCCAGATTGATTTTTGCAATTCACTTCTATTTGGTCACCCCAATAAATCCCTCCAGAAGGTGCACTTTCTCCAAAACTCTGCAGCACGTATCATCACACGGACCCCCACCATTTACCACATTACTCCTTACAACATCTTACAACTCCATTGGCTTCACATAAGACAGAAAATTAATTTCAAAATACTCCTCATCACCTTCAAAGCGCTTCACAATCTGGCTCCACCATACATATCTGATCTCCTTCACATCGCCACTCCTGCTTGTTCTCTGCGCTTCTCTTCCACTCTCCAGCTCTCTCTTCCCCCTGTTCGCCTCATCACCATGGGGAGTAGAGCATTCAGTCAATCTGCTCCCCAGCTCTGGAACTCTATCCCTCTTGATCTCCGAACCATAGATTCTCTGTCACTCAAATCAAGACTCAAAACTCACCTGTTCAGACAATCCTACACTACCTAGTCACACACTCACCTTTCAATGTTATCCTATGTTTTATTTTGTTTACTTTGTTTTTAATATTTGTCTTTTCTGTACAGTGTCATTGGGTGTTTTGAAAGGTGCTTTTTAAATAAAATTATTATTATTATCATCCAATGACCAATAAGATGCTGAGATGTCACCTTACAGAGAGAATAAACTTTCAGATGCACTTATGTAGTGGTGGATCTTCAGATGCAAGTATCCATCTGTAGCATGAAGTGGTGGATTGACATTGTACACACTGGAATCTGCTTCAGAAATGTGATATGAAGAGGAGACATGATCAGTTCCTCTCAACATCAGGAAACAGATTGACCTGAGACACTGTATAGCCATGTCAGTCTTCCGGTGAAACATCAGGATATCTGGGATCAGTAATGATGAATGAAGTGTTGATATAATTGTTACTTGATATCATCATCATCATCATCATCATCATCATCATCATCATCATCATCATCATCTTCTTCCGCTTGATCATGGATCAGGTCATGGAGGCAGCAGCCTAAGCAGTGAGGTCCAGACGTCTCTCACCCCGGCCACTCTCTCCAGCTCTTCTCGGGGACACTGAGACGTTCCCAGACTAGCAGAGAGACATAGTCCCTCCAGTGTGTTCTAGGTTGACCCTGGGGTCTCTTCCCAGTCAGGCATGCTCGAAACACCACACCAGGGAGGCGTTCAGGGGCATTCTAACCAAATGCCTGAGCCACCTCAACTGGCTCCTCTCAGCACGGAGGAGCAGCGGTTCTACTTTAAGCTCCTCCCGGATGCTTCTCCCCCTGCCACCCTGCGAAGGAAGCTCATTTCAGCCGCTTGTATCCGAGATCTTGTACTTTTGGTCACTACCCAAAGCTTGTGACCATAGGTGAGGGTTGGAATGTAAATCGACTGGTAAATTGAGAGTTTTGCCTTGTGGCTCAGCTCCATCTTCACCATGACGGACCGGTACAAGCTCCACTTTATGGCAGAGGCTACAGTGATCCGCCTGTCAATCTCTCGCTCCATTCTTCCCTCACTCGTGAACAAGACCCCGAGATACTTAAACTCCTCCACTTGGGACAGGACCTCATTCCAGACCTGGAGGGTGCATTCCACCCTTTTCTGGCTGAGAACCATGGTCTCAGACTTGGAGGTGCTGATTCTCATCCCGGCTGCTTCGCACTCTGTGCGAATCATCCCAATGAGACCCAGAGATCCTGGCTTGATGAAGCCAAAAGGACAACATCATCTGCAAAAAAGCAGAGATGAGATGCTATGACCACCAATCCAGAACCAATGCCATGGCTGAGACTAGAAATTCTCCAACCCTCACCGGAAACGAATTCAACCTGCTGTTACCAATACGGACCAATGGCCCTTAGCAACGGGTCAGGTACACTTTACTCCCGGAGCACACCCCACAAGATAGCCTGAGGATCACAGTCAAAAGCCTTCTCTAAATCCACAAAACACATGTGGACACATTGGGCAAACTCCTGTTAGCGTATACATACGTGGCTGGGTTCATTAAGAGCCATTCACGGACCAAAACAGCAGAGCAGACAGGTCGTAGATATGTGAAAGCAAGACACTTCTTTATGATTGGTATTCCTAGGAACACAGACTGAAGTGCCGACAGACTGACTCACTGATACTCTCCCCAAGATGGGATAAACATAAGTACATGAAACAAAAACTGACAGTCATCCAGAACTGGAATACCATAACACAGTCCTTATTCTCAGGGCATCATACACAGACAGAACAGAGCACCACATTACACAAGAATCCAGCGCTGGCATTTTCGCTAGCGCCGCTTATATAGCTGGCTACTAACACAGCAAAGGTGAGGGGAGGTGCACACCGCTCAGCGCACGCTGAGGCTATGAAGATGAATGGGGGTGCCACGACAGCACCCCCAGTGGCAAGGTCATGCAGCGTCGTGACAGTATCCCCCCTCAGTGCCCACCACCTGGTGGTCTAAACAACAGACCTACAAGGAAAAACAGGAAAGAAAATACACAACATTCAAACAGTTCAATTCAACCAAGGTCATCACAGAGGAAGAAAAAGAAACCAAATGTGCATCCCAGAACATGAGCTAACGTCCCAAAATAAACCCCACCAAAGTCTCTTAAGTCCATAGTTCTTGGGGAACAAAGAAAAAAAACCTGTCTGCAAACATAACCAAATAATTGCCTAGAAGACAAGCATAACCCTCTAGCTAGGATCCCATCATAAACCCCAGCTTAACAGACAGACCCACCAAAAGTCTCAGTCCATAGTTCATGGAGGGGGGGGGATGAAAAAAACTCCAAACTGCCCTACCTCTCGAGAGTCCTCACTGAGTCAAGGTGGGGGCTTGGGCCCCGGCATGGACCAAGAAGGCCTGGACTGCAGTGTGGGCCCCTGGAGCCTTGATCCCGATGTCACACCTGGCATAGTCCTGGAAGATGGAGAGCCAGACGGAGAGCCAGATGGAGAGCCAGATGGGAACCAGATGGGAAGCCAGACGGTGGGACAGTTGAGGAGTCCAAAGCAAGAAGGCGCCGACGTTTGGGGGCAGGCTCGCCCTGGCATTTGAATGTGAAGCGGTGCTGGCATTTCCGGGTAGACTCGAGCCGGAACTTGCACTTGGATGTAGGCCCAGACTGGGACATGAGCTCTAACTCGACCTCAGATGAGAGCTCGGCTTCGGGCACCGACAGGAGCAATGGCTTGACCTCGGGCACTGACGGGAGCACTGGCTTGACCTCGGCCACTGACGGGAGCACTGGCTTGACCTCAGGCACTGACGGGAGCACTGGCTTGACCTCAGGCTTTCACGGGAGCACAGGCTTGGCCTGTACCACTGATGGGAGCACTGGCTTGAGTTTGGGCATTAACGGGAACACTGGCTTGACCTCTGGCATGAATGGGAGTGCTGGCACTGGCCCGTGGATGGACAGGTATGCGGGTGCTGGCCTGGGGATGGACAGGTACTCTGGTGCTGGCCCGGGGATGGACGGGAACGTGGGCACCTGCCCTGAGACAGACAGGAATGCGGGCACTGACCCGGAGACAGAGGGGAATGTGGGCACTTGCCCGTAGATGGACGGAAAAGTGGGCACTTGCCTGGAGATGGACAGGAACACGAGCTCTTGCCCGGAGACAGACGGGAATGCGGGTACTTGCCCGGAGATGGATGGGAACGTGGGCACTTGCCCAGGGACAGACAGGAATGTGGGCATTTGCCCGAGAATGGACGGGAGGTTACATGCTCACGGGGGAGTAAGCAAGGAAGCGAGTGCTGGCACGGATGTGAACGCTGGCAGGGACGCAAGCACGGGGTTACACGCTAGCTGAAGTGGAAACGCATGCTCAGACACAGACTTATGTGGAGCTGAGAGTTGGGAGGCCAATGCGGGCACAAAAGCTGATGGTGGCAGCTTAAGCATCTCCACGATGCATGCCAGTGCCACCATTATTCCGCGTAGAAATGGTTTGTCTCCACCCGCCGTCCAGCTGAACCGCCTGTTTATGAAGGTCCCACTGGTTCTATTTCAGGCTGGATTCTTCTGTTACTGTACATGCTAAGCAGTACATGGCTGGGTTCATTAAGAGCCATTCGCGGACCAAAACAGCAGAGCAGACGGCAATAGGTGAAAGCAAAACTGTTCTTTATTATTGGTATTCCTAGGAACACAGACTGAAGTGCCGACAGACTGACTCCCTGATACTCTCTCAAAGACAGGATAAACAGAAGCACATGAAACAAAAATCGACAGGCAGACAGAACGGGAATACCATAACATATTCCTTACTTCTCAAGGCATCATACACAGACAGAACAGAGCACTACATAACACAAGAATCCAGCGCTGGTGTGTTCGCTAGCACTACTTATATAGCTGGCTACTAACACAGTACAGGTGAGGGGAGGTGCACACCACTCAGCACGTGCCGAGGCCACGACGAATAATTAGGGCCGCTACGACCCATGACAGCACCCCCAGTAGTGTTGTCATGCAGCATTGTGACAAACTCCCATGGCCCCTCCAGGATCCTGTAGAGTGTATAGAGCTTGTCAAGAGTGCCGTGGCCAGGACAAAAACCACATTGTTCCTCCTGAATCTGAGGTTCGACCATCGGTCACATCCTCCTCTCCAGTACTCCTGCATAGACTTTCCCGGGTAAGCTGAGGAGTGTGATTCCACGATAATTGGAACACACCCTCTGGTCCCCTTTTTTGAAAAGGGGGACTACCACCCCAGTTTGCGAATCCAGGGATACGGTCCCCGATGACCACGTGATGTTGCAGAGACATCACGTGGTCATCGGGGACCGTATCCCGATGACCACGTGATGTTGCAGAGACATGTCATTCAAGACAGTCCTACAATATCCAGAGCCCTGAGATATTCGGGACGGATCTCATCCACCCCTGGAGCCTGACCACTGAAAAGCTTTTTGACTACCTCAGTGACCTCAGCCTCAGTGATGGCAAACCCCCACCCAAACACCCATTGTCTTCCTCCTCCATGGAGGATGTATTGGTGGGATTGAGGAGGCCCTCGAAGTATTCCTTCCACCTCACAACAACATCCCCAGTCAAGGTGAGCAGCTCCCCAATTCCACTGTAAACACTATTTGTGGACAACTGCTTCCCATCCTAATGCTTCAGATGGTGGTTCAGAACCTTTTCGAGGCCAACCGATAGTCGCTTTCCAGGACCTCACCGAACTCCTTCCATGGCTGAGATTTTGTAATGGTGACAGCTCAAGCTTCAGCACGATTGGCCTGCCGGTACTTATCTGCTGCCTTGGGAGTCCCACAGGCAAATAAGGCCTGATAGGACTCCTTTTTCAGCTGGACAGCCCCCTTCACCTCAGGTGTCCACCACCGGGTTCGGGGGTTACCGCCACCACAGGCACTGATGACCTTCCGGCCACAGCTATGGGGTGCCGCCTCAACAAGGGAGGCACGAAACCTGGCCCATTTGTATTCCTTGTCCCCTGCCTCCTTCAGGATGTGGTTGTAGTACTACAGGAAGAGGGAGTTAAAGGCCCCTCTGACATGAGACTCTGCCAAACATTCCCAGGAGACCCTTACTACATGTTTGGGCCTGCCAGGTCTGGAGAGTGGCCTCCTCTGCCATTGGAGCCAGCTCACCACCAGGTGGTGATCGGTTGACAGCTCCTTCCTTCACCCGAGTTTCCAGAACATGCAGCAGCAAATCCGGTGACACGACTACAAAGTCGATCATCGAGCTGCGGCTTCGGGTGTCCTGGTGCCAAGTGCACTTATAGACACCCTTATGTTCGAACATGGTGTTGGTGACAGAAAAACCATGATGAGTACAGATGTCTAGCAACAAAACACCATTTGGGTTCAGATCGGAGAGGCCGTACCTACCAATCATACCCTTCCAGGTCACACTGCCATTGCCTACATGGGCATTGAAGTCTCCCAAGACAATGAGCGAATCCCCAGGGGGAGCATTTTCCAACAAACCCCCCAAAGACTCAAAAAAGGGTGGGCACTCTGAACTGTCATTTTGTACATAAACACAAAGAACAGTCAGGACCCATCCCCCACCTGAAGATGGAAGGTAGCTACCCTTTCATCAACTGAGGAGAACCCCAACACATGCCAAGATGCATGGCAACAAGGATACACACACCAGCTCGCCACCTCTCCCCATGAGCAACTCCAGAATGAAATATGGTCCAGCCCCTCTCGGGATGGGTGTTTCCAGATCCCAAGCTGTGTGTCGAGGTGAGTCCAACTATATCTAGTCGGTACCTCTTAACCTGACACACCAGCTCATGCTCCTTCCCCGCCAGAGAGGTGACATTCCATGTCCCAAGAGTCAGAGTTAGTAGCCAGAGTTAGTAGTAGATTGGTGTGACAGAGCCCATGCCTTCGGCTGCCACCCAACTCACAAAGCACCCGACCCCTATTGCCTCTACCTCATGTGGTGGGTCCATGGGAGATTGGACCCATGTATCCTTTTCGGGCTGGGCCCGGCCGGGATCCATGGCCAGAAGCCTGAGCACCAGGAACTTGCCTTTGAGCCCCACCCCCTGGGTCTGGCTCCAGGGGGGACCCTGGTGACTTGCATCCAGGCAAGGAAAACTGTGTCCTTTCATGTTTAAAAATTCATAGAGATCATTCTGAACCGCGCTTAGTCTGGACCTTCACCTAGGACTTGTTTGCCTTGGGCAATCCTACAAGGGTCATAAAGCCCCTGACAACATAGCTCCTAGGATCATTCGGACATGCAAACCCCTCCACCACGA
>JAQNCB010000012.1:55164871-55177061 GCA_030068295.1 Euristhmus nudiceps
TAATATAAAATACATGCGTGTAATTGTACATAGATGTAAATAAAGTGTAAGAAATGCCTTGACTTCAGCCTTTTCTTTCACACGAGTCCAGTTTCTGAGCCGAGTCCCAAACCGGAGTCAGCAGTGACCTTGGGGCCTTTTCCTATTGGTGAAAATGTTAAGGGAAAGTCCACAAGGTCACTACCGACTCCGGTTTGGGACGCGGCCTCTGAGCTCTCACAATCTGATTGGTGGAGACGAATTTTCCAGCAGAAGAAGAGGAGGCTGGGATCCGAATCAGAGTCAGTAGCGCCCCCTCGTGGCATTTTCCTGAACTTTTTCTGTATTTTTCCTTATTTGTTTTATTTTTCGATGAATATTTAAAAAAAATCCGCGATGTACTGAAGCCGCAGAACCCGAAGCGCGATATAGCGAGGGATCACTGTATTCACGAGTTCCCAGATGGGTGAAAATTTTTGTTCGAGTCCAAAAAAAACATTGATTTTCATTGTTTTCTAGCAAAAGCTCATCAGAATATCATACAGGACTATGAAGTTGCAAAAAAGTTGAATTCCTAGTGTACACCCCTTCAGGTAACAAAGCAGATTGCCAAGATGATCCTCGTCAACATGTTTACAACACAAAGACCAAGACAATAAGAAAAAATGTATTCCGCGCTATCCTGCGCCCTGAAACGGCATCTCTTTTTTCTTTCCTTTAAACATTTTAGAATCATCAGCAGGCAGAGACCGCTTACAGCCTGCTGGAGTCGGAGTACAAACAGACACTAAATCAGAGGCACAGCCTACAAACGGTAAGAGAAGTCACTCATTCACTCGGCTGAGCGTGCTGTAGGACTGCTGTACTAGCCGCTGGTGTATCCGCCAGATGGCACTCGGGATGCGTCCTTACACTCAGGGGTGTTGCGCCAAATTAGCATCCTAACAAAAGTTTGCATGAATCGTGGTCTGCACAGGCACACAACATCTCTGATTGGATGATTTCATTTCACATTACGTTCCTCGGCACGTGACAGTTTCCCGAGTTAATTCATGCGAGATTGACCAGATTTTCTTTTGGTGGAAGTTTGCTGAATTTTAAACCAACCAAACTATAAATAACCAAGTACAACCCATAGGATACTGTGAAAAGGTAATTAAGTTTGAAGAAATTATCTTGTACAATCAAGAAATTATACAGCCTTTTTGTCGGATAGGAAAAATATAACAATTTTCCATTTATATTACCTCGAGATACGAAATGAATCCGTTCCGAGTGGCTTTTGTATCATGATTATTTTCGTATAATGAATCGTGTTTTACATGTAAATCTCCTAATTCGTTCCAAGCTCTACAAAAACACCACATTGAATTTTATAATAAGGGTAAAACCAGAATGAAATAAGAGCCAAATACGCTTGAATCATTCAGTATACCGAACCCAACCGTTACTACCTGTACATGAAGGAGATAATAGAACATAAAAAAAGAAAAAAATAATAGGAAAATGTGGAACCTTACCTTTCGAGTGAGGCGATATCCGAAAGTAGCAAGGAGGGCAAAGAAAATAATAAAAACGGCAGAAAATAAATGGTAGGAAACATTAAACTTATTTACACTTAAGACACATTGGATTTTACTTCTTTTCCTTTTTTTTGGCGGTAATACCGTGTATTACCGCCACCGCCTGGACTGGAGAGGAAGAGCAGGATCATGGTACTGAGCATGATGGGAAATTGTGTTCTGTTTCTTTCGTATGCTGAATTTTTTTTGTAAAATGAAGCGAAAAAACCTTTGCATATTGTTTCGTAAAATGAATTTTTCGTGTACTAAAGCTTTCGTATCACGAGGTTCCACTGTACAAGCAATGAGATACCATGAAAAGGTAATTAATTTTGTAGAAATTATCTTTGTATAATTAAGCAATTATACAGCCTTTTTGTTGGATAGGTAAAGTGAATCGAAAAAATATAACGATTTTCCATTCAAATTAGCTGTTTTTCTCAAATGTACTCATCGCAAGCTTAAATCTGAAATGTAAAGTCTCCACACTTGTGCAACTCTTAAAATTTATCATTTTGGCACGTGTGATGGGTGGTGCTCAAAAACCTGTAAATGGTAAAATACTTAACCATCGGAAGATTGTCCGGCTAAGGGAACCCTTTAAAAGGCCATATCTTCAAAACGACTGGGTAGATTCCTGAGATCTGGTGCTTCAAATGTAGGGATTGGGAGCTTAATTCTCCATTGAAATCTTATACAATTTTGAAAGTTATTTAGGTAGTTTTTAAAGTGCCAGTCCCTAGCTGTTGGCAATTTTTAAATAAGATGTAAATAATAGCGAAAATTTCATGTTCTTGTAACTACTCAAAGCAGTCATTTTATGTATTTTTTCTGCCTCACCCTTGTGTGTGAAAGATCTCAATCCAAACATTTGAGTTGCCATGTTGGCCGGATTACTCCTTTTTTCCGGCTTGGTGGGTGACATTAGGTGCCTGTTGGTTTGTTTGACTTTTTCCAGGATTACGCAAAAAACACTGAACCAAATTTAGTGAAAAGATGGGATATGTTGTGGTCTGTACTTGGGATTAAACTGAGAATCGTGCTGAAATCCAGAAAATTTTTTATATTTAAGTAACACGGGAGGAAAAGGTTCATCTGGCACACACTGGGGGGAGACATTTCATTAGAACTCTGCCAAGCAACAATAATCTCTTTGAGTCTGGTGGAGGTATGATATGAGTGCCCCTATAGTTTGGATTGTATAAACGCAAAATTGTGCAGAATAAAAGGGGTTGAAAAATAAAAAGTTTTTTTTTAATTTATTTATTATTGAAGCAATCACTGCTTTACATGTTCATTAAAGCTCGGGTTCAAGAATATCAGCTTGATGTGTGAATGCAAACACAGCTTTACCTGTTTCACTGTAAACAACCAAGACAGGCATGTTGAGCGTTTTTCTTTGTGTAAGAAACAGCATTGTATGAAAAATCATTGTGTGTAAAATGTGCAGTTCCACAAAAATATCAACGTCTTCTGCTCCATGACTGGTTTAGGAGTGTCAGCGTAAAGAGAAAGCTATCTGTATCCTGACATCACAGTGCACGGAGATGAAGGAAACCATTACTCAGATAGAGATGCTGCATATGGTAAGTTTCTATTTTTTTGCCCATACAGTGCATTATCTGAAGAAGATTTGTAAAATGATTATAGAGTATTTATAGGAACTTTCAGATTATGTGAAATACCTGAAATATTTCCTCTTTAACAGCTTCCTTCCGATTTAAATATATTTGAAACCTTTTTGTAAAACAAGTACGGCAGCGCGGCGGCACAGCGCTGTTTCTGTGTGGGGTTTACATGTTCTACCCGAGCCTCCGTGGGTTTCCTCCGTGGGTGGAAACCCAGATTTCCTCCCAACAGTCCAAAGAGACGCACATTAGGCAAATGGCCCCCAGGTGTGAATAATCGTGCCCCGCGATGGACTAATGAGCTGTTTAGAGTATACCCTGCTTTTGCCCAGGTGGCTAAGATAGGCTCCAGCCTTACTGTGACCCTGAAAGGATAAAGTGGCTCACCAACAGAATGAATGAATGAATGAATGAATGGTAAAAGCAGATTTGTTGCTGGTTGAAGGAGGCTGTTTCGGTTCTCACGTAATCACATCTGCAGGTAGATGTAAATAACGTCAACAGGCTTTGCTTTTAAAAACTTGTAGATCTCTGTTGCTGCAGCTGAAGAGAAATACAAGCTGGTTATTGAGTCCTTCGCTCAGTTCGAATCAGACCTGATGTCCCAGGTAGAGGCTTTGCGAGCCTCAGTGCAGCAACAGGAGGAAGAGCTTTTGGTCCAAGTAAGTCCAAATCCTCACATTCTTGTTTACGATACGAACCACATTATTTTTTCAATCCTGGTTTCACGGATCGGCCGATGTTTAATTATTTGCAAATGGCAACAAAAAAAAACTGCGAAAAGGCATCTTTTTTTTCATCGCTTTGGGCTCATCTTGGTGAGCGTGCAGTGAAAACTGGAACATCTGTTTGCCGCAAGCCGATTCTTTCTCAGAGCCGAGTCCCAAACCGAGTCCCAGACCGGAGTCAGTAGTGACCTTGAAGCCTTTCCCTATTTAATAGTGAAAAAGTTAAGGGAAAGGCCGCAAGGTCACTACCGACTCTGGTTTGGGACGCGGCTCTGAAATCTCGCAAGCTGATTGGTCGAGACGAATTTCCTAGCATTCGTGTAACACAAGAAGGAGAAGACGCTGGGATCCGAATCCGAGTCAGTAGCGCCCCTTCGCAGCATTTTCCTGAACTTTTTCCCTCTTTTTCCTTATTTTTTTTATTTTCCAATGAATGTTTAAAAAAAGTAAAAAAGTCCGCGATACACTGAAGCCGCAGAACCTGAAGCGCGATATAGCGAGGGATCACTGTACAAGAAAGGACAAAATAAAAACATGTATATACACTTTCTGTATTCTTGTTCTGTTTTGTGGAAGTAAAGAATAAATGAAATACCTGTCCTTCAAATGATTTTTCTTTTCCTGTCTCGTGTTGGGTTACGTAATAGAAATTTGCCAAACAAGAAATAAAAAAACAACGGTCCGAGTTTCTTTTTTAAATCATTATTATTAATTTTATGATGATGGTAAAACTGATATTTTTATGTTTATTTCATGATGATCTGTCTACAGAATAGTTCTGATGGTTCTGATCAGTTCCCAGTGGCGTCTAAATGTGTAAAAATTCAAAACAAAAAAGTGAGGTGAGAGGCGCCTCAGGGAGGATCGCACCAGTGAGCCATTACAAACAGTTTGAGCCTATTTTGGTGGCCTTGAACCCGATGCGCAATCACCTCCGTTTTTATTGAACTCGTTTCAGATTTTGGTCCCAAGTTGTTATTCTGTAAAATTGACTGATATTTCAACAAATTATTAAAGTATAGGAAATAATTTTTGGTTGTTAAACTTCCAGGAGGAGAATTACTGCGAGTTCAGTACTGAGGTGAAATCAGGCCTGATGTCCCAGGTTAACACACTCCGAACCTCAGTGCAGCAGCTGGAGGACATGCTGCACGAGACCCGCAGGAAGTGTGAGAAGAGAATGGAGGTAAATGAGAAGCAAAACACCAAGAAGCAAATCAATATATTTAAATAAATAAATAACAATAATAATAATAATAATAATAGTAATAATTTATGCAGCTATGCCCTGGCGAGTTGTTCAGGGTGTACTCTGCCCTCACCCTGATTCGGCTGAGATGGACACCAGCCATCCCACGACTCTAATTAGGATTAATCGGTTCAGAAAATTAATGAATGAATGGATAACCACAATAACTAGAAAAGCACTCTGAGAGCGCAGACCTCCGCCAGGCCATAGTTAAGAATCCTTAAAAAAAATCCTGGATCCAGACGGTGATCCGGATCACCTCCAAAATCTAATCCATTGTTAGTTTTGCTCTTCCGGACATTCGGTATAAATTTGGTGAAAATCTGTTCTTAACTTTTTGAGTTACGCTGTTAACAAACAAACAGACTCCGATGATTACAGAACGTCCTGGCGGAGGTAATAATAATAATAATAATAATAATAATAATGTGTGACACAAAGTTTTCTATTTTCTTCTACAAAATAAAAAAATGAGAGTTCACTTTCTTGGTTGATCATGTTTAAATGGTTTTTCAGCTCTTGCTTGTTGTTGTTGTTGTAGGAGAGTCAGAAAGAGCAGCAGACTCACAGACTAGTGAACGTGAGGAACCAGCAGCTCACCAAAACTCTAAACCAGTGCAAAACTCTGCTCCAGGTTAGTTTTTCTTCTCACTCAGTCCTGAATCTTATCATTCACCGAGTGTCAGTGTTCGGGTCTCCTTCATTCACTCCCTGATGTTTACAACAATATTCAACATGATGGTCTTACTCACAAATTCTCTTTTTTTCACAGGAATACCACAGATCCCTTTGATCTGACGATCTTTTGGAACCCTAATTAACTGACAGAATAATCACCTGATTACCAACTTATCACTAATTGGCCAAAGCCAGACCAGTGCTCCGTTGAACCGCGTCCTGATGTCCATGCAGCCGCCAGTCTCCGCTCTTCAGTACCAGACCGTGTGGCTCTCCGCGGGTGAGGACGGGAACGAGAGTTTAACTGTGTGTTTGTTCGGTACGGAAGCAAATCAATCTCATCAGATTTTGTCATTTAAAAGCCTCCGAATTACCGGCACCAAAATTAAGTGATAAAAATTCAGTCTATTTTTTTCAGTGTCTAAAATTCGACAGCCCAAATTCAGAGTCTAAAAATTTGCTGTCACCATCCGGACACCAAGGATGAGCAATCGAACACAGATCCACCCGCTCGGTTCGGCGTCAGGGATACGGAGAGGGCGTCCTCCCAGCCCTGAATACCGGCGCTGCACTTTGCTAACATGTCGTGTCTTATAAATATGAATAAAAAAGCAAAAATAAAAGATTCATATTTGTATATGATTACAATGAGCGCAGCAGGATTCGAACCCGTGCCTCCGAGTTAGAAAGAATCGCTGACGTATCAGCAGGGAGCAAAAAGGTTTCAGTTGTATTTAATTAACATCAGTTTGAATATTTTTCACAGAATTATTAAATATCAAGCAGGATACAAAAATAATGCATGGATATTACATCGTGCAATGAACACCCTTTTACCTCAAAGTTCGATTAAACAAACTTCAGGTAAGCCAGAACGCACCAGCGAGACGTCTTGGAACCAGAGGCTCAGACCACACCAGACTGACTCCTAATCAACCAAAAACTACAGGGATCCCTCGCTATATCACACTTCAGGTTCTGTGGCTTTAGTGCATCGCAGATTTTTAAAAAATATTTATCAAAAAATAAAAAAAGAGAAAAAGTTCAGGAAAATGCCACAAGGGGTCGCTACTGACTCTCCAGCCTCAGCCTCTTCTCCTGTTATATGAATGCTGGGAAATTCATCTCGACCAATCAGTTATAATAATAATAATTATAGACCTGACATTAAAGGACTCGTATAGTCTCAGTCTGTTTTTACACATGAACATCCATACAGAACTCACCCACGCGTCCTGTGAGGGGCGAGGGTTCCAGGTCATGACCTCTGTACAATTGAGTTCCTCCTGAAATGTATTTCACACGTAGTCAAAAGGTAATTTATTCATTCACCAAAAACTAATAGGATGAACTTGGTGTCCATTAGTGAATGAATCTGAAGATGAGTTTGGTGTCCGTACGGATTTATTCCTGTTTGTTATCACGGAAAAGTGCAGTTATGTGCATGAAGTCACGTGTGAAGTTTTGGAATCTACGCATCACTGTCTCCTTACGCAACTAGTTCCTGGACTTCCTGGCAGGCAGACCACGGGGTGGTAGAGATGGGCATTGTCACGCTGAGCGCCGCTGCCCCCGGCGGTATGTGATCCGCCCCCTGCTTGATGGAGGTGGAAGCTAGAAATGCTTTTTTGAAGAATAAAACCCTGGGACTGAGTTTAAATAAACCTTTATTGTACATCATGAAGATATGTGAATCTTATTTCTGTATAATAATAAAAAAAAAGGTCCAGTTTAATGTAAGCAATAATTTTATATCACCAAAAAATATTTAGTGACTCCCTGGTAGCCACTGTAGTATTTTCGTGTTTAGAATTTTTGACAGAAAAACATAATGATCTAAAGATAAGACAGGGCAGCACAGCTACAGCCCAAACCAACAGAAAGAAAAATATCCCAATTTTCCTTTCATTTAAATTTAAAAGATGAGGGTCGAATGTCAGATTTGATAGAGCGTAATAAATACATTTTCAAATTGCACAAACGCAGAAAAATTAAATGATGATCCATCTCACACATTACGGGCCACAAGGTGATCTGTCCAGTTTGCACCAGCAATAAAATAAGGGTTTTATTTTTTTTCAAACTTTCAAGGAATCGGACCCTCGTACAAGGCAGTGAGACGGACTACATCAACCACTGAAGAACTGTCGAAATTTATCCTGGAAATGCCAAACTAAAGTACATTAAATGTGCTTTTCTTAAAGATAAGTCGGGACGTCACTCAGGTCTCTGGGGGGAGTTTGAAATAATTTTTTTTAAGTTTAAGAAAATGTCCCAATTTTCCTTTCATTTAAATTTAACAGATGAGGGTCTAACTTCAATTTCAGACCTGACAGAGACTAATAATTGAATTTTCAAATTACAAAAAGATTTAAGAATTATATGATGGTCCATCTTAAACATTGCGGGGCCACAAGGTGATCGTCCCACTCTGCACCAGAAAAAAAAGGTTTTTCAAACTTTATCCTTGGGGGGAATCGAACCCTCGTACAAGGCTGTGGATGGGTAACTGTTCATTTTCTACTGCTGTTTTCTCTCAAGTCTCTCTTTTTCGAATATTGTGCTGTTCAGCTGTCCAGTTCTTAAGCGTCTGGGTAGATTTTGTCGGACAATAAACGGCCCCGTAGTAGCTGAGATGCCCCTCTGTAATGGGCTTTTTGCACATTCTGCACTGAGACTTTCTCTGGTAGGATCGGGTCGGACCGCCCTTTCTCTTCCTGTACCACAGAGTACTCTTCGCGTACTGTGGTACCGGAGGTGGTACCGGAGCCTGGCTCGGGGCGGCCGTCTGCACCAACAGAACACCGTAAACTGGTCTGGGTGCGATGGCAGGAAACATTTGTCGGTGTCTCCTCGGCGCTCCTCGGACCTTGGCCATTCCAGTCGTGTTCTCGGGGAGGTGAAACTGGTGCTGTTGCTCCGGCTCCGCCCTCGGCGGCGACTTTAAAACACCTCTGGCTGCTGGTAGGGGACCGTCTGCTGTCATGGGAGGCTTTTGCACCGTCAGGACCCGGGTGAGAACAGCTTTCTCATGCGACTTGTCCCTCTTGTTATACCTGGAATGTTGAAAGGATACGTTTCAGTGAACTTGACTGCAAGATGGTCCTGAAAATCCACAGTAGAACCTCTGGATTGTGGACAAATTTGTGAGTGAACTTGGCCGTCCTTGGTTAGAGTGGTGTCCTCATTAATGAGGTCATTTTGAATTGCTGTGATGAAACCTGGACTGGGGTTTGGTGTCTCTAAAGCAGAGGAGACCTTCCCATCGAGTCTCCATAATAAACAGGTTCCACTGTACTTCAGATCCACCAATGCCAAATTTGTGATTGTGAAAAATGTATTTCTTTTATAGTTTCCCAACCTCTGACATGGTGATGAGCAGCTCCGTTTAAAGTGTTTTCTGGGTTCCAGGGACTCGGTATTGGAAATATTTTACTTTTATTTTTTGCCCGCCCCCTCAAAACGTTCAGTGGAAAAATCTGTGAGGCAGATGATAAAAACGGTCGAGCGTAAACATGATAATTACCATTTCTGAACAGTGGAAGTGTTGACATCAAAGAGCTGAAGGGTCGTCTCGCTCATGACCCTCTCGTTCGCCGTCACCGTCTCTCGGATCCGCCTGTAGTCCTTCTGAATCCGACTCCACCGGCTGGCGCCGATGCCTCCTCTGGTACCTGGGGCCGGATGGCGCCTGCACTGTTTCACCATGACCGCCTCGACATACCTGTTGGGCTCGGGATGTTGGGCCGTACCAGGATTCCGTCCCACAAAGCATCTAGAAAGAGACGAGCCGATTAGCACACTACTCCAAAAAGTTACGGACCGCTGCTTAAAGTCATGATCTCAACACCCGGGGAATAAAAACCAACAGCTTTTACGTTTCTTTATGGCTGCTGATGTTTTCTTACACAGCTGTCGGACCATTTCGTATCGCTACTCGGGTTAATTATAGCGTGGTCTGTTTCAGTCAAAACCTCCAATCCGAATGCAGCAGAGTGATGCTCCTGTAGAGGGGCTTTCATGGACAAACAATTTTTATGTGGACCGCGCAAAGATCCAAAAGGTACAAAATCACAGGACTTTCAGAATTTCACAAAAGGACAACCATGGTACAGCGTCTCCTTTAAATTATAATAAATCTGAACTGTCTTGGAAAAAAACATTGATTTTTTTTTTTTTTGGGAAAACTCAAAGGTAAATTAAAAAAAAAAAATCACAACAATCACCTTTGCACGCTCTCTACTCCTGGTGCAACTTTAGACTTCGGAGACCTGTAGTGGCCCCTCAAAGCCGTCGTCTTGTACCTGGGGGCAAACTGAGTGGGCCTTTTATTGAAGTCTGAAAGCTTGCCCCAGAGACGAATGATCTCCGTGGCCTGCGCGTCGTGCAGCGCCCGAGTTGTTGCCTCTGCCGTCAAGGAGACGAGAAACTCGGCGAGGTCGTCCACTCGCTCCAGGCCCTCGACCGAACCTTCGCTGGTCCTTTCTTCAGGGGACTGTGAGGCACGACTCCCAGTGGACGGCACCATCTCGACTGGGGACAGCGGTGCCGCCGCCGGTGGGCCATCTGCACGCGGGACTGGAAAAGAAACAAGTTTTACCAAAATCTGATTCTCAACAAAACCACAAAAGTGATTTTTATGGCACCAAACCTTTCACCGGTCTGCCTTAAATACCCTCCAGTGAATCCACTACTTCAAGTTTCCATTTATTTCTAGGCAATACATACGAACGATCTATCACACCAGACGTCCTTAATCTCAACAAGCGCCCTCTGTTTTTGGAAAACATTTTATTATTAATGCAGTAAAACTCTTGCGTGAATGCCCTTGAGGTGGAAGGAGTTACTGGAGTACGTGTGGATAAAGTTTGGGACGACTGGGATTAATGTTTATTAATGGGAGAGTCTCCACTGAGCTGAAGTCATCACTAAGGGAGCTTTTACTGCACACTCAACATTTCTGGCCACTCACTGGGGATGCCGCCATCGTCATGGATAAGCATCAAAGGTGGCTTTGGAGGCGCGTTCACCCGCTCGCGGTGAAAGGGACGGGTGGAAGCGCGAGATCCACATCATCCTCGAATCCTTCATCGAGACCCGTTTTCATCTTCCACCATCCTGTCATCGAGATCTCCAGCATCGGGTTCTTCAGTGAGTTCCTCAAGCACCTTGTTGGTCTGGCTGTAGAGATACTCGATCCCAATCAGTTCACCTGCAGCAGAACAAAAGGATGAATACGAGGAGATGAAAAGCTGTGTTCTCCAACCTTGTAGATTCCACCGTGGCGGGGAGCCGGATCTACGGTGGCAGTGCAGCGCCATTTCATAGCTCATCACCGTGACATTTATCTGAGATGTGGCAGGGCGCATCGCTAACTGGGGCACACATGTCACAAGCCACCACATCGGCCAGAAACTAGCGTGGAGATCAGTGCATCTTCATACTCCTCAGGGCAAATACTGGACAAGCTCATCCTGTCGGTGTCTGATCTCACCCTGGCGGCGGGTCATGGTGGATAATCGACTTGGAGAACGCCGGAAAAGAGACGTGGGCGGGCCGAGATGCCGTGGACTTACCCGTATATTTCCGTGGTGGCACAAATGCAGGGCTCAACTCTTCTCCCAGCACCTTCTCTCCCAACCGGTTGAGCACATGCCTCATGGCGGACGAGTAGCTGTGAGGCCCAGAGACGCCGTCTTCGAACACCGCAGCACCCCTGTCCCGATTCCAACGTGCAAGACCCTCCAGCAGGTACGCCTGGAAGTTTGCATCATTTGCACTTGTTCCTGAAAGAAGATGCAACACGATCGTGAAATTTGCCTTTCAGAAAATCCTACGAGCGGCACACTGAGGTGTTGAGGGGAGGGGGAACCTGGACAAATTCATTCGCTGTGGTGCAATTTTTGCACTTTACTGTCAAGTAGCACCCCTGGTATCCAAACAAACATCAAATCACCACCAAAATCCTTTCCCAAAATTGGAGAGAGAGAGAGCGAGAGAGAGCGAGCGAGAGCGAGAGCGAGAGCGAGAGCGAGTGAGCGAGAGAGAGAGCGAGAGCGAGAGTGAGAGCGAGAGTGAGAGCGAGAGCGAGAGAGCGCGAGAGAGAGAGCGCGAGCGAGAGAGCGCGAGAGAGAGAGCGCGAGAGAGAGAGCGCGAGAGAGAGAAGCGTTGCCTGTCTGACTTTCAAATTCTGTGCAATGCGATACAAGTGGGCGGAGCTACAATTCAGCACAGACCTCATGACATTGCGCACATGTGACATGAAAGCGAGACGAGAAGGGGAGTGGGAGTGTGAGTGTGTGTGTGTGAGTGTGTGTGTGTGTGTGTGTGTGTGTGAGTGTGTGTGTGTGTGTGTGTGTGTGTGTG
>JAQNCB010000012.1:55215372-55229821 GCA_030068295.1 Euristhmus nudiceps
GAATCATTCAATATACCGAACCGAACCGTTACTACCTGTACATGAAGTAGATAATAGAACATAATGCAAAAAAAAAAGAAAAGGAAAATGTGGAACCTTACCTTTTGAGTGAGGCGATATCCGAAAGTGGTGCGGAGGGCAAACAGCAAGAAACATTAACACATAAACTGATTTACACTTTTTATCTTTCATTTATCATCTTATTTTTTCAGTTTCCAATTTCCATCAGACTCTTCTTTTCCTTTTTTTTTTGGCGGTTGACAAACCGACTTGGTGTATTACCACCGCTGCCTGGACTGGAGTGTGGCTCACTGACTCACTTTCCCTTGACTGATGCTTGATGAGAAAGATTCCAACCAATAGGAGAGCAGGATGATGGTACTGAGCATGGTGGGCAAGATTCTGACCAATAAGGTGGCTGGGGCGCATTATGGTGCGAATTTTACAAATTTTCTGTGGTTGTGTTCCGTCTCTTTTGTTTGCTGAATAATTTTTCGTAAAAGGAAATGTTCATGTCCTGAAGCTTTCGTATCTCGAGGCTCCACTGTACGTGTGCGTGTGTGTGGGTGGTGGTGGTGAGAGTGTGTGTTCCTCGACAGGCTTCCCCTCGTTTATGTTCAGGCTGGTGACTCACCGAGTGCTGATAACCTCTAACAATCTTTAACTGAGGGTGAGCTGCGTGTGAATCAGGGATGTAGAGGGTTTTATTTTACACTTGATGAAGAGAAAGTGAGGAACTCGTGATGATCCGTCCGTTTCATCACCTGATTGTTTTTGGACCATAAAAGGGAAGCTGGTTTTTCCTTAATCACTGAAACGAAGAGGACCAAAGACTCGTGTATTGATCTCACTCACCATCCAACAGAGCCTTCATCATCTAACGCCACACACTGAACACTGTTTATATTTAAATGTAAAGTAAAAATAATCCTGAGAGCAGGGGCCACAATCCCACGGTCAGGGTCCAAGCCCCGCTGCCTCAGAGTCGCCACCTCCGTCCCCTCAGTGCCACTAACCGGGTTACCAAAGGCTGGCCGTGTCCCTCACTGTCTGTGGTGAAAGGGATGTAACAGGACCATCACTGGGCTATTGGGATGCCCTCGGCGTGTTTCTGCCCTGCAACGGCCTGGCGAGCTGCTCAGGGCTGGGTCCCAGCCTCCCACTGTGTCGAATAGGGATCGAGCCCTTCAGAAAAGGAACGAACAGAGCACAAGTGAAGTTCTGCACCAAGCGTATTCGCCTGAAGCATTACATCATGTTACATGGTGTGTGATGTCATGAAATGATTGATGCACTTTTCCCAAAATTTGTGCCTTTGAATTGTGGCATAGTTTTTTTTTTTTTTTTTTTTTAAAGTTCTCAGTGTTTAATCTTCATGTCTGTTGATCTTTGTCAGTAATAAATTTCTCCTTCACTCAAACCTACTGCTTGTTTGTATTTTTCCGTAGAACCATCCCATTACGAAAGCTTATACTCACTCACTGGCAGGGAGGCTGGAGCCTCTCTCAGCCAACACTGGGTGAAGGCAGGGTATACCCTTAACAGTTTGCAAGCCCATCGCAGGGCCATTCACATTCACACCTGGGAGCAATTTGGAACAGTTAGTTAGGCTGCATGTGTTTGTTCTGTGGGAGAAAATCCACACAAGCAGAGGGAAACTGTACAGACTCCACCCAGAAACACTCGTCAGATCACAAATTCGAATGGCTTCCTTCACTCCACGTTCAAACCACCAGTAACGACCCAGAGCACGATCTGGACATTTTTGTCCTTGATATGCAGATTGACTGCAGAGTCCTGCCCTGAGGACACCCCTGCTTTGTTCAGAGAGAGAGAGAGAGAGAGACCCTAACAAGTCTGTAACGACCCTGGCCTCAGTGAAACTAACACCTCTTAGGAAGAGTCCCGAACCACACAGTATAAATTCTGGTTGCCTGTCTGAGTTTTTAGAACTGAAGAAGCTCCCTGGATCAAAACGTCTTCAACCACATTTCCAGTCCAGTTGACAGAAGGGAACCACACGCATTGGACACCATCACCTGGACGACTGAGAATCATCAGAGAGATCTCACCTGGTTTCACCTGAAACAGACTTCAGTTCATGTTGTTCTCAACTGAATTAATTAATTTGCCACTCCGCCCGTTTCAGTTTAATCAGTAAGAACTAAATAAGCCCTGGGGCAATCATCTCAACTCAAACCTCACCCTAAACCAGGAAAGATTCACATGAGGAAGCGCATTCTGACCCAACCAGAGCTCAGGATGGAACCAGAGCCCGGAGCTGCACAGTCCATCAACACCTCAGGATATTAATAACAATAAACAAACACCACGACAAAAATCTTTTTAGAATTTTATTACAATTCCACATGGGGTTTAGTTTTCATCCACGTTCACAGTCTGGAGACCTGAGGGGGGGGGGAGGAGAGCATTAGAGAAATGCATACAAATTATTGTTAATTTCAGCCAGTAAAGTCTCTCTCTCTCTCTCTCTCACACACACACACACACACACACACAGAGAGAGAGCCACAGAGCGATTCCCTTCTCCATCACATGAATCGCAGCCCTGAGCAGTAAACCGCGCACGTTTAGAGATCACCGCTCAGAGAATGAAACGTGAGTAAAGACGTCCCGGTGAAACGGCGTGCGGATGAGACGCACCAGCAGCGTGTGCTCACCTTTGTACGTGGTGACAGGGACGTACGTGACGAGAGTGTACAGCTTGTTGGGCGAATCTTCATCTTCATTTCGCTTCCTGGACAGACGGACGCGCATGCGGTATGGGACGTTCCTACACACACACACACACACAGGTAAAATAAGTTATCATGACACCAAAATGAGTAAGTGAGAACAACAGAAAGATGTGAGGGGGCGGAGTCACCTGACTCCCTTTGCCCACACGGCCTTGTTCAGACGGGTGTCGATGCGAACGTCGGGCGTGCCCATCTCCTTCATCGCGAACTTGCGGATTTCCTTGATAGCGCGAGGGGCTCGCTTCTTAAAGGATCTGCAGGAGAGACAATCAGTTTAAGCTCATCATCACATCCAGCAAGAACGTGTTCAGAGCTCAAAGCACAAAGTGTTTCATCTGGTTTATAACCTTCAGCACCCGATGCACCTCACCACCCCGCCCGAGAGCAAACCCCCTCCCCCCACACTTCATTACAGTTATAACTTCTGTTCTATACACATCTCACTGCTGCACACTGAATCAGAACCAGAACCACATGAGAGAAAGTCAGAGACGTGAGGTCACACCACCGACTGTGATGTTTACGAAACCGTTGTTACATACGTCACAATGATCCAGTTCTCTCCCTCATGAGAGTGTGTGGACATTTCACTTTTTTCTACATTACCCACAATGCTGTTGGACCAACTTCAGTCGGCGGTGCCACTTCAATTATGCTTGAACCAGAGAAAGACACACTGTGAGAGGGAGACGCACTGTGCGTTATCTCGCCTCCTTTCTTGAGCAGAGCCATCTAAATTATTCAAGGAATTACCACCGTACAACAGAGTGTAATATCAGTATACACACAGTTTGCTCAAACGCTCCACCGGACTGAATCTGAGCAGAGTGTGTCCCTCTCACCCACCCTCGCAGGGCGTGTGCCTCCCTCCATGTCTGGGCAAGAGAAACTGTGTCCTTTAATCTGTTTAATCCATAGATGTCTTTCTGAACCGGGCCTAGTCCGCACCTTCACCTCGGACCTGCTTGCCTTGAGCAACTTTACCAAAAGCATGATGTCCCCGACAACATATCTCATCAGATCATTAGGACACGCAAACCCCTTCACCACGATAAGGTGGCGGTTCAAAGAAGGAGATTCAAGTTTTCTGTTCTTTTCAGAATTTGGCCAAAATGCGCTCAATTTTAACAGATAAATGAATTACCATAATTTCATCACAAATTCGGAATCTGCGTTCAAAAGTCATAGTTACGCTGTAGGTATGCCCCTCTTTACTGATGACAGAGGAATAAGTACAGCAACTAGAATCTTTAACAGATAAAGGCATCTTCATGACATCGTCTGAAGCACTCTCCATGTCAGACTTCGAATCAGACTCTTAACAGGCTTCGCTTTAACAACACAATCACACCAGTCAGGCTCAAACACAAAACCATCACAATCACTGCCATCACACACACACACACACACAGCAGAGGACCTCAGTGGGACCCCCACTGCTGCACTAACACACATCTATACCATGATAGTCAGGATGAAGGAGTCAGCTCGGCAGCTGTTGCCTCCTGCCCCACACTGTTACTCACATGCCGTGGATGCGCTTGTGGATGTTGATGGTGTACTCCCGGGTCACCACTTCGTTAATGGCGGAGCGTCCCTTCTTCTTCTCGCCTCCTTTCTTGAGCGGAGCCATCTAAATTATTCAAGGAATTAACACCATACAATACAGTGCACAATTAATATACACACAGTTTGCTGAAACGCTCCACCGGACTGAATCTGAGCTAGCAGCCTGACTAGCATCAAATATGTCCGGGTTTAAAACAAAATCCCTCATCAACCAGAACTAATTTTTAAAGGCACGCCATTATAACCATCTTATCAACATATATACAACAATTAGGGGTTATTTTACTCATTGAAACATGATGGATGAATATGGATATTTTAAACAGCGCCTATAAAACGGTACTCACTTTGCCTGGCGAACTTTCGAAAAGGAAGAAGAAAGGGATTGTGGGTAATTCAAAATCGGTTTGAAGCGTTTACTTCCGGGTTGTTGTTGTTTTTTTTTTAAACACCCTTATATTAATAATTGCATGTTAACGATCTAATTATAATATCTGGCATGTGAATTAATTCCGATAAAATTATAATTAAGAAAATTATGTTTTATTTATTGAACAACAGTTCCCATGAGGCATTTCGGTAAAGCGCAACGCAAGGGGTTGTGGGTAATAGCAGCGACCGTTTGTTTGCTTTTGTGTTGATCCACTAAGGTGGAACTAAACAGCTCATTTATTATTTTGCTTCGTTATGAGGACTTTAATAAAATCCTAGTTAGTTTTTCAGAGATAATGAAGTGTACTGAATCAGCGATATTTGAGTTGTACAGCTAGCGTTAGGGTGTTTGTTTTGGTGGTTGCGCGAGACACGTTACAGACTTGGGTCTGAGGTTTATTCATTCCTTCAGGTATTATTTATTTTTTGTAAAAGCTGCCTGTGAATTGAGGAGAGAGGGATGACCCTGGCGCCGAAGGAGCTGACCACACTGCTGGGCCTGCTGTCGGAGGAGGCGTGCGCCGGGAGCTCGTTCGAGAGCCTCGCGAGCGCCTTCCACCACTGCTTCGGGAAAGCAGAGCACTTCCGGGTGGGTTCCGTGCTCGTGCTGCTCCTGCAGCACGCCGACCTGCTTCCGGGTTCCGCTCAACGCCTGGCCGCGCTCTACCTGCTCTGGGAGATGTACCGAACCGAACCGCTTGCTTCCAACCCCTTCTGTGCTGTGTTCGCGCACCTGCTGAACCCCGGAAAGGACGAGCACGAGAGGCACCTCTCAGGTTCAGTATTATTGTTGTTATTATTATTGTTGTTGTTATCATTGTTGTTGTTGTTTATGTAGATGTGTATGAGATGTAGTTTCCTCAGTGTCCTCCGGTTTTCTCCTGCTGTCCTACACTGAACACAGCATGCACGACCAGTACTGTAACAAACGACTTCACCCACAACATGCACAAACTGGTTTTTCCCTTGTAGCTTCACATGCAGCTCGTTCATGTGTGTCAGTATGTCCACAGTAAAAGCTAAATCACAAAGCTAATCTGTGTCATTCAGCTCAGGAAAACTGTCAGTGTTCTCAAGTAGCTCCAAAAATGAAATAATCTCCTGTTTGAGCTCCCACACTCGGTGACATACTTTCCCCAAACTTAGCAAGCAGACATTAGAATGGAAAAGCAAGTCCCTGTGATCAGCGTCAGTTTCTTCAAGAAAATGAATAAACTGATGATGGTGAAGTTCCCTCGCTCGAATAAAGTTAACGAGTTTCACAACCTATGTGGTCAAGCACGGATTTACACAGCGCTTCCTGGTGAATTATGCAGTGTAGAAAAATTACCTCCTGCTCAGGGTTGTTCTCTCTCACCCTGTCCTGGATTCTTTTGAGCAGCCCGACGGTGTGTCCCCCCCCATCAGATTTTGTGATCCATCTGTGGTAACGTTGGTGAGTGTACTCCAAGGTAACTTGTGCCTCTTTATGACTGCTGACATGTTGTTATATAAATCCACTCCCTGTGTTTTTCCTTTTAGGGATTCCATAGTCAAAAATTCCTGTTATCTCAAAATTTGTGAAATGTTTTCTTCTTCCTGGGGGGGGGTGTCTCAGAAAATAATTGAGAAGCACCGGTGTAGATGATGGATTTGAGCGAACCATCGTCCTCCATCCTCCAGCTGAGAAACTTGGCCTTAAAGGGAAACCAGAGGTGTAGGTTCTCTACCCAGTCTGGCAGGAATTGCAGGTGTGTCACTATTCAGGGTGTGTAACAGCAGCAGGTCCTCTCGGAGCCCAGCATTCCGAGATTATCTCTGGAAAAGTGAGTAATCGAGGTAAAGAGGATCCCCATTTTTGGACCTCACCAGATGTTGCAGACTGATTACATCACGTCACCATCTTCTCCTGGAGCTACAAGGTGAGGAGTAATCATTGTCCGTTCAGAGACCCGATGGCCCTTCAGACGACCACGGCGGCTGTTTATAATCATCTTCTGGTGTCCATCCCTGGATCGCTCGCTCAGGACCGTCATGGTGATGTGCAGATGGTCATAATGGTTTTGCTCATGGCTTTGGTTCTGTATTGTAGAGGAGTTGATCAGGATTGTGGGTTTGACCGGTTTTGGACCGGAGACATTTAGTTCTGCTCTCGCACCGTGCATCAGCTACCTGTACTTATTATTTAATCCTTTCTTTTTTCCTTTTTTTAGGTTTTCTTCCCCCAGTCACTCTGCCTGAGAAGTTCTTCCTTTCCCAGCTGATGCTCGCTCCTCCTCGGGAGCTCTTTAAGAAAACACCACGGCAGATCTCCTGCATGGACGTGAGCTTGACACCGCAGACTGTCGACATCAGTGGACTGCAGCTCGCTCTCGCCGGTAATCAGCGTTGTAGGGGTTTAATCAGGACCGGAGTAAATGCTTTTTATTAAATTAAGGAAAGCATCACAATAATCTATAATAACACTGTGTGTGTGTGTGTGTGTGTGTGTGTGTGTGTGTGTGTGTGTGTAGAACGTCAGTCGGAGCTTCCCACACAGAGCAAAGCAAGCTTTCCCAGTCTCCTCAGCGACCCAGATCCTGACTCCTCCCACTCCGGATTTGACAGCTCCTTAGCTAATCAGATCACAGAATCGCTGGTCACGGGGCCACGCCCACCTTTGGAGAGTGAGTGCACCTCTATTTATTGGTTGATTGTAAGACCGTGTCAGTGTTCTACTCCTCGGCCAGTTGTGACGGGGACGCGCACTGACGAGTTCTGAGTCTGTGATTGGACGATTGGTGCATGAGGGAATAAATGTCGCTGCTGATTCGGGTTTCTTATATCGTTTTTTTCAGTTTGCTTTGTGTAAAATATGCTAAATTCATCGAAGTCCCTCCTGGGCTGATTACCCTGTAAAATCTGGTGAGCAGCATCAAATCACGCTCCCATTTCCAGCATCGCAGACCGTCACAGACGCGTAATATACGAGTTAGAACAGTGATTTCTGTACAGTGAGAGTGATGGATGGATAGAGAGACACTTTTATTAATCCCAGAGGGAAATTCACATTTTCCAGCAGCGTTGCAGTAAAACAGCACAAACTTGCTCTATAAACAACACAAACATGAATTGAGGCACGAACACACACACACACACACACACACACACACACACACACACACACACACACACGATCACTGTCCGTGTTCTGTCCTGGATGGGTTCTGAGTCGTAAGTCAGATATTAATCGGGGCTGCTGCTGCTTTCACCGCTTCCCTAACGCCGTCTTTGTCCTTCAATCTTGTGGACAGCGTGGAGTGGGAAAGATGGCGATCTCGAGCGATGGAATTGACTTCTCCCTCCTTCATACTGCTTTATCACTTTCATCTTCATCTCTGGCGGCGGTGCCTTCCTTGCTTTCTTGGTAGAATCACCATCTGATGAATCGGACTCCCTTTTGGGAGCCATGGTAACGGTGTACAGTAAGTGAATGTAACATTGTACCGTAAGAGATGTTACAGCGACGGAATCGGTCACTGAGTGTAAGCGGTAACAGGAGAAGAAGAAGAGGCTGGGATCCGAATCCTAGTCTGTAGTGACCCTTCGGGGAATTTTCCTGAACCTTTTCCCTATTTTTCCTTATTTTTTTTATTTTTCGGTGAATATTTTTTAAAAATCCGCGATGCACTGAAGCCGCAGAAGCTGAAGCGTGATATAGCGAGGTATGGCTGTATAACAAAACAGAAGTAATATTCAAGTACAACCACATGGGGGCAGCACTGCAACATATGGGATGCCAGCTGCCTTAAAACACCATAGAAGTGGTATCGTCGCTTTATGCGACAGACCACTCTGGACCCTGGACAGCCGGCTGTACTACTGAAACTCTACGCACTCCGAGCCACTGCGACCTTCGTTCACTCCCTCCGAGGCTTGGATTATTCTAGATATTTCCATATCCCTGTCCGTTACAGAAGAAATAAAATGCATGAGTGAATATTTTGGTGCATTACGATGCATTTTGTTCTGCATCCCCTGCAACCTCCAACTAACCTTGTCAGATCGGATCATAAATCGGGCGCGTTCAGGCTACAGAAGGTTTAGCGCTATCTGGCGGCCTCTAGTGGCGATGTTTTAGATTGCAACCAAGAGAAATGTAATTCCTGAAATTTAAGTCCCTCTCGAAGCCTGTGTGGTTCTGGGCTTCAGTCGAAACATTGTGGTGGAAGATGACAGCCTCCATTAGAGAGGGCCCTGTCACCATGGAGACGTAAGCAGCTTATTCTAAGGTTCCCCTGTTTTTAAGCTTTATTTTTAAAAGTGATTTACAGTTTAATGAAAATTGATAAGTTTATATTAAAGGGACAGTGTGTAACATTGTGGAGGACCAGTGATAAAAGATCCTGTAAAATGTTACACACTGTCCCTTTAATAGAAGCTTATGTAAAGCGTTCAGATACAGTGATGTGTTTCTTGCTTGCAGTGGGTGGAGCTTGTACAACTGGCAGATCGGTGTGTTGATCCTCAGACTCGAGTGATTGTTGATATTTATTTATTTTATTTTTTTTTCCGCGTGCAGGTCACTTCCGCCCCGAGCTGATTCGGCCCGCTCCTCCGTTTTTCCAGGCGAGCGAGGCGGAGCTGGCGTGGCTGAGTCCGGCCGAGCCGGAGCACCGCGTACAGTGGGATCGCTCCATGTGCGTCCGTGCCGCCACCGGCCTGGAGACCAAACGCATCATGGCGAAAGCCTTCAAGAGTCCGCTTTCATCACCTCAGCAAAACCAGGTAGCGCGCCGGTCGAACCTCGCGACTGTATGAAGGTGACGGGCGGAGCTGGCGCTCCCGGGTCGATGCGGCGGCGCTCCCGATGATACCGAGTGTGTCCCTGTTGTTGTTGTGTGTTTAGCTGCTGGCCGAGTTGGAGAAGGACCCGAAGCTGGTGTACCACATCGGCCTCACGCCCGCGAAACTGCCCGATCTGGTGGAAAACAACCCGCTGGTCGCCATCGAGATGCTGCTGAAGCTGATGTCCTCCAGTCAGATCACGGAATATTTCTCGGTGCTGGTCAACATGGACATGTCGTTACACTCCATGGAGGTGGTGAACAGGTACGGGACGCCGTCGTCTCCTCGCGCTTCGGATTAGTGGAGGAAACGGTGGTAGTGATGCTCGAGGTCTAACTCGACCGTTGTTGGGTGTGTGATTTCAGGTTGACGACGGCGGTGGATCTTCCACCCGAGTTTATCCACCTGTACATCTCCAACTGCATATCCACCTGCGAGCAGATCAAAGATAAGTACATGCAGGTGAGTATCACGCCGTTCGGTATTCTTCACCACTTTTTTTTTTCCCGTATTTTTGAAAAATTTTCAGTAACACATCAGACAGAGACATCAGACAGAGACACATCTCTGTCTGATGTGTTACTGAAAAATTTTCAAAAATACGGAAAAAAAAAGTGGTGAAGAATACCGAAAATCTTTATCCGAGCTCGACGTCTCGTTCCCCCCCCCAGAACCGGTTGGTGCGTCTGGTTTGCGTTTTTCTTCAGTCGCTGATCCGCAACAAGATCATCAACGTGCAGGACCTGTTCATCGAGGTGCAAGCGTTCTGCATCGAGTTCAGCCGGATACGCGAAGCCGCCGGACTCTTCCGCCTCCTCAAGACGCTGGACAACGGCGAGGCGCCAGCAGAGGGCAAAGGCACCAAATAATCTGCTCTGTAAATGCCGTCGAGGCAGGCGGACCGGTACCGGGTACCCGGCTCCGCTTCCGTTAATCCTGGACTTCGGTTATCGAGGCCTGGTGTGGCAGATTTATTATTTTTTTTATTATTATTTTTTTTTTTTTTCCTCCCCCAGAGCTCCACAGTCGGTTTTGTTTCCAGAAAGTAAAGATCTGCAGCATCGGTGTGTTTTGTATGGATGATGATGATGATGATGATGTTGTAAATAAACTCCTGAATGTGTGTGAGCTGTTACAGTGTCGTTTAATTAAAAAGAAAAAGGTCTATAAAAATGTACTCTTTAATAAAAACACTTCAGATGCTAAATATGGCTGAACATGCAGTTTTTTTTCTGGTAATCATATGTTTCGCTCAATCTCTTCCACCGCCAGCGTCGCTGTACACTTCAGGATGATGGTACTGTGCTCTAACAGTGTTTGAGACTCTGTTTAAAGCCTTTCGGCCGTGTTAGGCTGCGCCCTGCTGGCCGTCAGGCACAGCGATATGTACATCCTTTGAAAAATAATTTTATTTATTCATTTGTGACAGAATTTCTCAGGGGATTACTGATCTGAAGGTCAGGGGTTCGAGCCCCACTATCACCGGTTTGTCCCTGCTGTCCCCCGAGTGCCGCTAACTAGGTTATCAAAGGCCGGCCGCGTCTCTAACTGCCTGTGGTGAGAAGGATTTAGACGAACCATCGCTGACGTTCGTAAAGAGGAGCTGCATACCCGTCAGCGTGTTTCTGCCCGGTGAGCTGTCCAGGGTGTACTCTGCCCTCGCCCAGAGTCGGCCCCATGACCCTAATTAGAATAAAGAGGTTCAGGAAGTGACTGAATGAATAAGAATTTCTCAGGAATGGTCGACTAACTGTGATCTTTCCCAAAGCAGGGCGTGTAATAGTCGGGAAGGTCACAAAGGGACTCTGGGTAACGTCCAAGCGACTGAAGGGTTCTGTCACGTTTGGCTCATGTTAGCCTCTTACCTGCCCTGTGGGAAAAATTAACCCCCCCCCCCATCCCTGCGGGAAAAGTGAAAAATTATATTTCCTAAAGCATCATTTTAAAGTGAAATAATCACGTTATTACTTCAAATCGGTTAGTTAGACTCTGTCACCACCTCGTGTTCACATCCTTCCAGGAACACTCTAAGTGATTTTCGGGGAAGGTAGGTAAAGGGTTAATGTTCGTGAGAACACTGAACAAACGTGGTGTGCGTGGCAGGGTTGCAAGGAGGAAGCTGCTGCTTTCCAAAATGAGCACTGCTGCTCGTCTGTAGTTTGGACACATGCACATGGACGAACCAGAAGGCTACTGGGGGGGCGCGTTTTATGGACGGATGAGGAATGTTTTGGTTTGAAAGAGGAGCATTGTTTGGACAAAGGAAAACACTAAGTTCCACTGTAAGAACCTTATCCCATCTGTGGAACATGGTGATGGTATCATGGTCTGGGCCTGTTTTGCTGCCCCTGGACCAGGACAGCCTGCCATGAATAATGGAGCAATGAACACTGAATCATACCAGCAAATACTGAAGGTAAATATCAGGACATCAAGATACCGATCCGAAGCACATGAGTCGTTCTACCAAAAAAAAGATTAGAGAAGAATAAAGCGAATGTTTTTGGAACGGCCAATTCAAAGTCCTGACCATAATCCAGTTGAGGTCTTGTGGAGGAACCTGAAACGAACAAGGAAGCCCACCAGTATCCCAGAGTTGAAGCTGTTCTGTAAGGAGGTCATGGGCTAACGATGTGCACGACTTATCAACAGTTACTGTTGATATTTTAAAAATTGTTGAGAGTCCACGTGCTGTCAGGCGCCGCTGTACCTCCAGTGGACACGAGTTGATAAGCAGGTACGAAGCGCTGCCAGGTCTCCGGCACGAAGAAGTAGGAAAGAGAAGTTCAGAAGAACTTCAATATTGTATTCATGTTCAGGACACGTCCTGTTCAGAAGATCCCACTGAAGTTAAAAGAAACTTTTAGTAATGACATTTCAGAAGATTTGATTTTGTTTCTTTTAACAAGGTTTTTTTTGTGGAATACATGATGCGGCCCAACTTTACCCACATTCTCCCCGGTATATGTATATCTGTATATCTGTGTGTGTGTGTGTGTGTGTGTGTGTGTGTGTATACAGTTGAACCTCGGTCCAACGGACTAAAGCGGGGGAATGGGGTGTCCGTAAGAGTGAATAGTCCGGTCGAGTAAAATGTTTTCTCATTGGGGCGGGGCTATACTACATTCTGTATACAAGTAAAATCACCTCAAAGTTCTGTAAAAGCACAGCAGTACTGAACACTTAACCCCCAAATAATAAATGTATATTGTACCTGTACAGTAAATACATGTAATACAGATTGTAATATATAATACAGTCATTCATTTAACTGGCGCCTGAAAAGCTCTACAGCGCCGCCGTTAGCACTACCCGCTAGTTGCTCCACCTTATTACATATACAGTGATGATTTCTAAACCGCCGCAACCGACCCGTTGAAGCCTTTACAGTTTATTCCCATATGGTGAGCAAGCTTATCGGTGGCGGACATTATCTCAACACCGCGTACTTTCATGGTCATAAGAGCACGTACATTACCGTTACTGTCCTCACTAGAACCAACATCAAACTGCACAGAAAACTTTTATAACTTTTCTTTTGATTTTCTAATATCCCTTACCGTTTGTTTTTTTTAGCTCAAAATTCTTCACAAACACTGGGGAAAACCGCACGCAGCACAGATCAGCACACGGCTCAGCCTTGGAAACACTGCACGCTCATGACACCTACTGGACAAAATCCAAACTTACTGACCGAGGGGGATTTTTGTCCGTTGGATCCGATATCCATTGCATCGGGTTCCGTTGGACCAAGGTTCAAATGTGTGTGTGTGTGTGTGTGTGTATCCTGTGTCGTAACACAGTGTAGAGTTATTTAAAATAAAGTTCTTGCTACTTGGTGCGGTGTAATGTGTTTACATAAATGTAATCTTTGTTTCATGTGTGTCGCTGCAGCATGTGAGTTTCAGTGTACAGGGATACAACATGAAGAGTAACACACATTTGTAATAGAAAACGATCAGTTTTTAATTCAAAACATGCATTAAACACATCACCTCGATGTGATTGGTGCAGGAGGTGCAAACAATGTTTTTATGCTTCTTGCAATAACGAGTACACGAGTACACCTCTGTTACTCCTGGTAGGAATGTTAGCATCGCACAAAGGTAATGTTAGCTGGAAAAAACAACACTGGTTGGTCTGGTCAGTCCTGAATTTTTTTTTTTTCGTCCTTCCACGTTTCTCGTCATCCCTAAACCCCCTGATAAACTGGATACAGTGAGCGAATGGAAAATACGTTTTGTAAAGCAGACATCTAACATTTCTTTCCCATGTTTGGCTCCTCAGGTCTCACACTACACTCTCTTCATCCCTCGGGCCACGAGACACGCAAACACAGTCATCACCATCTTAGGCTTGACCTCCACTAAATCTTCAGGAAGTGCATACACTCGAGCGCCGATCTTCCTGGCCATGGAGATGGCGTACCTGAAACCAGAATGGCACACACGTCATATATCAGACAGCGTAAATATTTTCATTTGATTATTCCTTATTATTACCATATTTAATATATTATATATAATAAGAAGAACATATTGCATTAAGTGAATTAATATATGAATCATTCAATCATGTTTTTGTTATTCTTTGGGGCAGAAAGCCAACATCCGACGAGACTGAACAATGCTTCATATCATATCATGACGTGTACATCATCAAAAAAGCTGATAATAATAATAATTGTATTTATTTTGAAAATATTTTCAAAGAATTATTTTTTTTATTATCCTTTGACAATATTTTCAATATATATAAGTCGTCAGTATGGGATATGTGATGATACGTGCCACTAGGTGGAGATAGGTACAGTGGAACCTCGAGATACAAAAGCTTCAGTACACGAAAAATTCATTTTACGAAATGATATGCAAAGGTTTTTT
>JAQNCB010000012.1:55499788-55513405 GCA_030068295.1 Euristhmus nudiceps
GTATTTATTGATATTATATACACATATACATGTACGTATACGTCAGTCAGGGGGGTCGATCCGACTTCACGGAAATTTGATGTTCGCGTCGGGGCTCGACCCCACATTAACCGCCAAAAGTGAGGGATTCCTGTATCCTAATTAGGGTCGCAGGGAGGCTGGCACCCATCTCAGCCGACACTGGGTGAGGGCAGGGTACACACACACACACACACATACACCCAACACACACTCACACACCCATCTGTTTTTCTGGCAGTCATTTCAGCACTGAATAAAGCCTGGTGCGTCAACTGCTTTGCTTGTTCCACCTGCAGCTCTAAGCTGACCTTGAAGTGAGTTTTTAATTTATTTATCCTTAAAAAATAGTTTGAATTCTGATACCATCTGATAAAATATTATGAGAAAAATTCATGGATAAACATTTCGTGCATCTCTCAAGGCAAGTGAATGATTTGTACAATACAGTAGATAGAGAGATGGATGGATGGATAGATAGATAGATAGTTAACAGACATAAATCAATACACAGATAAATAGATAGATAGACAGATGACTAGACAGACAGATAAATAGACAGACAGGTAGTTCGACAGATAGATAGATGGATTATTTTTGAGTATTGGAATGTTAAATGGTCCCTGTGGTGTAATTTGTGTGTCTGTGTAGCTCTGCAGTGGTTCCTGCCTCTCGTCTGATCGTGGCTGGGATCGGCTCCAGCTTCCCCATGATGAATGCATGCTATAGATAATGGGTAGATTGCTGATGAGGTTCCAGGGTATAATCTTTGAGGGATTCTGATATGAAGCTTTAGAAGTGCTACGTGTTAGCTGCTGACTGTATCGTACGTTCTTGTGCCTTTTCTGATCTCACAGGGACAGGTTTGTGGAGCTCGATCTGAAGCCTGTATGCAAACAGTGCTATGAAAGAACGCCAACACAGCTGAGGCACCGTTTCGCTAAACGTGAGCACGACTCCAAGGACAGATGCAAGAAGCTTGGCATCTGTCTGTAAACATCTCCATTTAGCAGGTCAGTTTCCTTTTCTTTCACATCATCATGTATATTACTGCTCGTTTTATTTACTGATAACTTAAATTTTACTCTTTAATTTTACATTAACATGCCAACAAACTTATTTTCTTATTTTAGGCACTGTGCAGCCCTCATAGGGAGGTGTACCAATGATGGACATTTCTTTGCCGTTTTCATATTTTCCCTGCAGTTTATTCACTCGACTTGTTGGAGTATAAATGAAACGTTCGGCTGCATTAATAAGTGGAAGTGTGTTTTACTGGTAACCCTTGACATTTACTGTATTTGCTTTACCTCATGCACCGTTATGATCCATATCAAGGCAGGTTCCATGTTCCTGATAGAGGTTTATTGGTTTGCAACCACAGCTGCTCATTACTTTAACATTTATTAAATATAATCAAATAAAAGTATAAACAACCCGCGGAAATGCTACAGGTTTTTGTGTTGTCACCAAAACAACAATTAATACATAAATATTCATGACACATCTTTACCCTTTAAGTGTGACATAACATTTACAACCTTTAAATAATATAAAAAGAAGCAATCGAAGCAGAAGGAGAAAGAAAACCCTGACAGTGACCTGAATGCACATGTTTTCCAAGCCTGTGTGGACCTTTTATATCCAGTATAAATACCTCCAGGTGCCACAGTGGCATAGTAGTTATCATGTCTGCTTCACAGCAAGAAGGTTCTAGGTTCAGGTCCCGGGCTCGAGTGTTTCTTTGTAGGGTTTGTATGTTCCCCACTAATGCTTGCAGGGGTTTCCTCCGGCTTTTCTGGTTTCCTCCCACAGTTAGAAGACATGTACATTGGACTAATTGGCTGTTCCAAATTATCCCTGGGTGTGCGTGCAAATGGTTGTGTGTGTGTTTTCTCTGCGACGGTCGCCTAGTGTCGGCTGAAATAGGCTCCGGCTTCCCTGTGACCCTAATAGGATTAAGCAGCTTGGTGAGTAACTGACTCCGAAAGTGGAGTCCAACTATTGAATTTAATGAAAGTGGTCGAAGACTTTTGAGTAATTTGCCTGTTTATTTTTAATTAAATGATCATCGCCAAAGGAGAATTGACACAATTACTCCATGGCTGGCACAAGCCAGTATTCCTCCTCATACACATCATGATAGACAGACTGCAGCACATTGCTGAGGCACTGCATCCCTGAGCTGTAAACTTCACTTTATTTTCTCACCACCAGTGTTTATGCTGTTGTAAGCATAGAGATATACATAGAGGACTGTCCTGTCATCCCAGACAAAATGGCTGCCCGGCTCCGTGATTGATCGTTAAAATTGTGTTCAGTGAAGACAACGTATATGTCTTAAAAATAAAAATAAGTTCTTATCATCAAATACTTTCATTCCATATTTGGCTATGTTTCATGTCCAAGATGATTCAGGAACTGATGGTAACTAGCTTCCTACAACATAGTAACATCACTGTTGTTGTATTGTGAAGAAAAGGACACATTCAAATACTTTAATTTGCTTTATCCACAAACTGTGACTCCATCCAGCTTTTTAAAAATAATTGTTCATATTAATTAAAAAATATATACATAGAGTATATGTGATCATAAAAATGTGATAAAAAAATGGAAGAATCATTCAAACTATGGAGTTTTAAATGGATTTCTCGACTCAGCTGGATGCAGAGAAAAACAAATGCTTGGGTCCTAAAACACACGGACTTATATCAAGATATATCAATGACATAAAGGGAATTCCCCAATGCACCCTAACACACACTTGCACCATCAGCCTCTTAACCTCTTGCATTTATAGGGTTTATTTGCAGACATTATTTCAAAAAGGGATTAAAATAAATATTTATTCCTTTGGTGTGCCACTTAATCCCACTAGGGTCGCAGAAAGGCTGGAGCCTTCATTAATCCATTCATTACCTAAGCCGGATCATCCTAATTAAGGTCGTGGGGAGGTTGGCGCCCATCTGAGACACTGGGCGAGGGCAGGGTACATCGCAGGGCCAACACTCACACAACCATTCACACTGACACCTAGGGGAGATCTGGAACAGACAACCTACTGTGCATGTTTCTGGACTGTGGGAGGAAACCAGAGTACCCGGAGGAAACCCACACAAGCACGGGGAGGGCATGCCAACTCCACACAGAAAAGGCCAAAGCTCAGGAATCGAACCCAGGCCTTCTCGCTGTGAGGTGGATGTGCTAACCACTGCACCACTGTGCTGCCAGGCTGGAGCCTATCTTAGCCAATTCTGGACAAAGGCAGGGTGCACCCTGAGCAGCACATCACGGGGCCAACACTGTTCACACCCACATTCACACCCGGGGCAACTTGGGACAGAATAATACCACCGCAGGGCAATCCACAAGAGACTGGGAATCAACTGAATGCTCATCTGCAGGATCACCTCTACATTCGATTCCCTTCATTCAATAGAGCCGAAAATTCGATTCAAAACTACATCACATGCTGAAGTGCGTGTTTACGTTTCCTATTCTGTTCCATTTTGGGTCACGTGCGCAGTGCACGCAACCACAGAAACGGAGAGTTCGAATCAGCCAATCAGAACAACACGTCGCATGACGTCACATCTCGCGATAACTGCCCCCTGTTACTGGCCTCGCGTGAGCAGTCGGGAGTAAATGTGGAAGTTGGTGATAATTTCCCGGAGCAGGCGCTGAATAGCGGAGAACAGAGAGGTGCGAGACGGTGGAGGAGCTTTCACAGCCATGAGGCGAAGTAAGGCGGACGTGGATCGCTACATTTCTTCTGTGGAGAGTCTCTCTCCGTCCAAAAAGGAGGTACGCAACACTACCGGCTCGAGCCGCGCGAGCTAGCATGCTAAGGGCTTAGCTTGAGGAGGCCGCTGTGTGGTGAGTGAGAGGGCAGAGGAACTGACTCGGATTCGAACATAGAAGCGCAGTAACGGCCTCGGCAGGGCGGGATTACACACAGTAAGGTCGGGATGCAGTAACCAGGGATGAGGGGTGTACGGGCCTCATTATTAACCGAGAGAGAGAGAGTGTGTGTGTGTTGGTGTGTGAGTCAGAGAGAGTGTTGGAGGGACCGTATGCTGAATGACGAAGAGCACAACACGCCGGTATATTTTGTTCGCCCCTCGTCTCATGTGGCGCGTGAGGAAAATAAGAGGAGGAACTGGGGCGTGTTTACAGGAGGGGCGGGGCGTGGTGGAGAACAGGAGTCGAGCTGGGGTAGCTGGGGTAGCTGGGTGAATCAGCAGTTCACAGGAGCTGGATTACAGAAGGTGCATTTTACAGGAGGGGTGGGTGGTAGTTAACAAGATTAGAGGTAATTAATAGGAGGAGCAAAAGCCCATGGGTGGTATTTAGCAGGATGAGCAGGGTAATTAACATGAGGAGCTGAAGGTAGTTAACAGAAGGACCAAGTACGCTACCTAGCAGGAGGAGTCCAGGAGCATGGGTGGCAGGAAGCAGGAGGAGTAGGGGGTAGATAACAGAAGGTGCAGGGGAGCTAGGAGTAGTTAACAGGAGGAATGGGAATGGTGGCGAGCAGGTGTGGGCATTAACAGGAGGAGCAGAGCAGTGGGGGCAGTTCACAGGAGGAGCAGGTGATCGTAAACAAGAGGTGCTGAGGTGCGGTTTACAGGAGAAGCCAGGTGGTATTTGCCAGGAGGAGCAGGGGGTAATTAACTGGGGTAGTTACCAGGAGGAGCAGAGGGGTCATTCCGTGTCAACTCGCTGAGATTCAGGAAGTCCGTCGCCTGAGACACCACAGAGTCTCTTGAAACTTTGAATGATCTTCGGCAGCTGAAACTGACGTCTGCCGATTTATTTTAGCTGAAGTTCCAACATTTTCATAATAACAGGATCCCTCACTTTTCACGGTTAATGGGGGCTGAGACCCCCCATGAAGTCCGAATTTCCACAAAGTAGGATCGACCCCCCTGACTGACATGTACGTACATGTATATGTGCATATAATATCAATAAATACATATTCAACATTATAAATGCTTATAATAACAATTAAACATTCAAAAATGATGCATAAAATGTAAGTAAAATATAAATCATTTAAAATACATGCGTTTAATTGTACATAGATGTAAATAAAGTGTAAGAAATGCCTTGACTTCAAACTTTTCTGTCACAAGAATGCTGTTATTTCAGAGCCGAGTCCCAAACCGGAGTCAGTGGTGACGTTGCTGCCTTTCCCTATTTTATAGTGAAGGAGTTAAGTGAAAGGCCGCAAGTTCATTACCGACTCGGTTTGGGACACGGCCTCTAAAATCTCGCAGGCTGATTGGTCGAGATGAATTTCCCAGCAGAAGAAGAGGCTGGTATCCGAGTCAGTAGCGACCCCTCGTGGCATTTTGCTGAACTTTATCTATATTTTTCATTTTTCGATAATTATTTAAAAAAAAATCCACGATTCACTGAAGCACAATATAGCGAGGGATGATTGAGTTTTATTAAAGAGCGTTTTGGTAAAGCACTCGGTGTTGGAAATTGATCGAGAGCTCACTTTTAGATGTGTTTATATCTTTATACATTGTAGTGTCTTCAGTTTTTGCTTAAGACCTCTCAACTTCAGGATTCCTTCAAAAATTAGTTGAAGTGCGTCTGTAATACTTGGTATCTGTTCAATCGTGTTTTTGAGAATAATCTCTGAATAACATCAGCGATGCTTAAAAAGCTGAAGTTCTAAGGAATTCTTGGTACATTTTTCTCTGGATTTATGAGTTGCTTTCGCCGTTGTGGGATCCGGTGTGCACTGCCAACCTTAGTGAGTTGTTCTGGGTGTTCACTGTTCTGGGTGTTCACTGCAGCGCAGCACATGAACAATAGGAACCAAACAAATGTCCTCAGGGTGAGGCCACGTGAATGCTGGGATGCATCACAAGGATGCACGGACTTCACTTTGATGTCTGCTTGCCCTGAACAGTTTCGGTGCCACCACTTCCCGTCTTCACGTCAGAACGTTTCATGGTGCCCAACTGTACAAAGGATTTTGGAAAGCGTATCATTTTTGGACACGTGAATGTGGAACAGATTAAAATTTGTTCAGTCTGTGGGAAGTACCATGTAGCATGCGCACCATCCTGAACCCCGTCTCCAAAGGGACAGATTTAAAGGGTGTTTCTGTACAGACACCAAAACTCTCAAAAACTAGCGTACCATTGGTGATTCCTCTCTCTCATGCGCACACTCGTACCCACAAAAATCTCGTACACTTTAATCTTGCTCATTATTTTCTGGAACACTTGATGCTACTTGGGTCGCGATGAGGTTGGAGCCTTTCTCACCCCGCACTGGGCAAAGGATAATCCGTACAGGTAGCCAGATGAGTGCAGAGTGACACACAACTGTTCAGATCTTGGGGCAATTTGGAACAACCAATGAGCCTCATATGCATGTCTTTGAGCTGTGGGAGGAAACCGGCGTACCCGGGGAAAGGAAAGGGAGAACTCCCCACAGAGACGCCCAAGCTGAACCCGGTGCTCGAAGGGTTTCACTGAGTGTACACACAATCCACCTGAAATAAATAGTGTGTGTGTGTGGTACCCACGTGACCCTTTACCATGTGGTGGTGTTGTTCATTTTAACACAGATTAAAGGATAGCTGTGGCGAATTATTGTTGCTAGCTCTTTAAGGTGATTATGTATGACATCAACAATTCCTTGTGCAATATCAGACCATGCCCTTTGTCAAAGTGCGTGCGAGTGCTACGATACTGGGCATGCTCAGAGACAGTTCGCTTTTCTGATTGGCTGTTCCCGCCTGGTAGTGATGTGAACACGTTGAATTGGCTCGGCTGCATCACTGACCTCGAGCATCATAACACGTTATCCTGCAGTGACAAGCTGCACAAACAACAAGCGCAGAAATCACGGAAAACATTTCTTTTGTGTTCCTAAACCAACTGACGACAGGAACGCCGAGTCGGTGAAATGTTCTGTGTGTGTGAGCCATTTTAGATTCACCCTCGCGCTCATTTCTGGCGCTCAGTCTTCAGAGTCACTAGAATGTGACGTCTCACTGGCTACACAAGAGACTCCTCCCTCTCGGGTTCAAACAGGTCACCAGTTGCACCCATTTCCCCCAGATTGCTGTTATTGTTGCTTCTTAATATATTTTTATCACCTAAAATGCCACTTGCTGAATAAATCTGCTCGGTTACATGGGCTGGACGGCCCCGCCCAACACGGTCACGTCACTTCCTGGAAAAGATGTCTGCTAACCATTGGTTCAGCCCCTGCGATTAATCCATGGGATAAAATTACCCAGTTTTGTGCTTTTATGGTTATTCATGTTACAATAAGTGTCTGTAGTGCTTAAACCATGGGTGTCAAACTCATTTTCACTGAGGGCCACATGTGCAAATTTTGAGGTCATCAAGGGCCGAACAATCACTCGACATCTATTCAAAATGGGCAACCATGAAATCTGCATATACATCTTATTGGTTTATGCATTTTTCCTCTTTTCCTCTGTGCACTTTTCTTTTCTGACAGTGCTTTGCGGTGACAAGCTAAAGTACAGTCTTTCCTGAGCCTTGAATAGCTAGTTGTACTTGAAATAAGTTGGTTCCACCTAGTGGATGGGTAGCGAATTACGTTTCATGGTAACGGTCGATGCAAAGAATGAATGATATTCATGTACATTAAAAGCTCCATGGGCCATGTAAAATGAGCTGGTGGGCCGGGTCTGGCCCGCGGGCCTTGAGTTTTACACCTGTGGCTTAAACGCAGGGTAGACAGATTATACTGTAAGGACGACCAACCCATACCGCTACCCCTGAACCTGGATACGGACATGTGAGCGTCTTTTCCATTAAAGACCAGCAGGTGGAATGATGGAGGGACGTGTGGTTCAGAACTGTTCACTTTATTGTGTGTTGATTATCTGTGTATCATACAGCCATTTAATTCTCTCTTTTTTTTTATTTCCTTTTTTTCAGAAACAAGTAAAAGGCTTTTTATTTGCAAAACTATATTTTGAAGCCAAGGAGTACGAGCTTGCTAAAAGGTACGGTGTAACTGTTGAAGGAATTTGAACTGATGTCCTGTGTGTGAGCGGCGTGTGTGTCGCGACTCTCTTTAATCTGCTGTGTGTTGTGTAGACATGTTTCAGAATATTTAACACTTCACGTCAGAGATCCCAAAGCGCACCGTTTCCTGGGCCAGCTTTATGAACTGGAAGGCGACGTGGAGAAAGCTGTGGGATGTTATAAGGTGGGCGGGTCCCTGACTGTTTGTGCTCGCGCTGTATTCACTGTGCGTGTCGGTGTGTATCCTGAAGGCGGAGTCCCAGGACGTCTGACGTCCCAACTGATGGATCTTTTTTTCTGAATCCCGTCCTGCCTTTAGCGTTCGGTGGATCTGAACCCAGTGCAGCGTGACCTGGTTCTGAAAATAGCTGAGCTGCTGTGCAGTAAGCCCGAGTGGGACAGCAGGACCGAGTTCTGGGTGGAGAAGGCTGCCAAGCTTTTGCCGGGTCACCCCGCAGTCTTTGACCTCAGGGTGGGTACATTAGTGTGTGTGTGTGTGTGTGTGTGTGTGTGTGTGTGTGTGTGTGTGTGGTGTGCAGAGCATATTTATTTACTTTGGGATTTTTCATGAGGGTCAATTCCCACCCGTTGGGTATTGATCCCTCTCCGTGGTGCAGGATACTGTCGCCGCCTGTTCATTCAGTAACGTTTTGTGTTCTCTCAGTCTTTTCTCACACAATGAATATGAAACTTGATTGAAATTCTGTGTTCATTTCATGAACAAGGTGTGAAGAAATTCACCGTTTGGTGCCGGAGTCGTCTTGAATATTTTAGTAGCTGTGCATTCTTTTGTTAAAGATGAGCACATTTTGGCCAAATTCTGAAATGAACAGAAAACTAAACAGTTTTTGCTTCAAAGGGCATTTTCACAGGTTCTTGGAGCAGCCGGTCCCAAAGGGGTCAAGAATAAAGGTTTATAAAATTTGCTCTTTTTTATAAGTAATTTTCGTAAATATTGAAGGTTATAAATACTTTTTTAATTTTGGCTATAATGTTATTTTCTTGGAAGTCGTGGCCTTCGAAAGTCTGCATGTCCAAAACAATAAAATGTCTTTTAAAAAAAAAAAAAAAAAAAAAAGATTTTCAACAGCAGTAAGATTTGAAAAGTTAGAATCAGTTCCATTCTGTATGTATATTAAATAAAATGTGGAGCAGATGGAGCTTGTTGGTGAGTTTTGATTGGTAGTAAAATCTTTTGTTGTAATTTCCTGATGGTATAAAGCTGGATTTCGGAGGGGACACTTTTGGTCAGACACATGTTCACATGCTCCTTTAATCAACATTTCAGAATCTGGTTCAGAGATGTTTCGCTCTAAAGTTACACACCGAGATGTACTTTATAAAAAGTGCTTCTGATTGGAAACAGATCCAGTTCTTATTATCTCAAGAGACAGAAACGTCAGCCTTGTGCAGAACAAATCAGAGAGATTGCGCCCAGTGCATGATTTAGTTACACAACACAAGCTTCTCATTTTGGATGGAAAAATTTGCATGATAAACATCCTGTTTTGGGGATTATTTCAGTTTGAATATGGAGAATTTCTGAAGTGGGAAACTCAAATCAGTCCAAAATTTAACTTCCGTGTAGATTTTCCACACACGCTGATAGATTTTGTTTATTAGTTTTTATCTGAAGGTACTACTGTGTATTTATTCATATATAACAGTGTACAGAATAATATGTACAGACTGTGGAACAGTAACCCTCCGTTTATGTATCGCAGCGCTGTACAACACTGTGAAAAGACCCCAAGTGTGTACACTCCGAATTGTACTCCTTTACTTTGTGGATGTCAACATTTGAATATCATGTTTGTCTTACCTGTTATCATCTAGTGTACAAGGTTTTTTATTTATTTATTTTTTTGTTTGTGGAGTTTTGCCTTACTCGTGAACCATTTGTATGAAGAATCAGTTTTTTTTTTTTATTTTTTTTTTTATTATTATTATTTTTTTTTTCCCCCTACTTTGGAGAACGCTGATGTAGGATGGAAAGGCCATTTTGTATCTGGAAATTACACAAATGCAGTTTGGCTTCGCTCCGTTGCTGAATCAATCAGATTACTCTTTTTCATTCTCAAAAGTTGGCAGATGTGCAGTTAGATAAGATGGCTGTAGTTTCTTGGTGACAGTGTTGTTGACGAGTTACCCAGTTATAGTACTTCAGATGATCTCCCCAACCTACCCTGAAAATAGCGCGAGGTTCGGTTGGGTTAAAAGCAGAAGGAGCAGCTGTAAATGTACTTGGGTGAAAATAAAGGGGCTGATTTTAAATGTATATTAAGGACCACAAGTTTAATGTTAAAGCTTTGCTATCAGGTGCAAACTCTGATTATAAATGAATGTGCTACAGTATTAACATGTAAGGGTGTGATTGATACTGCTATGTTTTGTTTTCATTAGTCACCAGTGTTTGATATTAATTACTAACTAACTAACTAACTACATATTAATTACTAATTATTGGCCGGTGGAATGTGGACTCGGTGAGTATCAGCAGGTAAATTCAGAAACACCCTGATGAACATGTTTAATTGTACGCATCAGAAACATGGTTGTAGTTCATAATTAATTTTTTCATAATTAATTAAATTTTTTTTAATTACCGGTAGTTTCCGCATACGTTTGAGTCACACCAAGCGCATCACAGGGTTTTTCTGTTGTTTTTTTAACGTGTTTCAGAGCACGGCCGAGTTAGCTGTGAGAGAAATTGGCAAAAAAAATAGCCGTTTTAAGTGGGAAAATATGTGGGGGGAGGGTGTCCGAATTTTTTTTTTCCTCCATTGAAATACGCACTGTTGTTCACGTCTTTTGTTTGATGAGTGAAAATATATTCATTTGTTGTTTCATTACAATTGGATCACTTTATTTTCCATAGATAAATAAACAAGATTAGACGTTTTCTAAATATTTCTTAGAGTTGACTTATTAACCCTTGAATGGTTCCCCTCTAATTTGCTAACGTGGAAGGTAAACCCAGGAGAATGTTACCCTAAACTAATTATGTAATAACGTACTTGTACTCGCGCTGCCAGACGGACGAGTTGACGTGAAGCTGTGGGTTGAAGGAAACGTGTCATGGCTGTTAGGTTCCGACTCGCACCTTTTGGTGCTGTTTTACGATTGCTACTGCCACCTAGTGTGTGGGAAGAGGTAGTGTGTGTATAAGGCATATTAAAACAGAGGCCATGACGCATCATACAGGAGATGGCGAAGTTCTCCCTCATGCGTTTTTCCCCCTCCTGGCATCTAGGAGAAACTGCTGAGTGCACAGGGACAGAAAAGCTGGAATCGGCTTTATGACCTGCTGCAGTCTGAGCTCCAGCTGCGCCCTTCTGATGCCCATGTTAACCGCAGGCTGGTGCAGCTCTACTGCATGGATGGACGTTTGGAGGAAGCGGCGAAGCAGTGCCTGGCTGTGGAGAGCACCGGACTATTAAGGAACAGTCTAGACTGGTATACCACAGTCGTCCACACTCTTAAGGTCGGTGGACTTGCCTTGTGCTCTCCTACATACGATCATGTTAAGGTCTAACACCAGATTTAAAGCCTGGTATTCAGTGGTTACAGTGAGACTCAGGGCTGAAGGCGGTCACAGTTACTTGAGTAAGTAATGTAGTGTAAATATAAATGCTCTGCAGGAATACATGGCTCAACCAAGTGTATCCTCGAATGAGAAAACATCTCGAAGGTTCCAGAAGGAGCTCTTGCTCGCTCACGGGCATCTGCTGAGGCTCACACTTGCTGAAAAAGACTGCAGCGAAAGCGTGAAGGCGCTGCAGACGTAAGTTTACTGTGCCGCAGTACAGATACCTTTCTCTTGGTTAGTGGTTCAGTAAAGTGTTCTCACAGCCTGGAAATGTGTATATACACACACACACACTCACACATTATTTGATGTTTTGTGAACCTAGTTTGGACCAAACCATGCAGTCCCTCAAGAACGCGGCTTTAAAAGTCATGGACGAGCTCCTGGAGGTGTTTGGTGAAATGAGAGCTCATCTGTATCTTTGTGCTGGAACCCTGCTCCTGAAGATGGCCGTGGAAAAGCAGCAGCAGTGGAGAGCTGTGGTGGATTTAGCAGCCCTCTGTTACCTTCTGGCTTATCAGGTACAAGAGGCTAGAACATCCACCGACGTGTTCCATTATAAAAAAAGGAAGTACAGGGATCCCTCGCTCTATCGCGCTTCAGGTTCTTTGGCTTCAGTGCATCTCGGATTTTTAAAAAATATTCATCGAAAAATAAAAATATGGGGGAAAGTTCAGGAAACTGCCGCGAGGGGTCGCTACTGACTCACATTCAGAGCCCAGCCTCCTCTTCTTCTGGGATCTTGCCGTGTTTCCCTTAACTTTTTCCCTTTTTAATAGTGAAAGAGTGAAGGGAAAGGCTGCAAGGTCACTACCGACTCCGGTTTGGGGACGCGGCCTCTGAAATCTCGCAAGCTGATTGGTCGAGACGAATTTTCCAGCAGAAGAGGAAGCTGGGATGGGAATCCGAGTCAGTAGCGCCCCCTCGTGCCATTTTCCTGAGCATTTTTTCCTTTATTTTTAATGAATATTTGTAAAAGATCTGTGATGCACTGAAGCCGCAGAACCTGAAGCGCGATGTAGCGAGGGGTGACTGTATAATTTTGATTTATTTTTTTTAATTATTGTGCAGCAGTGTTGGTGTATCCTGTGTTGCTTTGAGATCCTAAAGTTTGGTGTTTTAGTTGAATTTTGGTGGTTTTTTTCTCCTTCCCTTAAGGCTCCACGACCCAAGAGCAGGCCTGAGAAGGGCGAACATGCTTTACCGAGGCCGCTCCAGTCATTAGCGTGTTACCGCCAAAGCCAAGCAGGCCACATGCTGTTGAACCTAATTCAGGAGAAGGAGCAGTTTGTGAAGGAGGTGGTGGAGGTGTTTGGGAACAGAAGTGGACAGGATGCCCTGTTTGAGATGCTCTTCACTACACAAGCGCCTGTGGATCTCTCGTTCATCAAAAATGACAACATCTGCAACATCAGCACGCAGTCCCCAGACGTCCAGAGCCTGGCCAAGTGGGACACTGGTATGTTAGCGGTATGATGTCGAATCCAGGTTCATTCAGGAAGCGAAAAGGAACCAGGTGAAGTTACTGATCGGCAGCGGAACGAGCGGCAAAAATTTCTGAAGCGGTGCGAAGTGGGTGGGCGCGGATCTCAACTGCACTCGAGGGTTATGTGATTGATTCGGGTGGTAACCAATCAGAGCTTAAGGGTACTGTTGATTTGACAGATACTGCCAAACATCGAGTTCCATAAAACCTTTTTTCCTGTTCGTTTTGACGGAGCGTACTAAATAGGCGATTGTATCTGCTGTTTAGCGGCAGTTACCTATTAAGTTGTTTGCGTGTTGCTCAGCGCTTCCTGTCTGAAAGTGGCTTTACACGATGATCATGATAAATGATCATGATAATTTGTAAAGCACGGAGTAAAATATAGAAAAATTTGATTTCTATATTAATATAGAGATCCCTCACTGGTGAATGGGACCCCTGTGAAGACCGGATTTCCGCGACCTAGGATCGGGGGGGGGGGGGGG
>JAQNCB010000012.1:55586826-55597293 GCA_030068295.1 Euristhmus nudiceps
GAGAAGCTGCAGTTTCTGGAGGAATTTATTGGGGAGACCAAAGAGAAGTGAATTGCAATAGTCAATCCGGGAGGTAATGAGACTATGAACAAGGAAGGCAGTGGTGTGAGGGGTGAGAGAGGGGCGCAGACGAGAGATGTTGCGCAGGTGAAAATATGCAGAACATTTAAATGTTTCTCTTTAAACAATTTGCTTTAGGGGTATGTTTCGGCTCATTGTTCTGCTGGAAGGTGAACCTCCGTCCCAGTCTTAAATCACAGGCAAACTGAAACAGGTTTTGCTCAAGAATATCCCTGTATTTAGCACCATCCATCTTTCCCTTGACTCGTATCAGTTTCCCAGTTCCTGCTGCTGAAAAACATCCCCACAGCATGATGCTGCCACCACCATGTTTCACTGTGGGGATGGTCTTCTTGGTGTGATGGGATGTGTTGGGTTTGTACCAGACATAGCATTTTCCTTGGTAATCGAAAAGTTAAATTTTAGTCTCATCTGTCCAGAGCACCTTCCTCCATATATTTGAAGAGTCTCCCACATGCCCTTTGGGAAACTCAAAACATGGCTCCTTATTTTTATCTCCAAGTAATGTCTTTTTTCTGACCACTCTTCCATACAGCCCAGCCCTATGGAGTGTGCAGCTTATTGTGGTGCCATGCACGGGTACACCAGTCTCTGACGTGGAGCTCTGCAGCTCCTTTGGGATTACTTTTGGCCTCTGTTCTTCCTCTCTGATTAATGCCCCCCTTACTCAGTCTGAGTTTTGGTGGGTGAGCCTCTCTTGGCAGGTTTGTTGTGGTACCATATTCTTTCCATTCGAAGATGATGGGTTTGATGGTGCTTCGGGGATCATTGAAGATTTGGATTTTTTTTTATAACTCAATCATGACAACTTTGTCCCTGACTTGTTTGGAGAGTTCAAATAATTGGTCTTCATGGTGTAATGCCTCTTGCTTAATGGTGTTGTGGCCACTGTGGCCTTTATAGAAAAGGTATGTTGATAGTGACAGATCATGTGACACTTAGATTGGACTTCTTTTAACCAATTATGTGACTTCTGAAAGTAATTGGTTGCACCAGAACATTTGAGCGGCTTCATGGCAAAGGGGTGAATACATATGCAAATGAAATTTTTCTGATTTTTTAATTAAAAAAAAGTTATATATATATTTATCATTTCACTTCTCAAACTTAGACTATTTTGTGCAGATCCATCACATTAATTTCAAATAGAAAAACATTTAAATTACAGGTTGTAATGTAAGAAATTAGATAAAAAGCCAAGGTGGGTGGGTGTTGAATACATTTGTAAGGCACTGGCAAGGAGCTCTAAGTGTCCACTGCAGGGCAGATATACTGAAGTAGCAGAGGATTAAAAATGTCATCCAAAGGTCAAATTATACCCAACAGAAAATACTGTTGTTCTTAATCACACACACACACACACACACACACTTCTGGTCTTGGCAGGGTAACATTTACAAAATAGGCAGTGTGTTATATTGTTATATTTATAAGTGATCTTACCCACTGATGTTGTAAACTTTGTTGATCTTTCTTCAATATCAGTAAGAGAGGAAACTACTTCGTAGTTGCTCTCAATGAAGGTAAAGTCAGAGACAGAGAAGGCGTATGTTGGTGTGGAGGACATTGCCTGTATTTCCAAAGAATCAGCATTTCTCGTTCCGAAGGTAAAGACTATTATTTTACGTTCTCTTAATGCTTGAGAAGCACCTCTGATATCATCATTTGATCGTCCACCAGAAAATACGAACAGTATCTGACGTGCTCCTTCAAGATGTCTGCCTCCAGATGATGGTGTGAATATATAATTTTTAATAAACTGGAGGGCAGCACCACTGTTCAGTGGCCTTCCTGCTTTGTGTTTAACAGATCGTATTGCATTCTTCACTTCATTTTTGGTTGAATATGAGTTGAGATAAAAATTGGCAGTTGCATTTCGACTGTACTGGACCAAGGCAACCCTGTCACCGTTTTCTTCTACATTGAGACTTTCAACAATCTTTTGAACAAAGCCACGGATTGCCTTAAAGCCATGTCTACTATCATCAGATCCATCCACAAGAAACACAACATCTTTTTTTATAGATTCTAGAATAAGAAGTGGTAAAATACTTGGTCTCGCAATATGAGCATTTACAGTGTAATGAATAAAAAAATATTACTGAAATAAAAAGGGCAAAATTTCTTACCAGAACCTGAAGGCATGCCAGTTGCTTCTTGCTTGCTTGATATCTCTTTTATTAAAGACAAAATATTTGTTTGAACAGAGAGAATGTTCTCCAAGTTAACAACAAAAGCGTAATTGGGTTGATAGGCTATCGTCTGTAGCTCAAGGGTGTCCGCATTTGGTGTACCGATACTTAATGGCAAGACTCCAGTTTCTTTTAAGGATTTAACTGGGCCTCTAACATCGTCTCCAGAACGTCCTGCACTTAGCAGAACCAAAATCTGGGGTACACCCTCTAAATGTCTGCTTCCTGCGTGGGCCGAAAAGACCGTGTTCCTTATATACTGTAAAGCTTTTCCAGTGTAAAGTTCTTTTCCACCTTTGTGGCGTAGATGTTTTATGCTGTCAATAACTTCATCTTTTCTTATGTGTGTGTTCAGGAAAAAATCGACAGTTGCATTGTCGCTGTACTGGACTACAGAAATACGATCTCTGTCCAGCCCCAAGCTTAAATTTTCTGCCAAGAGCAGAAGAAGATTTTGTATGCTTGAGAAACTTTCCTTTGTGGTGTCAGAGCCATCGATTAGAAAAACAACATCTTTTTTTCCACCATATGCTGTAAAAATAAATAAATAAATAAATAAATAAATAAAATGTTAAGTGAATTTACACTAGACAGTTCTGAAGCATTATTTAGAGAATCTACAATTTCATCAAGCAGTTTAATCCAAAGCATTTTAAATCTATTGGAATGACACAATCAAGCTTTATAAGCAGCATTAATTGTCATGACCACTTGATGTAGAGTGGCGTCCCCAAGGTATCAGCCCACAGTCTCCCAATGGCAAAGTCTAGGCATCGGAATACGCCAACGGTCCACACTGGACTATCGCAATATCGATCGATCGAATTGTCATGGTTGTGCGAAATGTAGTTACATATAAAAGGGTTTCATTGTGATTCTCATGGATAATCAGAACAAAAGACAAAAGTGTTTGTACATTGCCCAACTTTTCTCAGTCATGGTTTGCGCCGTGTTCTAAGTACAGCAAGCTTTACCTCTTCTATCCCTGTTTCATTCATGAGAAGGTCCATTTTATAATTAGTTTTTCTGATTAAAAATGTGTTGTATACAGTCGGCGGATTAAATGTGGCCAGAACCCCTGGTGAACAATAGAATTAATACAATTAGTGTGGGATAACGTACAGAGATTAAACCTCTTCATGTCCAGTCCTGAGCTTCTTGTTGGACTTTGGAAATCCATTTGTGAACTTGTACATTACCTGGCTTATTACAGGGCTAATAATAAAATATTATTTTATTCTACTCCTTTTGGTAATGACATACTTCGTAGAGATGATGTGTTAGAAACAGTCTTTTAATAAAGAACTAACAGGCCATTGAGCACTGCACCTGAGCTATCAGAATCGTGTATTGAAATGAGCCAGTAAGTCATGCTGATTCGGTAGTGCAATAAGTTATGCGTTACAGCACTGGGTGGCACTTTATTTGACTGTCTTAGAGATGTTCCTGAAGCATGAACATCATGAACCCACTAGACAGGTGTCCAGTCATGGAGGATGCACTAAAAGTGTTCTGCTCCAGTTCCGCCTCTTTGTTCTTGCAGGATTATGTAAGTGAGTTTAAATGTTTGTGCTTTCAAAAGTGTGCAGCCTGGACCTGCCTGGGATACAGATCTCTGTTCTGTTATGTACTGGGCCTTAACTATTCACGCAAAACTAGCACAAACTATTAAATCCTTTTTTTGTGGTTAGACACATCCAAGAGATATCTAACCTGGTGCATGACCTGGTGCAAAGTCCGGACGGAGGCCAGGACAGCATTTGCGCGTATCTACAGTCAGTTTGTCATGGTCAAACCATTAGTTGCATGTTTTCAAACAAGAGACATAGAAACTGAAAGAAACCAACAGACAGGAGGAAACCTGGAGCTTATAAATGTGTAGTGCAGCTCCAAACCATTGGGGAAAGCAGAGGTTGGTGATGTCATTCCACTCATGGAAAATAAGCAAGGATGAAGAAATCATTGACTGAGGTCGTCTAAATCACACTATAAAGCAAACATCCAAGATTTCGAAATAGAGTAGAGCTCAACGGAAACAAACACAAAGCCGGAGAAAGTGAACAGGTTAAGCTCCATCTGCAGCATGATGGATTTTTATTCCATCTGGAACAGAAAGGCTTCTGGGGTCTTCCACAGAATTGGTCACTTCATGACAAGACCTTGGATCTGCAATACAGCTCTGATGTGTATTATGAAATATAACAAATGCTTTCACTGTTTTGTTCGACAGCAATTCAAACATCCTCTCTGCTCGTGTTCGTTTCTTCAGCCATTCTCTGGATATATTTCTAAATAGGAAGTGATTTGTTAAAATCCTTCAAGTCATTCATTCATTGATATATTTATTTGCCAAATGAATTAAGCCTTCTAAGGTTGTGGGGAGGCTGAAGCCCATCTTAACCATATTCAGGCACACTTGATCAGCTTGCTAGTTCATTGTAGGGCAACATACCTTCAACCATTTTCATTGCACCGAGGGGTAATTTGTAACAGCCAATTAGCTTAATGTGCATGTCTTATGCTTGTGGGAGGAAACTGGAGTACCTGGAGGAAACCCATGCTAGAAAATGCAAACTCTATACAGAAGTGCCCTTTCCAAACCTGGGACTCAAACCCGGACCTTCTTGTCGTGAAGTGAAAAACTATGCCGCTGTGCTGCCCAAATCCAAATCATCAAAAAAGTAAAAACATTCTTGTTTGTTTCTTTCCTAGGTTTGCAAAGATCAAAGGACAAAAAAATTTTCCATTTATTGTAAAGGCTTAATTTGATTTTGGTCATTTTTTTTCAGTAAATCCTACTTGGAAAAGAATTGTATAAGCAAAGTATGTAGCCAAAATTATGACAAATAAATTTGCCTTTGAGGAAGAAATATAAGAGACAGAAACTCCAAGAAAACAAATGTGGACAGGTTAAATATCTTTAGAAAAGAAAACACGCCTATAAATTTCCAAGAAAAAAATTAAAAGTTAATTTTAGTCATGCAAGATTTTTATAAAATAATTTCTCCACACTACAAAATATTTTACGTCAAACAAATTCTTAAAACTTAGATACAGTTCACTATTGAGAGTTATTAGCATGTAGATAAGGTAGGGCGGGGTGCATAGCCCCAAACCAGCACTCCTCAGGGATGAACCCAATTGTTTATTAATTACTGAAAGTCCATTAAGCGTTTGATTCTGATGCACAACCTGATCAAGCTACCGTAGTTTTGAATCCCATGATCAAAAACAGTTCCAGGCCCGACTGACTGCAAACGGAGTTTACAACGACAAAACAAACAGCAGTGTAAATATGAAAAGACGTCTGAAATCAAAAACTCATCACAAGATCAAAGTCTGAAAATCATTGCAAAGCAAAAACAAAGGGCCGTCACAAAGCCTCAGTCAAACTCTGGGACATGTGTCACGTGTGCATATGAGCTATGAGTGCAATTCCACACAGGTGCACGTGCTTTTAGAGATCTACTGAGCTTGAGTTATTCCTACAGGTTTGTAGTCGCTGGTGCTGATGGGAAATGCAGTTCCACTTGGCCAAGCAGCACTGGGGCTGTAAATTCTTGGAATTGGACTCTGCAGCTGAAAGCGGCCGTGTGGTCATTCCTACTAAAGATGGCAGGGCCTGTGATTTCATCAGGAGCCTCATAGTTAATAAAACCAGTATACGACAGAAACCCTTTAGAATGCCCAGTCCCATCAGAGCTTTTTAAAGTAAACAGGGTCGAGCCTGGTTATTACTTAAATGGAAGACCACCTAGTGCAGTTTACTTGTGCCCTCTCACTATTCAGTACATGTTAAGACAGTAGGAAAAATATATACAAAGCAACCATATGAGTAATGCAATGGGCAAGTAAGAAATGATTCATATGAAAATTTTATGACATTCGGATAGTGCCTACCCTTATATTTTCTTACAGTGGAGATCCCTTTAACAGCATCTTCTATAGCTAAAGTAATATCAAAATATCGATGTACTGCTTTAAATTCGAGTAGCCCCTCTGTAAAATATCTTCCCCCATTCATGCTGCCTATTAGCCGACCTTCATATTGCACGTGTTCTAAAGACTGCAATAATTTCATTCCGCTGGTCACTTTGTAAGCTCTTATTCGACATCCTACATTTACTCCATAAAAAAATACATAATAATAGACAAAGAAACAAAAGAGAAAGCACAAATAATTTAGAAATAAAGTTTCCTTACCTTGCTTAAGAGTGACATCCAGTTCTGTCTGTGGTAGACTAACATATTTATTAAGCTGCTGTTGGACTGTGTTAAGCTGGCTGAATTCTTTCACAGTGAAGGAAAATGATGGATTGTGAGAAATAGCTGCAATTTGTTTGGAGTCTGCATTTTTCACCCCAATGCCAAAAGGAACTACTCCTTCAGTCTTTAATTGACTGGCAGCTTCCTTGACACTGTCTCGAGACCTTCCTCCAGTCAAAACAATCAAAAATTGGGGAACATTTTTGGCTGCTCTTCCTCCAGAATTTGAGGATAAAATTGTGTTTTTCATGTATGTTAATGCATATCCAGTGTTCAGACTCCTTCCACCTACTGGGGTAAGCTGCCCCAGAGCCCGCAAGACTTCATCTTTGGTTTTGTAAGTGTTTAGGTAGAAACTGGGGGTTGGTCTCTCACTGTGTTGGACAACAGCAATCCTTACTTTATCGGAAGAAACATCAAGAGGCTGAATTACTTTGGATATGAAGTCACGAATGTATGAAAAATCTCCTTTAACAGCATCAGAGCCATCGATCAGAAATGCAACATCCCGCTCACCACGGTCAACAACTGAAGTAGTAATAACTGTTGAACAACAAAAAAAAAGGTAAAAATATTTTATTAAATTTGCAACATTTGTTCAAGTGTCATAAAATGTTGATCAACAAACACTGGAACTCACCAGGCTCTCCAATCAAAGTGATCAGAGGCGTACGAATTTTTTCCGAGACTCTTGACAAGTCAGCAAATCTGTTTTCATAGTATCCCAGACTTTCAATAAAAGCAACTTGCTTCAGTTCACGTACATCTGCCTGGCCAACTCCAATAGCGAAGGTCAAGACTCCAGCCCTTGCTACTTGGTCTGAAATCCTTCTGACCTCATCCTGAGATGGACCACCAGTGACCAGTAACAGGACCTGCTGAATTCCTTCTCTGTTACGAGAACCAGCTGATTCCTGGAAATGATTTTCAAGAGCATAACGAAGAGCTGCACCAATATTCACTGCATTTCCTCCCATTAATCTTAACTGCGCGATGCTATCAAGCACTTGCTGTTTGTTGTTATAAGTATTCAGGAGAAACTCTGTCTTTTGTCCCTCGGCAAACTGGATCAGGCCAATGCGTACTCTTTCAGGTTTAACATCCAGTTGGTCAACAACACTGTAGATGAAGTCTCGTAGAGCAGGAAGATTAGCGTCTCCAACATAGTTGGATCCGTCAACCAAGAAGACAATGTCCCTAACTACTCGCTGGACTTGTATGGTTGTTACATCCGTTACTGTGTAAAGATAAATTATAATTAGACTGGAATATGTTATGTCTCGGGAAATAATAATTAATTCAACTTGAAAGAAACATATGAATAACATAAGAAAAACATAAAAATTCGAAAAACATAAGAAAAATACTAAGGTTATCTTACATTTGATCACTTAGTGTTAGAAATAGCATTCTCTATTTATTCTAGCACAAGAAAACTGTTTCTGATGTTGATGGATAAATCACAGGCAGTGGTCAGTGAGGGTTTGGACATTAATTATAATTATCAAAAAAGGCAATTAAGCAGGTCTTTAATGGATTATGCTAGGTGAACTCATACAATATACCCATGATTCATTGCTGGAATGTTTTGTCTCATATGCAGCCATGGATAGTGTTAAAGACTAGACTGTCTGCCATTCAAGAAAATAAGTAATTTCTGCCATATTTATACGGTACTTTCTTGTAATGCTATTTGTTGCACAGTCATTCATTCATCCATTCATTTTCTGAGCCACTTAATCCTAATCAGGGTCACCGGGAGGCTGGCACCTATCTCAGCTGACTTTGGGCGAGGGCAGAGTACACCCTGGACAGCTTGCCAGGCCATTGCAGGGCAGAAACACGCTGACGGCGATGCAGCTCCTCTTGATGAAAGTCAGCAATGGTTCTTTTACATCCCTCTCACCACAGTCAGGGAGAGACACCGCCGGCCTTTGGTAACCCAGTTAGCGGCACTGGGGGGGCAGCAATGTCAACCGTTGATAGCGGGGCTTAAACCGCCAAGCTTGCGATAGGTAATCCAGCACCCTACTACCGGGCCGCCACTACCCTCTTGTACAGTCATTTCAAATTTATTTCTAATAATAATAATTATGTCAAGTAATTGGTGCAAAAAAGATACGTATTTATTTAATTCTATAATAATATACTGCTTTAATTCCAATCTTCTAAAGCAGGGGTGCTCAATCCTGCTCCTGGAGAGCTACCTTCCTGAATATGTTCACTCCAACCCTAATCATGCCCACCTGACCCTCCAGTCATCTAATCAAGGCTTCAGACTCTGAAATGGAGACTCCATTCATGACTGGATGGTCAGGTGTGCATGATTAGGGTTGGAGTGAACATAGTCAGGAAGGTAGCTCTCCAGGAGCAGGATTGAGCACCCCTGTTCTAAACATACCCATTCATTTATTATCCATACCCCTTTTCTGCCACGGTGATGGGGGAAACTAGAGGCAATCCCAGCTGCTTTTTGGTCGAGAGGCAGAGTACACCCTGAACAGGTTGTCAGTCTGTTGCAGGGCTAGCACAGACAAAATCAACATTCACCTTTGTGACCAAATTCGAGTAGCCGGTTTGCCTAATGTACATGGCTTTGCACTGCGGGTGGAACCCAGACCATCTGGAGATAATCAGCAGAGAACCATCAAACCCCGTACAGAAAGGCTCTTGGCTGAGATTTGAACCCTGAACCCTCTTGCTGTGAGTGGACAGTGCTAACCGCTGAGCCACCATGCTGTCCCCTTAATTCTGACTTTTGCTCTAAAATATTATTTTATTTATTTTTGTTATTTGATCACGAGTAATATAAATGTATAAATATAAATGTAAAAACCTACCTGGGTCAGTTGGCGAAACAGCACCTGCAAGTGTTACTAGTGCAGACATGATCTTTTTGGGGTTGCGCAGTAACGGACGGAAGTCTTTATCCGTGAAGACTAAACTGTCCTGAAAAGCTATCTGCTGAAGTTGGGTCTGATCAGAATTTCGACCACCAGCAGCAATGGTAAAGACTCCCATTTGCTGCAGAGCCTTCGCTGGTTGTTGGACACTGTCTTTGGATCTTCTGTTTGTGAACACGATCAGAATCTGGGGGACACCTTCAAGAATACGGCTTCCTTTTTCAGGTAGAAGCATGTTGTTTCTTGTAAAGTCAAGAGCAGCACCGATGTTGATCTCAGATGACATTTTAGGTTTAATCCGTCCAAGGTCAGACATTAGGCCTTCCTTCGAACTGTGTTTGTTCAGGCCGATTTCAAGTCTTGGTATGTTGGAAAACATAATTACTCCAATCTGCACTTGATTCGGTCCAATTGGCATTATTTCAATAAATCTTCTGATGAACTCACGAATTGCATTGACTGCTGCGGTACCCATGGTGCTATCAATAACAAATATTATGTCTCTTTCCGAAACTGCCAGTTCTGAAATGAGAAAGGCAAAGAAACATGTTAATTTGTTTATTAAGTGTAATGTTTTATTATACACAAAGTCACTGCTTCACATAGTGTTGCCAATATTACCTTTAAAGTTTCCATGTAAATCCTGCATTAATGGATAAATAAGGCTCGATAAATCAGTCGTTAAAAACTCTTTTCCCCTCACAGCATTTTGTCTTTTTATGAGAATAACCCTCACAGAATTGAATGGAATGAAAATGAAAATGTTTATAACATGTGCATGATTCTAACTGACTGTACTTGAATATATAATGCAATTTAGAAAAAATAAACTTCTACCACCTGGTTGACTTATGCTTTTTTATGTACTATGACAGTTACTGTGGAACCTCGAGATGCAAAATTAATATGTTCCAGAGTGGCTTTCGTATCATGATTTCTTCGTATAAAGAATCGTGTTTTACATGTAAATCTCCTAATTCGTTCCAAGCTCTACAAAAACACCACATTAAATTTTATAATAAGGG
>JAQNCB010000012.1:55599979-55610002 GCA_030068295.1 Euristhmus nudiceps
GTATTACCGCCACCACCTGGACTGGAGAGGAAGAGCAGGATCATGGATGGTACTGAGCATGATGGGAAATTGTGTTCAGTTTCTTTCGTATCATGAATAATTTTTCGTAAAATGAAGCGAAAAAACCCCTTTGCATATCCTTTCATAAAATGAATTTATCGTGTACTGAAGCTTTCGCATCTCGAAGTTCCACTGTATTTCCACATTTTTTCCCGCATTAATTTGTCCCAAATATAATTGACATACTGATGAGATTACATAACATTGAAGGAATGTATGCGTTTTAAGAAAACTCTAGATAGAAATTTATTGAAATTACTTCAAAAATATAGAAAGCTGTGTACAGTATATGGCCAGAGGCAGGTGGACGCTGGATATCATGCCAACATTTAAATTAAATATACCATTCCTAACCTCTCTCCCCACCCTTTTTTTTTGAGACTAAAAGAACCACCACGATTTTTCCTTTCCACTAGGCTTTGGGACATGGTGATGGCCATGTGCCCGTTCATCGAAGGAGCATTAATGGTGCTGAGCACTGAGATCAGGCTAGAAAGCACAGCACACAGTCTGGATTTCACTTTATCCCTGAGGTGATAGGCTAGCTCTGCACCGTGTACTCTAGCACTGGACACCCATTTCTTCAGGAGTGTTGCTTTGTGCACAGGGGCGTTGTCATGCTGGGACAGTTTTGGCCCAGACCCCTTTATTCCACTGATGGAAAAGTTATCCTCTGTGGAATCAATTTATTCTTCTTCACTTGTTTTGCTCTTTTCACTTGTGTTGTTCAGGCATGCCTTGCAAGTGAAACTTTGGTTGTGTAGCAAGGTCTATCACACTTCCATCTCAGACACTTTAAAGGTTTTCTCTGATGTTTTCATCGTGTGCACGTAACGTCACAAGGGGACGCTGGAGCCAATCCCAATCCTGATGTCTGGTGAGACCATTCATGCTCACATGTAAACCTACGAGCAATTCAGAGAAGTTAGTTGATTTAAACTGTGAGAGAAAAGCGAAGTGACTAGAAAAAACCCACGAGCATTACAGTATGGAGCTGCATCCACAAACATCAGGTAAAACTACAAAAGCAAAGGGAGGCTTTACGTTCACTGCGTCGAGAACAATCGTCACCTTCTCTATTCCATTATTATTATTTTATTATCAGACAATACTTTCTTTATTTTCTAAACTGCTTATTCCTAATTCGGGTCGCGTGGAGGCTGCGGCCCATCTCGGATGACTCTGGGTGAAGGTGGGTTACTCCCTGAACAGGTCATCAGGCTCCGCAGGGCCAACAATCAGTCAACCATTCACACTCACAATCACACCTAGGGGCAATTTGGAACCATCAATTAACCTACTGTAAATGTTTCTGGTCTGTGGGAAGAAACCGGATTCCCTGAAGAAACCCAGCAAAGCACGGGGAGAACATGCACACTCTGCACAGAAACACCTCAAGCCTGGGATTCAAACCTGGAACCTTCTTGCTGTGCGGCGAACAAACTGCGCCGCTGGGCCACCTTATTATTCATTCATTCATTCATTCATTCATTCATTCATTCATTTTATGAACCAATTAATCCTAATTAGGGTCGTAAGGAGGCTGGCGACCATCTCAGCTGACTCTGGGTGAGGGCAGAACACAGCCCAGGCAGCACACCAGGCCATCACAGGGCAGAACCACGCTGACGGCTCTGCAGCTCCTCTTTAAGAAAGTCAGCGATGGTTCCTTTACATCCCTCTCACCACAGACAGGGAGAGACACGGACGGCTTTTAGTAACCCAGTTAGCGGCACTGGAGGGACAGCTGGGACAACCCGGTGATAGTGGGGCTTGAACCCTCGACCTTGGGATCAGTAATCCAGCACCGTATCACCAGGCCTTCACTTCCTCCCCCTCAGTAAAGGTATGACATACTTCTGTGGTGCATTAATGCTGAAAACTACAGCGAGATTCTGTTGTGAGATGTTTTCCAGCATGGCCCATCCAACTTTCAACAAGAAAAATCAAAAACCCTTTGTGCACACATTACAGACAGAAGAGTGTGTGTGCACTTTATATCCCTGCCTGCCAAGGTTAAAGTTACAGAATACAAATACATTATAGACAATTGTGTGACTTCATGTTTGCAACAGTTTGAGAGAAGCCCAACATGTGGCTGCGTGATGGTCGAGTCCTCATACCTTTGGCCATGTAGTGTACAATAAATATTATTGTGCCCTAACAATCCACAATACCATAAATGCATAATGTTGTTTTCCCATAACTATAAATAATTCTTAGATTTTATTTACAATTTCAAATTTAAAGTGGGCTGTTTTCAGGGTTTTTTTTAATTGTGTCATCATAACCCAAGAAAACTACCAAGTTAGCCATCCCATTTCTATAAACAACTTCATTTCCTTTTTTGTTTTCATAGATGTATTAAATCAATATAATATTCACTCTGTATAGGAAATAATCACACACCCCCCCCTTTCAAAATATTCATATTTCCTGTTTTACACCCTGAAATGAACACACGTACAAAATATTTACCCAGCTGTATTTACTTAGAGAAACTTATAACACCCCAGTAAACAATATAAAAACTACAGTTAGTAAACAAACAAACAAATAAATACCAAGAATCAGTGAGATGGGTAAAGGATCACCCCCTGCTAAAATAACCCTAAACTCATTCGGCTGTTCAGCATAGAAACAGCTATTCCTAGAGTCTTCCAGTTCTTGGAACTATGGGTGGCAAGGCACTATCAAAAGATTTCAGGGATAACATTGATTACAGGCACAAGTTAGGAAAAGGATTTATTCATCTCGAGGAGCACTGTTAAGTGGAATGTGCTTGATAGGACCCTTCACAGATCACGCCATCTCTCCAAACTGGATGTAAGAGTCAGAAACAAACTGGTCAGAGAGGCTACCAAGAGGCCTACGGGCACTTTGGAACAGTTAGAGGAGTTTATGGAAAGGAGTGTTCAGGGGAAGGAGGGGAATCCTTTAACAGCCTCACGTATTCTACATATTTGCTTGGTTGTTTCCTGAACTGTTAATATTATGTGTTTTGTTTCAGGTGCACTAAATAAATATAGCTGGATTTTGTGTGTGTGTGTGTGTGTGTGTGTGTGTGTGTGTGTGTGCAGTTTTACAGTGTGATGGTATACTCTAGTGCTGCTGTGTAATATTCTTTATTTGAGTTTTTTTTAATATATTTTTATTGATTGAATGGTACACCCCAGGATGCTCAACACTTTTGATATTTTTTTAAATAATCATACCAATTTAAAAAATGCCAGAATTTTATCCCACATTTTTTTATTTATTCTGTACACATATTATTACTGTTTTAAATAAATTCTCACAAATGTTATTTGTTTAATATTGAACCCTCTTAGAATAGTTACATACCTGTCGTCTCAGTCTCTAGTGTAATGCTGCGCTGGGCCACTCTAATTATAGTTGGAAGGAGCTGATCACCCAAACGTGTCAGTTCTCTGATATCAGAGGAAGAAAAAACAAAGCTTCTGTCTGTTGCGACAGCCTGCAGCTGGGCACTAGCTAAATCACTCACTGCAACACCAAAGATAAACACATTGGTCTGCTTGAGTGCTCTCTCACTCTCACTGTAATCATCAGAGGACTGCCCACCACTGACAATTACCAAAACCTGGGGCACGCCCTCGTCTGCCCTGCCTCCTTCCTCTGGACCCAACAGCCTCTCATTCACCAATTCCAAGGCTGCCCCCAGATTAGAATCATATCCACCAGGGAATTCAAGGCGTTGCACAATATTCTGCAGAGCCCCTTTGTTGTAATTGTTATTGAGATCAAATTTTATCTCTGGGTGATCACCATACACCACCAGGGCTACACGGATCATGTCCCTGCCCACATCAAGCCCATCGATCACTCGGAAAACCAAATCAAGGACGAAAGGGAAGTTGGCAGCTCCAATGTTCTCTGATCCGTCAATTAAGAGTACAAGGTCTGCTGAATCTTGGGCTTTGAAAGAAGACAATAACACAAAGAAACAAAGAATAATGCAAAATGTGGGAGTTAAAAATAGAATAGAGGAAGTAAAGACAAAAGCACTCACATGACTATGTCCATAGTCATGGATATTACATTAAAGCATCACAAAAACACACCATGCTGCATGTGGACTGAATTGGTGAAGACAATTTATTGAGTCCATTGTATTTGGTAACAAATTATAGCAAATTATCTTATTTAGAATTTATTTTATTGAGTGTAGCTTAAAGAATAATCAATAGCAAAAATTTAAAATTCCAAGTTATTAGTCTGTAAATTCCCTGAGAGTGAATAACTCTTTCAGTGGGTTTACCTTACTGTAACACAACAACATCGCCTTTTTACCTTGCACACCATAAAGCAGAATCTATTTTATTTTTTTATTTTATTTTATTTTATTTTATTTTTTTCAGTCATGGGTTTTTTAAAAGAATTAATTCATATAAAAACATTGTAGCTATATCAACATTCACTTTATTAGCTATTTTTAATTAATTAATTAATTGATTGATTGATTGATTTTATTTATTTATTTTGCCTGAACTAATATTTTGTGTGTTTTAGATTAGATTGTGGCCGGTGGTGTAGTGGTTAGAGTGCTGGGCTCATGATCAGGAGGTCGTGGATTCGAATCTCAGTGAGACCCCTACCATGCTAAGACCCCTGGGTCTTAATCCACCTACCCCCTGTCCAAATGCACCTGCTGCCTTGTAGGTTCTGCCTCTGCCTCTGGTGCAGGCAAAGGCTAAGAGAAGGCACCCTGAAAATAAACCACTCGATGCGGAGTGGCGCCCCTCAAGGTATCAGCCTACAGTCTCCCGAAGGCTTGGCATTGGAAGACGCCAACGGTCTGCACTGGACTCTGATGGAGATTAGATTTAGAAACTAATCTTTGGTTATGGATGAGCCTAAGACTATGGATGTATAGCCAACTCCATAAGTATCTAAACAGGGAAACATTTAGAATTTAATCTCAGAATTAGAGCTGGAAATATCAAGAACCTGAGCTGATCATATAGTAGTACATTTAATAGAGTTAGAATGGATTTCAGTTTTCATTCATTTATTGAGGACAAAAACACACTGACGGCAACCCAGCGGCCTGCTCTTTACCAAAGCCAGTAATGGATGTTTTACATCCCCCTCAACACAGACAGTGAGAGACACGGCTGGCCTTTGAGGACCCAGTTAGTGGCACTGGGGGGACGATAGGGACAACTCGGTAATAGTGGGGCTTCAACTGACAACCTTTGGATGAGTAAACCAGCACCCGACCACCAGGCCACCACTGCCCAGACCTCGGTTATATTTACACAATTAACATAAAAAAGTCACTAAACAGCTAAAACACACTCAGGATTCTTTTTTTGTTGTTGTTGTTTAAATAATGACTTCATTGATGAATCAGCCTTCATTTTGAATTTATATGTGGTAAAGGAGATCAGAGAGCGTAGGGAAAATACACGTATGGGTATTTTATACATTTGCTTGCTACGAGTTGGCTGATTACTGATTGGTTGGTTGAGTTTGGTGCATGGCTGTGTCTAATTGTATAATTAACTTTTTTTTTTTTTTAAATGTTGTCTGTAATCAGATGGTGCTTAAACTCACCATGAGCTACTGAAACTTGGCATAGTTTTAACCAAAAAAACAAATAAACAAAAAAAAAAAGTTTTAACAAAAGTTAAAATTTTATATAAATGCACTATGCTCTTAAAATATTACGTGATGAAATTACGAAAATAATATTCTAAGTAAACAAGCTGTCAGCTGTCTTCATGCTAAATTGCATTTTTACATTCACTTTAGCACTATTTATTTTTATTTTTATTTTTATTTTTATTATTTATTTATTGCTTTTGTTTTGGTCAGTTCTCAACAAATAATCACCAAGTAAATATGAAAATATCTAAAACCTATAGAAGACTAAAACATGCTCTTTGTATGAAGCTAACCTTTTTTTGTAACAGAAAATTTATGGCTTTTGTTCTGTACATCAATATGACTTCTAACTACCGCTACTCGCATTTCGTCAGTTGTCATAAAAATAATCATGAACATAAAGGGGTGCACCTGCAACACTACCATTAAGCTTAACCAAAATCTACTGTCTGAGAAAATAAAGTTATATATTTATTCTGTATTCGCTCTCTCTTCGTTTTTAGCCACTTGATGAATATGAACTCTGTAAGTGAAATCGAATCAAAATGATTTGCTATTCTTCAACTACAATTAGTCTCTTACAATAATCCACATTGTGACAAATTTTATTTTCAAATTTCTCAGGAAACTCAGACTAATAACTCAAAAATAATAAACAAAAAGCATATTAGCAACTAATAACAAGAGCTTTCTTTGGTCATTGATCATCTTCACTCTGTATTCAGTCCCTCCATGCAACCTCATGTTACAGAATTCAGTGATAACATTACCAGTCATGACACTTTCTTTCATCTTTACAAACCCAATGATGCCAAGAGAACTTTCAAAGGATGCCAGGATTCTCAGAATCTAATGATGAAATGATACGCTGTAGATGAGGAGATATTCAAAGTCTTCACGAATTTAAGTTAACGAGCTTTAATCTGAAACTGTTTCATCATTTGTAGATGCAGTTTTTTGTCGGTTGGTGAACCTCTGCCCACATCTGCTTTTTTAACCAACTGATCTGTTGGCAATTAACCAAATTCGGTTCAAAATCTTCCCCAAGCGGTTTCTTTTTCAGTACCACTTACTTTTACAGCCTTTCATCGCCCCGTCCCAAATTTCTAAAGATGTGAAGCTGCCTTCAAACTCAAAATAATAAAGTGTCTTTCTATTCACATTTTATCTGTTTTCAATCTTTAATTATGAAAAAATATGGGTTTTTGAGATTCACAAATTACTGTATTCTGGTTTTATTTGTACATTACAGAGCATTCTAACTTTTTGAAATTGTGTTTGTATTATACTGTATCGTACAAATTCCCACTAATTTATTTATTTATTAATTTATTCCTTTATTAATTAGTTTGCCAAAACACTCCAGACTGGAGCTTATTTTGCCTGACTGTGGGTGAACACCTTGAACAGCTCGCCATTCAATAGCTGGGCCAACACACACACACACACACACACACACACACACACACACAACCATTCATATTCACAAACAGGAGTAATTTGGAACAGTCAATTAGTCTAACGTTCATGTCTTTGGACTGTAGATAGAAACTGGAGTATCTGGAGGAAACCCATAGATGTTCAGGAAGAACATGCAAGCGCCACAGAGGGAAGTCCTCACCGAGCCCAGGCCCTTCTTACAGTGAGTTGGACATGCTAAACCTGTTCAGTTTACTTGCGTCCTCTCACTTGTTCAGTAGATGATTAAGATATCAAAAAAAACATCTATATACGAAGCAGTGGGCAAGGCGCTATAGAGATTTTTTGAACAGCTGGTTTAACACTGCTAAATATGCCCAAATATCTTGCCTGTTAGCCCACTTTCACATTACACTCAAACTAAAGACTGCAGTAAGTTCATTCTGCTGGTCAGTTTGTAATATGGTACTTGATATCCTACATTTACAGCATAAACTACAATACAGCAATTCATATGAATCCAATACTGATGTAGTGTTTGGGATCAATATTATAATCCATCCGTTCATAATCCAGCAATTTATTTAAACTGTTCAATAAAACCTCTGCCCTCGCCCAGAGTCGGCTGAGTTGGGTGTCAGCCTCCTCGTGACCCCAATTAGGATTAATTAAGTGGTTCAGAAAATGAATGAATGTATGAATTTACAATAAAACTATTTTTTATATATACTTTTGAAGTTTGAACTGATAATTTTGGAAAGATGAAAGAAGGTTCATCACTGTATCCAGTGGTAGATGTACACAGTTACAACAAATGTGATTTTCCAAACACACATACAGAACAAGTACCTTCTGAGGGATTGAGCTCAGAAGACAAAAGTTGTGGTGGATCGTTAGTGATTACCAGTAGCCTGAGTTCGTAAGTAACAAGACATGTAACGAATAAAGAATAAGTAGAAGGTTCAGACCGTAACCCTTACTTTTTATTAGAAAAAAATACAGCTAGCCATAAAAAGCATAGCAATAACGTGCGAATGTAATACAAATACAGTCTAATAACATTAAAGTTTACATAAATAGAGACTCTTAATTGCTAACAAAATTAAGAGATATTAATGAACATGCAAAAAAAAATAATATTCTTTTCTCATGCATGAACAGAAGATGTTAACAGTGCACAGGAAACGCTACTTGCATGTATTTCCAATTGCCAGTATTATTTTTTTCCTGATGTTGGCTGTCAAAGAACATCATACCACAACAGTGCATTTCTTTTGCATCTTTATTTTGTTTGTTTGATTATTAATAATTCAGCAGACTTTTAGAAGAATTCCAAATCTGTATCGTCACCACTGTCACTTCTTTTTAAAACAACTGTACCACCACATTTGAACCTTTGCACATTTGGCCATGACCCAAATTTGCTGAAAACACCGCAATAAGTACATATATGTGGACTTACCATCCTGAGCATTAAGTTTTGGGAGGCTGCCCCAAAACAGAACTCCCGTAAAGGTGCACAGCAGCAACCAATTTGTCCCCATTCTCCACACAAACACCAAAAACACACCTGGGAAAAAAAAAAAATTAAAAAACAAATTTAAAAAACTGTCATATAGAATTACTATCCAATAGATACAGGGCTAATGATGAAAGATTTCTCAAAAACACCCATACATTTCCCTACCAATAATTTTGGGGTAAAATAACATCAATGCAATTCAGCTGCAGTACAGAGTACAGATGTAGTGGAAGGTACACACTGGTGGCTTAGTGTTTAAGCCGACAAATTACTGATCTGAAGGCCAATGGTTCAATCCCCATTGAGCCCTTGAGCAAGGCCCTTAACCCCCAATGGCTCAATTGTATGAAAAAAAATGACAATTGTAAATTGCTCTGGATAAGAGCGTCTGCCAAATGCTGTAAATGTAAATGTTAACATCGTTAACATCGTGTATTCATTCATACACTGAACGGCTTAATCCTAATTAGGGTCGCCGGTCTCAGACAACTCTAGGCGAGGGCAGAGGACACCCTGGACAGCTTGCCAGGCCATCGCAGGGCAGAAATACGCTGAAGGCTATGCAGCTACTCTTGACAAAAGCCAGCGATGGCTCTTTAACATCCGTCTCACCACAGACAGGGAGAGACACGGCCGGCCTTGGATAGCCGGACCACCACTGCCCCTGAATATAGTGTATATAAACCTTAATTTAATTTCTTTTATAATAAAAAAGCAGTTCTTACACCTATATTAATTTCAGAGCTGAATATTTTATGGTATAATCACTTAATGATGTGGGAGGAAAACTACTGCAAAAATAATAAAGCACACTGATCTATCTAACAGGGCTTCATATTGTTTCATTCAGTTCCAAACATCATCAACCATATAAACTCAAACCATTAGAAATTGCACCAAAAAAAAGAAAAGAAAAACACAGAATGAGATACAACGCTGTTAATACGCATCAGATTCAACTGCGTAAATCATTCATTCCTTTTCTAAGTCGCCTAATCCAAATTAGGGACACAGGGAGGCTGGTGCCCATCTCAGCTGACTCTGGGTGAGAGCGGGGTACACCCTGGACCGCTCACCAGGCCATCGCAGGGCAGACACATGCTGGTGGCACTTCAATGGCATACTCTTTTTGGACTACAGCAACGGTAATACACAGCTGGCACTTGGTAACACAGTTAGCTGCACTCGGGGGGAGGGGGGGGCTGTTAGTGACAACTCAGTGATGGGGCTTGAACCTACAACCTTCAGATCAGTAAGCCATGCCCGTATTCACTGAACTACTACTGCCCCATTCAATTGCTTATATTAAGCAAATGTAGCACACACACACACACACACACACACACACACACACACACACACACACACACACACACACACACACACACACA